>OX638063.1:921570-1521570 GCA_951804385.1 Trifolium dubium | reverse complement strand
AGATAAATTTCATCTCCAATTAGAGATGGAGAATAAAATCCATCTCAAAAATAGCTTAATGACAAATAAATTAATAACAAAACACAATCCTTTAATAATTCCGTCTCTAATTTCAATTTTTGTAGAAATGGGTTGGGCAACCTCCTTAGATTCTTGAGAGAGACTTATGTTATCAACTTTTTCAAGATCATATATATAGTTTTATATTTAATTAAACTAATTTAATGTGTTTACAAATTTTCAAAACATTGTTTCAAAAAAGGAAGAAAAAAAAATTCTCAACATTTTATTTTGTATCGAGCCAAGATAATAGATAATTTAGATAAATTTCTAAATTATTGCTAAAATATTTGACTCTATACATATTAACTATGAAGTGTAAAACAACGAGATAATTTCAAAATGTTTTTTTTTTATATTACCGGATGCACTAGGTGAACAAGAGAAGAGCTATTGCGTTATATTCGTGAACATTTGAGTAAAAAAAAAAAATAGTGAACATAAAAAGTTAAACTTATTCATTTTATATAATTAATTTAATATATAAAAAATGTAGACAACCTTTTTATCAAAAAAAAAATGTAGACATTATAAAAAATAATAATAAATGTAGACAACCTCAAACGTTATATTTGCTTAACCAATAAACAAACTATTTCCCGATTTCAACGCTTCAATGTGTCCCCTTCATTGAAACTTTCTAATCTTTGCTTCTTAACAAACAACCATTGAGCTTCTGCAAAATCATCCAACAAATCAAAACAAAACAATTAATATAGAAAAAGAGAAAGAATTTTTTTGTCCTTATTATTGATCTTCCTCTTCAATGGGAGATAGAAAAGGAGATATTAGAGTATATGTCATCTGTTGTTTTTTCTTTGCATGTACAATTGGAGGAGGAATCTTCCTTTGCATATACATATTCCTGCCGGATTCGGAAGCTGTACCGGAGTATCTCTTTGCCGGCATGACATTGGTAGCAATTCCATGGCTGTCTTGGTTTCTCATATTTATATATAGATGCATTAGGCCTATTAAATCTGATGAACAATATAATAACAATCATGGTGGTAATAATAATAATACTGCTGCTGCAATTTGGACACCAAAACCTTCACAAACACCTGTTCCTCCTGCTGTTACAAGCCCTTCTAGTGCAAAATCACCTGTTCATTCCCCTGGTGGTGGAGAGCGTCACGTTCAATTCGGTGCGGTTGTGGAGATGGGGAACGGATTAGGTGGTGGCGGCGAAGAACATCATCATAATGAAGATTTTGTTCAACATTACGAATCCAGGGAAGAACAAGAAAGACCAACATTGGTAATGGTTCAGCAATAGTCTAGAGAAAGTAAATTGCCATTATAAAAAGGGTTAATGGGTTGTGTATGCATGCATGATGATATCACTGATATGTATATATGATGATATTGGAATCAAACACACACAAAGTGTTGATCATGTACATTTAGTGTTGAATTGATGCATACATGATATACATACGCACGAGAAGCAATAATTTTCACTGAGATCATATTGTAGGAATTAGTTTTTTTTTTTTTTTTCTATAGCGAAATGTTAGTGGTTAATATTGTTAGAGGAAGGCGAAATTTGTTAGCAGACGAGATAAACTCTAGATGTCCTTCATAATACTTATTCGGCATTCCAACTCATTCCCCCGAACTACACCTTCGGAGACTATTGTAGGAGTTGGTCATCATCCGCGACTAGATCATAGTGAGATAAATTAGATGAATGACTCAATGAGGCATCACAAGGCATATTATTGTAGAAAAGGGGGAAAGTGCCAAGGGAAGAATCCACATCAACATGAAATGGTATATATGTCTTTCAGTAGTAATTCTAAAGAAACGTGAAGGAAATTAAAGATTTAGATTCTCCATGGTATGAAGTTATATGTACTCATTGAATGATAAATTAAGTGAGAAATGTAATAGAAAAAAAGTTTGAACTATGAATCTATGATATTAGTTCTGCAACCATGGAATTTTTTTTTTCAATCTATAATTTTTTTTTATCTAAGTCCTTGTGAGTTGTGTTATTCTTCCTTAGTGGAATGTGTTATTCTTCCTTAATGGAATAGAGACTATTCTAGCGAAATAAAAAAATTCAAATACTATAGTTTTACATTGATTACTTAAACAAAACTAACTCAGAAATTTATTTATCTAACTATTTTCCATATTCTCCAGTACAAATTTCACAAGTGTTGTTACCAGTTTCACTGTAACAATAATCGAGACATTCTCAATGTGCAGTGACTATGTAATTAATACATACCATAGCCGAGCAAAACCTGTAAATCTAGCACAAACACATAATGCATTCCTGCTCATTGTTACCAAAACTGCGACGAAACTGACATCCCTCCGTAATTTAATCTGAAATGCAAATATCCTAGCACCATAAGGCTCCAGCTGTGATCAAACATTTT
This sequence comes from Trifolium dubium, assembly GCA_951804385.1. NCBI lineage: Eukaryota > Viridiplantae > Streptophyta > Magnoliopsida > Fabales > Fabaceae > Trifolium > Trifolium dubium. The sequence continues at coordinate 1,519,117 of OX638063.1, read as the reverse complement.
CACCGCTACATTACAGAGGTTACAAAACCAGTTAGTTACTATCTAGATGTATTAATCTCCAAACCAGCCATACTAAAATATTAGAAATGGGAAAAGTTATTTTATACAGAAACAAGAATCCAAAGGTACAAACATAGATGCAAACATACCTACTATCCAAGTCAAGAGTGTGGTAACCAAGAAAAGTGGAAGTAGTAATTTGCAGCCCTATCAATTTAGTGTTTTAATTAGAACCACAAGATAAATGAGATAAACTTTGATTTACATATGCAAATAAAACTTACTAAAAAAGAGAGTATAGATAATTGTCATTTATCTATTCCAGCAAGCATACAGACAAATGGCAAGCAAGTTTAACAGATTTTAATGGTGGAGCTACAGTATTTTATTCAAAAAGTACTTTTTGCAAGTGTTTTTTTCTAACTTGTTCTAGAGCTGAAACTTCACACACAGAAACTTTGAAGAGGAAATGAAATCAACCCTTCCATTAGATTTGTTCTCTACTCAGTAGCTATGTTTGACTGAGTTTATCAATCAATTATGGAAATTGAATATAAGCAGTAGCAATTTCACCTAACTAAATTTCAGAGCACAAAACCAATATACAAACATACCAGAAATTGAGAAATTAGAGGTGACTTCATCAATGACCTTTTCTAAGTAGTTAAGAAAGCTTAAAGCGCTTTGATATCTGCACAAACACAATCAACCAACACAATTCAAAAAGAAATTATAGAACAGAATTGAAATTTCCAGAAAACTAATCAATATTGCAACAATGCTACAACAAACAGTTTGATAGAGTGAAGAGAAGAAATATTGCTACAACTGAGACAAATCTTTCTAATTCCTTAAAAAAAAAAAGTACCTTCCAAACACACTCTAATAGAACGTATCCTCTCGATCTCCCTCGGCAATTGTCTCCCCTTCCTCCATATTGCTGAAATCTAAGAAATGGGTTGGTCTATGATCTTCGTGGTAATATTCCTTAGGGGTCCCAATCTTCACTCCATACTTCATCCATGATGCATGTCTCACAGCCATGAAGTTGTAATTCCACGGACCATTATCAGGAATCATGTAGAAACCAAGGAAGCGATCACTGAGGAGCATCTGAACCTTCTCATAATGAGTGGGAAAGTAACCATGCGGGTTGCTTCCTGTGTCCTTGTTAGCACGTCCCCAATCATAACCAGATGAAGTTAGTTTATATGCAGTTAAAGAACAGGAACCTGGAGTAAAACTGCAAGTCAAGATGATACACTTCTCCCCATCCCATTGTTTATTGTTCTCTAGGACCTTAGCATGTGAAGTGAGGTCCTGAGGCGACAACTGGGAGAGTTCATTCGGTTGAGTATGCATCCACCCCAAAGGCTCCAAATCATTCAAGAAATCATGTTCTGGGAGAGTTGATGGGAGATGGACTTGCTGATGAGTACCAAATTGTGGTGGCATTACAATGCACCGGATTTCCTTGACCTGAGGATTGTCCGGAGGACTTATACCATACAAATACCCAGAAATCTGTGTTCGAAGATCTGATATGCATATAAATTTTTTCAAAATGTTCTTTGGCATGATATAGGTATAGCCTGTTTCCTTTACATCCTCAGAGTTTACATATATATGGTTTACTCGAAGGTATAAATTTGTGGATGATATTGCTCTGACACGCCAATCAGTCTTCGAACCAAAAGCAGCTACCTCATAGGGACTAGTGGTAGTTACTATCAGTTCTTCACCGTAAACATTTGTGGTTTTTGTTGTTACAGCTGTCATCTGATTTGCTTGATGTGCCTGTTTTTCAATCTCTGCAATCTGTTGCCGCTGTTGTGAAGGTGGAGTAATCTCAGCTCCAAGTATAATATCACGAATCTCAGTCTGAGTCAAAGCTGAAGTATTCACATTGTTTTTCTTTGCATAATCAGAAAGTATAAGATCTCTTAATGCAACCTCCACCTTCATCCACTGGTCATCACTTAGAGAAGGCCAAATGTGATGAGGTTTAGTGACGATAGTTTTGTCAGGCTTCAGTAACATCTTTGCCTTTTCATTATTCAAATGAAGTGCACGCAGAATCAGAATCAGCCTGGAGAATGCAGTGTATGAGGAAATGCTCTTCAGCCAATCATCATAAATGTTGAACAAAACCATTTGTGGTTCTGTGGCCTTCAAAATAAGATCCCCAAATTTCTCAATTTTCAAACATGCTTGGAAAGGAAGCTGCAGCTCACTTCCTTTGATAACAACATTGGGGAAATCCAGCAAGTGAACCTCCAACGGGTCCAACATTCCTTTACGTGTAACAATAACTTGCTTTGGCTGTTCTTCTACAGGCAGAGACCTTACAAGTGCTGCAACTTCTTCTGCTGTTTTCCACTTTGCCAGTTGGCCGAGACGCTTCTGACCGGCCCATACACTCGTATGAATAACCTTAAGAAACAACTGCCCGGTTCTTGGATTGAAAATAAAAATGACACCATTGATGGGTTTTGTTGTAAGATTTCCTTCGAAAGTCTTATGAATTGTAACACGATACACATTAGTGTCATCAACAAACCATGTGATTTGGTTGCTGAATATCTCTCCATAGTTTTGTGAAGACAAATATGGTTCAGTGGGCTCAGAAGAGTACAACTGCAGACCTTTCCTGATTCGTTCCCTCAAAACATACAATGCAGGATTTGACTTCATAATCTTATTCATGGCCTGCTGCAGTAGTGGCTTTGATCCAGGGAACCAATTCCCAAATGCAGAATGCAAGTTATATGCCAAATCAATGCCAATCATAACCCCGGTAGGTGATGGATATATAGACATATTATCTGTTGTGTAGTCCATAAATTTGGCCCGGGTGTAGCGCTCAATATCGTGGGAATCATAATCACCCCATCGAAGTTGAACATCAACCCAATACTTATTGCTTGCCTTCTGATCGAAAACGTCCTTTGATTCAGCTACAAGACTGGGCTTTGACATCGGCCATCTGTGGGCAGCAAAGAGAAGGATGTCCGCACAAGAAGAGTTCATTTTGTAACTCTTCCTGGGGTGGATCGTTTCTTTCTGGACGGTGTCTATCTCCAACGCATCCAACTCCTGGTCTAAAACCTGACAAAGATCCATGACAACACTCTCATGGATCTTCTGCCACAGGTGTGCTCTAAATATTTGAATCAGAGATATCTTCAAAGTTGGAATTTTTCCATGCATGAAAATACCAGTCAAATCAAGCTGCACTTGGAAGCCAACATATACATTAGCTCGGTTAATGGTCGGTGACCACCAGAGCGTAAATCTACGGTTCGGTATCTGATTGAGACCAGATCTCTGAGCATTAGTCAGCTTTTTAAACTTCATTGATTCTTCAAAACCTGATGCCTTTTCCCAAAAGAGACCTTCCCAAGTTGGAAAATATGTTCCTTTGAATAAAGTATGTTCCAGAATTCCTTCAACTCCTCCAAGGGCTTGAATAACATCAGTTCGGTAATTATTTAAGTTCCACAACTTCCCATCGTGTCTCTGGTGTGTCCACCAGAAGGGATTTTGTTTTAATACTTGATACTGCTTGAAGTCTGCACGCACTCTCCATCCTTTATCATAAGCCAAAGTGTGTCTATCCTTCTGAAACAGAGTGTTAATACGTGGTATTCCCTTGTCCCATGAGTCTTCCAAATCCTCAAGGGTCAAACGCTTATTTTGTGCTTGCGCTTCCTGCCTTTTCAATGCATAATCAGCCCAGACACACTGCGAATCAATGAACTCACTTTCCCAAGACTGTATATAGCGATAAAGATTGGGAATCAACTGGCCCTCCTCATGACTCATTCCACTTCTGAAGTGGGTTACACCAACATCTGTCTGCTGATTGTGTCGTATATCACTTTGTGGAATCAAAATGTGACCCATAGATAACATTCCAAGTCCCCCAATTTCCTTCGGCGAGTAGAAAATAACAGGCGGAAACCTACTAGGCATCTTTGAGTTGAGTCCAATCTTGATGCGAGTTTGAATTTTATTCTCGCATTTCACAAGCAAATCCAATAGCTCTTGGGTGTGTACAGTTGCTTCCCGAAAATATGTCATTAGTCCTATTAAAGTTGTATTCCACTTATTGACAATTTTTGTGAATGTAGTAGAACCTGAAGACATAAGGATTTGCCTCACACGATTCTCAAACACTTTTATGTGTTCATCATCAACTCTTAAGAAAGCAACAGCTGTCCTCTCTTTTGTCAGTTCATCCCGGAGATTCCAGACACCATCTCTTGTGTTGCTGAATCCTTCTTGAGTCATTCTAACTTTAGGAAGTATCCTCACTTCAAATCCACACATGCTAAAAAGCAAGTTTGGATTATCTTTGCTGTAAACAGAAACAAAACTGTTCTCCCATTCCAGAGTTGTGATGCTTCGAGGAAGACGGTTTTTCATCTCCCAAAAGATACTCCTCCCAAGATTGACATCATGCTTCATGAGCCTCATTCTTGCATCTCTTGGCCAGCACTTTTTATTATTGTACCCCACCATGTTCTCATTGTTAGGATCAGGATTTTCGGTGAGATATCGCTGAATGAGATCTCGAGCCTCCTCATGAGTGAAAAGGAATAATATGTGAACTCGGTCTATGTACCGAGAATACAACCGAATTGGATGCTTCGTCTCAACTTTGGTGTCCCGATAAGAAATAAACTCGTTAGGCATCTTCGGCGGACCAGCAATCTCACTTGCTCGAGTCAATCCGAGAAATAAAAGATCCAATACCAGACCATAGTATTGAACAACAAAGGAAGCAAATTGCAGTCCACGTATAAGACCATATGAGTTTGTGTGGCTCATATCCTTATATGATACCACAACATTGTTTTTTGCAGTGATATAATCAGCAATGTTGTGGTCTAGAACTAGACGGAGAAGCCGATTTAACATTGTTAAATCAATCTTCTCGGAAAGTTTCTCAAACTTGGTCTGCAGCATCACAACGCACTGACTGTCGCCGGTGTCCCAGATGCCTTGCAAATTGTTTATGCCTTGACACCACTTGTAAGCCAAAAGAGGCGGTGGCTCTGAATCTGCTGGCTTGATCCAGTTGGGAAAGAGATTACGTTTGTCACCTTCATACCACAGATATTGATCAAGATATGCATCTGTAATTTTCTCAAGTGGCTCTATTTCGTAAACTGGAATGGTGTAGCCATATAAATCCATAAACTCTATTCCAACTTCTTTGAAGGCACGTTGGGTGAGCAGGTGTCGCTTAATTCGCGATAATGCCTCATGTGGGTTGTCATAAGCTTGTTCGATTAGCCCCAACTCTTCTCTTTGCAGTTGATTTAATCTCCCCGCAACGCTGTAGGATTCTTTCAATCTCTCAAGTGCAAGGATAAGCAACATTGTATCATGCTTGTATGATAGAGGTGGAAAGGGAATATGAGAGAAATTCCTAGATTCCAACCAATGGACTGTAGTTGTATAGATAGCAACAGCGTCTTCGTTAGTAACATATGGGCCATCTTTCAAATAATTGTTTTGGCGCTCCTGCTCTGTCTTCAGCCAAAGACGTGTCAATCTTCCAAGATTCTTGCGACAAACAGTCTTATCAACAGTTGCACCTCTTCTTATACGCTCACGATTATAATGAGCAACATTTGTCCACCAATCTGCTTTTGACTTCACATATCGATGGATCATGTTCTCTACCTGAACAGGCATACCAGGAACCTTCCAAGGAATATTTGCCTTCCAGCAGCGCCAAGCGTCACTCAAATGCTGCAATATAACTTTTGTTGCCTTATTTTGCTTCATACCCTCTGGCATGGCATCATGCACATCATGGATAACAGCTGCCCGAAGCTCTAAGTCAAAATGGCTCTCAACACGCTGCTTAGTGACTGTCTTCGCCACTCCTTTAGAATGGCGTCCCTCAAACTGTCGTGCCAGTAAATTTCCAAGCCATCGTTCAAGAAGGGGCACAATACCGCGAAGAAAGAACAACCAAACCCTCCACATTGGAGCCCAAAACCCACAACCTGGTCCCTTCCCAACAGGACCCGTGTTGAAACGGTAGTAAATCAAGTGCTTCAAGTCTTTGCACATTCTTATTTGCCGCATAAGCCTATACTTGTACCGATACATACCAGTCAATTGACCAACATGAGAGAAAGTATATTGGAGGCCATCTGCCAGCTGGAAAGCATCAACATTACCCAAACGGAACTGAACATTCGCATCCACCACAAGTTTCGTCAAACGAAGGACCTCACACGACAGAGATGAAAAGCATTACCAAATCGTGATTTCTTACGCTCTTTTGTAGTCAAGGTCTTGACAGGCTTTAAGTTAAAATTATAATCAAGGTGAAGGTAGTTCAAATTTTTCCTTTGTATTAAAAGATTCAACATGTTGTACCCCTGCCGACAAACTTGAAGACCTGCTTCAACCCAATCAAGTTTTGTGGTCTGAAAAAACTTTGTCGCTTGAAGTGATCTGAGTAAGTGCCTCTTTTTTTGAGTCTTAGGAGGTCTATGATGAAGCTCATTCAACACAAAACACTTGAGCAACTTTTGATAACTAACGCGAACTTTAACCGGATAAGATGAAGAACAATGCTCCTTGTACCATTCTGCCACAAGAGGGATATCTTCAGCACGCCTCATGCGGCCAGACCTCATGTTAAAAGGACGAGGAGCAAAAAGCAACGAGATTCCAGCAGCCGTGGTGTCCGTAGAAAGATCTATATTTTTAAGAAAAGGCTCCACACCATCAGGCAAGACCCAGTCATCATCATAGATTTCCTTCTCACACCGCTGCTCTTTCTTAGCACCAGATATTGGGTGTATTAAGGGATCATAATAAAATGCAGGTAGGTCAGGATCCTCAGTTTTGATGTACATAACCATGGGAGTATGGTAAACACAAAGCCTTACATTGCGAGGCCTATTGTTATAAAGATGTGGAAAAGCAACCCTATATTCTGTCCGAAGCGAAGACCTTATAATAAGCTTGTTAATATCATTAAACTCATTCCAATCTTCATCTCCTTTCTCCAAATCACGATACATAGGCTCGAATTTCGGCCCACCAGGTATACACACATTCAAAGCCTTAGCTGTAAAAAAAGACTCTTTATCAAACAAATAGAAATAATTCCTATCACTCAAATCAGACAAAAGCTGCCCAGCAAGCCTATGCAAAGCTTCCATAACCGGAATCGAAAGATGCCATTTTCGATAACTAGGACCATTAACAAACTTAGTTTTCACAAGTGGCTTATAATCATAAAACCAATTACAAACAGCAGAATCCTCCTCTTCGTCAAGCTCAAGCTGAATCGCTTCCAACGGATCAACATCTAAAAGATTATCACCATAATCAAGTACAGGCTCTTCATCATCAAAAGGCGGAAACCTCATTCGTTTAAAATGTCGTCTATCTCGTTTCTCTCTTCTCATCATAATCCACACTGTACCCCATTGAGCAAGATAAATAGGTTCAACAACCATAGGTATTTCATTCACAAATGTAATAGCACCAGTAATATGATAAAGAACATTCACATCACGAACTTGTTCCCACGGCATTGGCATATTTTCAAGAAGCTTGTAAACAGCATGAGGTATGAATTTCAATGCTCCGAGATAAACACGCTTATCGTTACGAAATTTCTTTGAAGAAACATCACCGTGATCTTTGATGATTTTTCTTATATGTTCAGGTGGCATATCTTCTTTCTGAGTTTCAATGAATCCAAATCGACGATGATCACTGTATCGCTTCGAGTTCAGTTGCTGCCACTTTCTAGCTTTGTCTTCGTGGCGTGCCGCCGCATCGGCCACCGGTGGTGGCGGTGGAGGAATATGAGGAACAGTAGTTCCGGGTGGTGAAATCTGGAAGGTGTTCGACATCTTGAACAGTTATCGGAGGTTGAAGTTTCGATCGAAATTGGAATTTGAAGGAAGAAAGATTGAAGGGTTTTAGGTTTAACGAGGGAAAGAAAAGAAAGAAATAAGAGAGTTGAGTACAAAGTGTTGGGGATAGAAGAGTTGTTATTTATAGGCGTCAAAAAAATATTTGTTTTTTTTTTGTTGCTATTGGATTTGGATTTTTTTTTTGTAAAGATTTGATAGTTTTTTAAATCTTAAGCAGCTTTGCTAAGTGAAAACTTGCCTATCAAGAAATCACTAATATTATTTTTATTTTTTTTTATAATCGAAATCACCAAATTTTTTTTTGATAATTTTTTGTTTTTTCAAGCACTTCACCAATAATATTAGTATTAATTAGGGTAAATCAAAATTGTTAAGTTATCTTGTACCAAAAAAATATTTTACAATAAGATTAAATAGAAACTACAAGATAACACAAACAAACTAATTAGGTTAAATACAAAAATATTTTACTTTATTTTTAAAAATTTGAATTTTTTTTTATATATATAAAGATTTATTTTAATTAAGAATATTTGAGTGTTAAGTGAGTTTTGGACTTTTGGTGATATTTATTATTCATCTACAGATAAAAAAGTTCAAATCAAATTTACTCTTTTTTTTTATAATAATTGAATCTACCGTTAATTAAAAATATTTTTTTTGACAAAGTTAATTAAAAAAAACATACGAAGACTAGTACCAAAAAATAAATTATTAGTATTAATTAGGGTTTTTTCAAAATTGAAAAAATAAATTTTTTCCATTAAAAATTAATCTCTAGACCTCCCTTTAACTATCCATAATTTTTTTTTTGAAACTGAACTATCCATAATTTTTGATGTTCATCTTAACTATTTCTCTAAATTTCTCTTTTAACTCGCTATAGTTTAAGTAAAAGTATGATAGAGATAGAGATGTAGAGAAATAGTAAAAAAGATCATCTAAAACCAACATGGATTAGATTGAAATAGAGATTAAGTTTGGATCAACATTGAGTTACACATAGAGTCGGCTTAATTTACAAAAAATAAATATTAGACACAAAGAACACATGATAAATTTTCAAGTATTGATAATACCAAAAAAAATAAAATTTCAAGTATTATTGATTAATGATTCACAGACACTCTAAAGTATTGATTATCTCAGATGATATTTTGTAGACATAAATGTGCTTTTAATTTCATCTATTGCCACAATTTTTCAAGTCTCAATTTTATTTTTATTTCACTCGTTAGTTCATAGAAGAATGAGTTTAATAGTTTAGAGTTCAGGTTGAATTATGGCATAAATAGTTTCAACCTCTCTCAAATATAATTGCGGAGATAAAACCTTGTACCTCTATAAAATCAAAAGCCAATTAGTATTAGACAACTGTGTCCCAAATATTAAGTTCCCGTTTGGCCCGACTTATTTTCTACTTTTTTTCTTCTTCTTAAAAATAGTAAAGTAGGAAAAAATTGTGTTTGACTCTACTTCTTTTTATTTTTTACTTCTTTACTTTATTTCTCTAAATTCAATTTTATACTTCTCTATTTAGTTTAAACTAAATAGAAAAATAGAAAATAAGCCGAATCAAACGGGCACTACAAAGCCAAACTTTTTCCTCCTCACAAAAATGACTTATGAGGTGGCAATTTTTTATTAATGAAGGAAAATAAAAAGAATAAAAAAAACTAGTGGTGCTTAATTGAGGTTGAAGTTGAGTGTGTATTGTTTGTTATGTGTTTTTGTTTGGACTGAGTTATCTGTGTGCTTATTTTTTGATCTGTTCTGTTGAATAATGGCTTCTACTACTACAACTGCTGCTTCTACTTTCCTTCACTTTCACTCTTCTAATCCTAAACTTTTCCTCACCAAACTTCCTCCTAATTATCCAATCTCTCTTTCTTCTTCTTCTTCTTTGAGACGAACTTCCAAATATAAGCGCGTTTATGCAAAAGCTGTTTCTACAGACTCACAAAAACCCCTCACTGATAATAACCAAAACACTCTTTCACCATCATCTTCCAAACTCGTACTTGTTCTTGGTGCTTCTGGAGGTGTTGGTACTAAAAACATTCTTCAATTCTCCTTCTTTATGTTCACTTCATTTTCAACTTATCGTGTTAAATGATTATGCATAGGTTGTTTCTAATATAGCTGAATATAAACTAAAGTTAATTATTTTTATATAAGTTATAAGTTGTTTTTGTAAGTTATCTTGGAGAGTTTATCAAAATAAGCTGAAAATAGCTTTTGAACATGTCATAAGCTGTTTTTATAAGTTCTCTCAAGTAGACTTCACAAGTGCTTATGATAGTAAATAAGCTCAAATAACACAATTCAAATAGACTCCTACCAAAAGATATACATATTTTTTGAACTCAATAGAAAAAACAAAAATATTAGTCACAAGTGCTTATGATTGCTGCCGTTTATTAAGATCAAACGTTTGAGAACAATTTACATTGGGCCGTTTGATTTGTATCCAATGGCTTGAGTTAACTTACTGCATTGACTCTGTTTATTTATTAAGTTCACTCTGTTGACTATATTTTAGATCAGTTATATCAGTTAGTAGCCAGTACTAGACTACTAGTAGTAGTAAGCAATCGGTTATAGTTAGTTAGATTTCGGTTTCAGTTTGGTAGTTTTAGTTCTCGTCTTGTATATAAATAAATGTATTAAACTTATTATCGAACTCATTCAGTTGAGATCAATGAAAAGTGTTTCTTTCATATTATTATTTTCCTATGGTATCAAAGTTTAATTACGATTTAGGGACTGCTGGGTCGATAGAGTCAAATTAATATTGTTGATGAATAGTACTACTATAATAGTAGCAACATCGATGTCGTTTGTGATATGTCATTTTGTCCTTGTGAATTTGTATGAGTATTGTAATGTTATTTTATGCATTCAGATTAAAACCGTAAAATGTGGAATTGCATACTAATCCGTGCCAATAGTTTTGATTGGGGGAGTTTGTGAATCTATTGACTTGATTTATCATTTATTTGATATTCAGGGCAGCTAGTTGTAGCATCACTGCTTCAGCGAAATATTAAGTCGCGGTTGATTCTTAGGGATCTTGAGAAAGCCAAGGCACTGTTTGGCGAACAAGATGAAGAGAGATTGCAGGTATATCATTCATTACATACATATACTCTTTAATTAGTTAACAAAGTGCAAATCTAAGACTTGTTTGGTTTAAGGACATGTATTCTGTTTCGTTTTTTTTCCACTTATAATTACAAAAAGCTTTTTGGCTCAATTTTATGACATTCATTCTCAATATATAGAGCTCTGGAATGTGATAGGTATTTAAAGGAGACACAAGAAAGGAGGGTGATTTGGATCCATCTATATTTGAGGTAAGCTCTTCGAAGTACTTAACCAGTGCATGATATATACGTGTTTGGTGAGTATTATTTTTTATTTGATAAATCATTTCATTCAACCAAGAGAATGTATGGTAATAATTTGTGTTTCCTTTTCTCTGTAGGGAGTCACTCATGTGATTTGCTGCACTGGAACAACAGCTTTTCCTTCAAGGCGGTGGGATGATGAAAATACACCAGAAAGAGTTGGTAAGAATCACATTATGCATATATGTTGCAGCATTTGGTTTCATAGCTAAATTGAAATAGAAAATTAGTCAGGTGGTGATTCATGTGTGGAAAATTGAAAATTCCTTAATCATGAACTTATCAAGCACTTCTCAATATTTTGATTTTGACTATTTGTATTTATTTGAAGATTGGGTAGGAGTGAAGAATCTAATATCGTCCTTGCCTTCATCGGTGAAGAGAGTTGTTCTTGTGTCATCAATAGGTGTGACAAAGTGTAATGAATTGCCGTGGAAGTAAGTATACACTCTCTTTATTTCACCATCAAATGTAAGTGTAATGCTAATGGAAGAATTAGCTGAAACTTTGGAATTAATTGATACTTCTATTATTATTTAATTCAATTACTAGTTTTTGTCGGCATTTCTTGATTCAAGATGTGGTTTTGTTATGTACAACACTAATTGAAAACTATGTTAATTACTATTTCAGCATCAAGCGTAACACTAAGTGAATACTATGTTAATTATGCTGGTTAATGGACTTCTCTAAAATTTGTCTCATTGACTTTGTTAATGTTCTTTTTTGACGTAGCATTATGAACCTATTTGGTGTCTTGAAGTATAAGAAGATGGGGGAGGAATTTCTTCAGAACTCTGGCTTTCCATTTACCATAATTAGGTAAGAGGAAAATATTGCATGTTTTATACCTTTTTTTGATCATGTTCATGACCAAAATTCATGCGCCTTTTATTCTCGAAATCTCCTCATATGGTGTATTTAAATGAAATTTAGACCTGGAAGGTTGACAGATGGACCATACACATCTTATGATCTCAATACTTTACTCAAAGCAACAGCTGGCCAACGACGAGCAGTACTTATAGGTCAAGGTATATGAATAATGTTCATTACATAACTTTATTTTATATGATAGTGTATACCTTTTGGAATAGTATTTTTGTTTAAAGTTTTAGAAATTTTGTGACGGTTTGCAGGAGATAAACTAGTGGGAGAGGCCAGTAGAATTGTTGTGGCTGAAGCTTGCATACAGGCACTAGATCTAGAAGTAACCGAAAACGAAATCTATGAAGTTAACTCTGTTGAGGTAAACTTTCAGTGATGATTTTCTTATTAGTGTTAAGCATATGAGATGATAATCACATATATAATAGAATCAAAAAACTGTAAATTTCTTAAATTACTATTTGTTACTGTCAAGATTGTGATTCGTATTTAGCTAAAAAACAAATGCTGGAAATATTTATAAGATTTGTTTATTGTTGATTCTAAAATGCATGTTTCAGGGGGAAGGTCCTGGAAATGATACTCAGAAGTGGCAAGAATTATTCGAGGCCGCACGCTCTAGCTAACTAGACTTCTAATCAAAACTTTTATACCATTAAGAACCATTCATATCATCATATGTATCATAATTAGGAGCTTCAGCTTTACAATTATTGTGTATATATATACTTTATTCATTATTGGAAGGTTAGTAAAAGGTGTATTTAAAAAGCATAACAGCACTTGTTTCATAAATAAATGAACAAACTCTTTATTCAGCATAGCTTCATTAACAATATTGCCAATTATACACACAGCAGCACTTATTTCATAAATAAATTATGTGCAAAGTTAATTATTCATCGATCACAGGTTATACAAGACAATAGCTTGTGAAAGAAATTTTTGGAATTTGGTTGTGTGCTACTGCTACATGAATTGGCACACTCAACAATTTCAGATCCATCAGCTCCATTTTGCTTTGCTTTCTCACACTCATTCAAGAATGTATTGAATGCATTGTTGACATATTTAACTGCGTCCGTAACACACATTTTCTCGATTAACTTATCCGGGTATATACTCTTTCTATGATCCCCATTTAGAGTTGCTGCCATTAGTACCAATTCTTCCTGAAATTCACTCAACTTGGCTTCTTCTTTAGCAGCAGCTTCTCGCAGTTTAACCGGGTCGGGCAATTTTTCTGCACAAACGCAATTGATCTTTGAATTTGTTATTCTTGTACTTACAATATCAACCATTGATTAATGACTATCGAACACTCAAAAAGTAAATGATCACCTAACAACATTCTATATATTCTAAGTTCATTACAAAACATACATTTTAAATAGGTTTCTTATGCTTTGGAACATAATAAACTCAAAGGTGATAATAACAAAAATACAATATAATCAAACCAGAAAGAAAGGTTAAGAGTATAATGAAGATTAAAGATTGGTATTTTACCTGGACAATCAGTTCTTGGATTGCTTAGAGTTAAAAGACCCTCAAACGTTCCAGCCCATGCATCCCTCTTAGTCAAAAAATTAGGGAGATTGAATATCTTCTTCACAGTTGCTGGTATAGATGAATGCTCATATTGTGATGTTGGGAATGGTCCAGAAGGTTCATGCAACACTGTATAATATAACCATGTTCTGATTAATTGGTGTAATATTTGTGTTTTATGGTTTAATTTTTAATTAAAGGCACATAATAACTTAGTTTTTGTTTGCATGCATATAAGCATCTTATTCTTACCTTTTCCTGGCTCAATCCATGGAGAAATAAAGATGGTTGGAACCCTTACACCAAGCCTATCAAACTTAAACTTGAATGGCTCGGGACCAACGATATCATCTGGACTAGGAACTCCGTCCACCGGCGTTGGCACATGATCGTAAAATCCTCCATGTTCGTCGTATGTAATCACAAACAACATTTCATTCCATTGTGGACTTCCTCTAAGTGCTTCATACACTTCTTTTACAAATTTTTGCCCTTCTCCAACATCGTGAGATGGATGATCGTCATTCCCAGGTATTGATAACAACTCGAAAAATCTTTGTTCTATCACCACGTAGTTTGGTAACTTCCCTTCTTCACAATGCTTCTTGAATGTTAATCCATATTCATGAAAGTTATCTATGTATTTCAGCTTCCTAAGATTCCTGAAAGTGATTAATAATAAAATAATTTCTGAGGGACATAAGAGTGCACCAAGTAAGCTTGAATTAATAATCTAGCTTTTAAAATGAAAACATAGATTTTTCAATTAAGTGAAAACATATAAATATTAAAAAGAGAAAATATATATCCAATGATTATTCATGACAACTATAGCTCAACAAACCAAGAAATTGTAAACATACACGCAAGCAAATACATGAAGCAAAACAGAAAAATAAAGAAACGTACGTTATATAGTATAATATAGTAAGGTAGCTTTATGATCAAATGAAGAAAACAAACCTGTAGAAAAGGGTGGATGGTGGTTGTTGATAATAGATCCCAAAATTGAATCCATTTTCATCCAAAGAATCAAATATGGTTTTTTGAGGTAACCCCCCAATGAGTTTATTTGTGTCATTGCTACTTAGGCCGTGTGATGTGGCAGAATGCACATAGAGACGGTTTGGTTGGGTTGATGCAGGAACCGAAGCAAACCAACGATCACAAACCGCAAACTCTTTAACTAACTCCTTGTAAACCGGCACAAAATCCGGTTTGAACCCATTCATAACTGCTTCCGTCATTGGCACTGTCGCATCTTTTGGTTTCTCTTGTCTCGCTGCATTTTGTGCGAAGCCCTCCATCTTCGGTGGCAACTTCTTTGCTGCTGAGGCTTCGCTCCATGGTTCTCCAAAAATTTGCTCGTAAATATCTTGGATTGAGTGACCGGGGTCTGGGTCAACATAGATTGACTGGTCACTGAATTGAACCCGGTTTGAGTTGGAATCGGATGTAGAAATCGGATTTGACTCTGAACCGGTAACACCGTTGATTTCCGAGTTAAGGGACTTCATCCAACCTAACATGTGGTCAAAGGAACGGTTCTCTTGAACCAAAATGACCACTGTTTTAATGGGATAGCTATGAGTAGAGCTAGAGTTTGAAGTCATTTTCTGCAAAATTTCCTTCCTTTTTTGTGTGGACTTTGCTGATAATTCTTAGATGAGAATACCAATTCGAGAAAATGAGACATATATATACACTTATTATTACACACACATACACTCAAATTATGTGATGAAGTTATATTGTTGGTGAAGCAACTTAGGAAGGCATAAAGAATATACTATCATGCAACATTTAACACTTTTTTTTTTTTGTCTTATTTAACACATTTCTTTATTAAACTATATATCTATAAATAATTGAATTCAAGTGATTAGTGAATTTTACCTAAAAATTTAGTGCTAGAAAACCCGAGTTAAATTATATCTATACAATATAAATTTGATATAAGTGAATCGCATTAGGTGAAAAATAGAGCCCAAGTATTAAGTATCTAAGTAAAATCTTTTGTATAAAATTGGTTTAATATAAAAAATATCATAAATAAGTCATATGTTCCGCCAACAGTACTACCGAGTCTAACTAAAATTAATATTCATATTCATATTTAGTACTCCCTCTAGTCTTAATTATAAGTAAAAATCATTTTTTAGATACATTACATACGATACTTTTATATTAGTTATTCAATATATCTAAAAAATAATTTTTGTTTATAATTATCATATTGTTATAGATTAAGACCGAAGGACATTTGATACAACTCAAATAAAATTATTGGAGGGAAACCTATGGAAGAAAGAAAAAGCCATGTGTTCCTTTTAACTTGTAATGGAAAATGGATAAGAAAAAACAGTAAAGGAAGATAATAATGGTGAAATGTGACGAGGTCGGGTTAGCTGGCAATTGGGAAACTTAACATTTATCATACGACAACGATCATGTTCACGCAATTGATTTTTCTTTCAATAATTAATGGATCATCTCACAAGCCAATAACAACGACACAGCGAATACATATAATATAAGTGAGTTTTGTTAACACTCAATTACATTTTTTTTAATAGGATATTTTTTTGTACATAACTGCATAGACTAATATCTCGAACTATACTGTATTCAAATGAATGATAACTAATTTTTAAAAATTTTAATGTTGTTGTATACAAAAACTCATAATCGAACCCAATATCTTAGTTAAACTAGAAAAAGACCCGAATGATCTCATCTAAGCGCTCATAGGTTCAATACTCAATATTAGGTGGTCTATTTTAGTATTTTCATTGGTGTTCCGTTTATATACGGCACCTCTGTCTTGTAGTTTCTCTTTTTTATTCTCTGTTCGTCTTGTACAGATATATAATATTTATATAGCTGTTCAAAAAAAAAAAGTTTAATACTCACTATGTTGATATTACTAACTTATGCTTCAATGACATCCAAACGTGCAAGTAGTAATGCCAAAGAATCATGCCACCGTATATACCAAACGTGAAAGTTTAGCCGCGATTCATTTGTTTGATTCTCATAGTAGTGACTATTTCCAATTATTGTGAATCAATATATAAATAGTTTACGTTCATATGTTGCATCACATGGTATATGCAGCTTGCTTTATGCAAATCATCATGGTTTGCTAATTATCAATTAATTTAATCTGACTATTTATTGATTTAATCTCACTGTTTACTTATTGTTGTTATCAATAATACATAATCAACTTGTAGGGTGGCAATTCACAAAGTACACTATACTCAACCTTCAATAATCCATTTAATGCTGTGATTCCTTGACTTCTACAATTTTGGCTCAACATATGAGATTGTTGATGCCTTAAAGCTTTGAAATAGCATGGGCAGGTAAGTTATTGAACCTTTTGGGAAACTCCAAATCTTTCCATCCTTCAACATCGACCTTAGAGAAGTAATGGTCGACGTCGCTATCGCTCACAAGCTCCAATTTGGAAGGTTGCCACTGATAAAGACATAATCAAAATGAGAAACAAAAAAATAGTACAATTTCAATAATACTAATTAATTAGTTTATGTCTTGAGTAACGGCTGCGCACCTTTGGATTCCTGTCTTTATCTATCAGTATGGCTCTACAACCCTGCAGTAAGGCATAATCATTGAGTATTGCATGAAATAAAAATAATCTAAAATAGAAAGATGTCTACGAATCAATGGAAAACCTCGTAGAAATCCTTGCTGTGGTGTCCTCGTAGGATATGGCAAACAATTCTGTACTCAAGAACAAGGCATTGACCAACACCTAAGAGTCTGCCTTCTCTAATCTGAAAAGGTGAATAAAAACTAAGAAACAGTCATTAAAATAGTAAGAATTGGACTGGAGAAGGACTGGAAATTTTTATATAAAAGCCTTTTGATATGAAAAGAGCAGGAGAGTAGAAAAATATTTAATGGTTATGCAGCCATTGAAACTGACAACAAAAAATAGTATTACAGCCTCTAGTAACCAAATACTATGCTTCCCTAAAACGTAACATTTAATACTTTCTCGACACGTACCAATCTAAGGAAGACTTTAAGGCTTGTTGGAGATGCTTTCTTCAAGGTTGCAAGAGTTGAAGAAATCCAACTATTTGCCTTACTAGTAGCTTCGGTCTCCTAAAACAGCATGAAGAAAATTATGGTTGCTAAATGACAAAAGTACATCCTTGATAAAGCTGAAGAATATATTTAATTTAATAATATAATTTTAATAGCATAACTCAAAACATAACTTACAAGAGAAGATAATATTTCTTCCACAGTTTTCCTAGAGAAACACCTATTGATTACATCCATCCTGTAACGAGTTGCCACAATAAGCAAATATAAATGGAGATAGATACCTGATAGTGTGATCTGTTTCAATTATTAAAAAACAGTTACGAAAACAACCAAACACTAAACAGTTTGTCTCTACTATACATGATTTACAGTGGGACATCACAACATTATTTTATCCATGTAGCTGATCTACTTCATAGTTCATAAGACCGTCCAACCCTACAGCTAGATTGAGAAAATTCACCATCTGTATCAAGTTATTAAAGGGTAAAGTTTGACAAGGCTTACTCATGGCGTTAGAATATCTTGACTAAAAAAGAGCAACCTGGTGCTACAAAACCTCTACCATTACAGGATCCAGGGCATTTAACAGTCATTTGCGATATACGTTTATGATATATTTATATATACACACAAACCTGTGATAAACACTATCTTCTTTAAGGAAAGGCTGCTCTGAGTACTTGTCAATGATTGCAGATACTACAACTGGATCGCTAGTTTCCACCTTGCATAATGAATCTTCCAATAACGATAATTTCTGTGCATTCATTGCAAAAGGCAACCAAACAGGGACACAGATTAGAAACCCCAGACCAGAGAGTTTAAACATCATATAAATACATTAATCCTTAAGAAAGAGTTATTATGCATCATAAAGTCATGACGTATTAAAGTTCCAAAGGAAGATCCACTGCAAGGGATCTGGGGGCATGTGCCTGCACTAAAATTTTCAAATGATAATGTGATGAGTTAGTATTGTGTTATGCCAACTACCCCATGCAACATGTAAATCCCCTGCTAAACTGTAACATATATGCATGCTATTTCAATTTTTTTTCGTAAGTCATGCTATTTCAATTTATACTACTATCACATATGCTTAACTAATAATTCTAAATTATTACTCTCTACTAAAATATATGTCATTTTGAGAGAAAAAATTGTATCAAAATATAAATCACCTTACATTGAAACATATTTAATGCTATTTTTCCTATTATGATTTTAACTATTTGTTTCTCTTTCTTTTACCAATTCTACAATTTATCTTTCTTATACTATTAATGAAAGATAATTTTATAAAATAACTCATAATTTCTTTTTTTCATATAACATTAATTACATTTTTTAATTTGTGTAATATAATCAAAACAACGTATATTTTAATACAGAGGAAGTATAATCTAAGAGTATAACATGTATCAGCATCGATTCTTTCTTCTTTATATGGATTATATCTTCTAAACCAATACAAACCATTAATAACATAAAATTGTCTATTAGTTCCCCCTCTCTTTGCTCATTACATATGCATATAAATATCAATTCACAATGTCACCTTCACTTTCATAGACTTCTTCATTTGGTGTTTAATTTTATTGTCACCACAATCTAAAATATCCGGATCCGTCACTAGGAAGATCCATTAACACTAACGAATGTCATCTTTGTTTAAAATGAATCTCCATGTACCTAGCTAGGATGAGGTTTCAGATTGGATAGAGTTTATTTCTATTTTAAGAATAAGGGACGTAAGAAAATGGTTTTAAAATGCACACACCTCAAAAGCACTCAAAAGAACTGAAATTGCAAGAAACATGTTTCTCTACTCTTCTCTCTTTTATTGTTTACAATGACTGTTAGGAATTAATTAAACAACAGCTCGTCATGTAAAAAGATAGAAGGTTAATGCCTCGGGTAGGGACAAAACTGTCACCTCCTTACTCAACAGTTGAATGGTCAACACTTACCTGAATCCATAAGTAAAAATGTGACACACTAACTTTGGGATACTTGAAAAGCATCTCTAACTTCTGAATATTTATCGATACATATTCTATGATAAACTTTTAAATCCCAGGACTTAAACCATTGGTTAACAAATATCTTTCAAAACTGCACTAAATTTCCTATGGTCGGTGGTGTACTCTTTTTATGACCCGATTGGAGTTTAGGTCTTTATTTCCTAAATATGCAAATAGGCAGAAAGAGCACAAAACTATAGCAGTATGTAGCATACCGATGAAGGAACAAAATGTGTTGCAAGACCACAAGCAAGCATTTCTGCAGCATTCAACCTAGCACCTGTAAGACCAACATATTCTCCTGCAATTTGTTTTCCAATAGGAAGTTGAAATTGTTAATGGATTGACAAAACGAGCAGCGCTCCAAAGGTGTGCAGGAGGCATCAGTGACAAAAACATGAAAAGATTGAAAACTCGAGTAATCTTATTATCAAGTAAACCAATCATAATAAATTAAATTCATAGAGACTAAGATACAACATTCATACCAAAAAATCCAGGTAGTCTAGACAAGAAATATGAGGCGCCGACATCGGGAAATAATCCCAAAGTTGTTTCTGGCATTGCAAAGACCTGCAAATGGTCCACTATTACATGTAGATATGACTCGCAAAGTACAAGCATAAATTTGAAGAAATAAAATTCTTTTATAATTTGGATATTATGGATCCTTAAGACTTACAGATTTGGGTTCTGAAATGTAAATAAGTTAGCATTATAAATTGGCTGAGATGGTTTCTTTTAAGCAATCATTCTTTGATGGGTCATGTTAACATGTTTAAGAATATAAAAATAGAATTATTCTCTTAAATTTTGTGCATTGAAAACATAAAAATTTTGAAAATTACACTAAATACACGGATCTCGATACAATTTTTTTTTAATTTATCTCACTAACATGTGCCCCGAGGGCACATGTTAACATTTTCCTTCTTTGATTTAGTTAGACTATGCATTATGTAATGTTTCTAGAAAATATTTACATGATAATTATATCAAAAAAACGTACTGTATTCTCTGTAACAACACGAAATCTTCCATGCATAGAAGCGCCAGCACCACCTCCCATAACAATTCCATTAAGAATTGAAACCTGCAAATGTTTGGAAACGAATGTAAGGAGATGTGACATGTGTCAGATAAAGCCATGAGTGCAAACACAAAACAGAGAAAGAGTTACCTGAGGCTTACTATATGTTGCCATCAAATAATTCATTTTATATTCAGTATCAAAAAATATTGCACCAAACCTCCAATCACCTATTCCATTGGAAAACAAATAATTAATTTTGCGTTTCAGTTAAACACTACATTTGAAAACTCATGCATTCAAATTTATATTCTCTCCTCCCATAAGAAATTTAGAAGCAGCATGGAATTTCATATCAAAATAGCTATCCTCTTAAATTAATAATGTAACAATTGTCCGAATTACTTGGAAGGTACTGCAAGGAGATTTAACTAAATTTATTCCAAAATAAAGGTAGTTGAACCGCAGCTGCAATGAAGGTTGCCTAAGATTTTTTTGTAAAATCGCGGTCTCAAATACCGAGTTGAAATAGTAAGAACATACCTCCTCTTGCATCACGAACAACGGCTGCAACATCACCACCAGCACAAAATGCCCTTCCATTTCCCTGATATAGGTAGCCAAAAGTTAGAAAATCTAGGTTCTTTTCGGTTTGAGATTTTAAAATGGAAAGTTCTCGGTAGATAGAAATGACCTTAACGACAACCAATTTAACATCTGAATTCCCCTCGTCATCATGAAATATTTCCAGTAGCTTAGATACCTATAACAAGAAAGTAGCATAATAAGTAATTTTTTTGAGAGTAGAAAATAAATTGTTTTTAACTTAATTTCATAAGCTCTCCCGAATAGTAGCCAATGAAAACAATTTACAACTTAATAGAAATAACTTATACATAAGCACTTATATAGTATACCATATAATAAGAGAGGGCATTCAATTGCTTCGGTCTGTTGAATGTCAAAACTCTCGCAGATGATTTACGCTCCACCAGAAGCTGCTCACAAAACAAATTATGTGATTTTTATAACTCTAATGCATCAAATTTGAAGCTAAGAAAATGATTCGAATTGAACGAGATTAAGCAGAAAAAAATGAAATAGTGAGAAAGAGGATTGTAAAATAGAGAGTAGAAAAAACAAAACCTGATCTTGATCGAATTTGGCGGGGGATGCCATGGTCGGTTGTTTCGTTGGAGATTGGATTTTCACGACTGATTACACTGAAGACTCTGGTAAGACTCTAAATCAGGGATCATGGATATTGGTAACAAGTTTTCACAGCGGTTAGTTTTCACAATTTTGATTTTTGATTGTTAATATTTCCAATTATATATTTTTACAAAAAATTATAAAAATGATATATTTTAATAATATTCATTAAAATAAATCAAACAAAATTGTAAATACTAATATTTACATTTATATATTAGTAAAAATAAATACAATTAATGTAAACCATGTGAATGGTGCAAAATGATGACATTTATTTTGGGACGGAAAGAATACTATTATTTGCTCATGAAAGTTACTTACTTCTCATGCCCCAACATTATGACGCGGTATATGTGTTTTTCAATTTTATCTCTCTTGTTGTGTAGGTAGCGAGTATGTAAAATAATAAAATCTAGAAAAAATAATAATAATTTGTTGCTTTATGATGCAAACCTTATAAAAAAATGTTTCTCTCACCCACAAGATTTTTTTCGAATAAAATATTGTTCTCAAGTTAAAGTGTCAATCATTCTTTCACCCTCAAGTGTGATTGATCGAATACTATTAGAAAACTATTGAGTAAATAAGAGATTATGCACATAAATATAATTATACGATCTTTCAATTTATAATAATTGATTAGTGATTAAAAAATAAAAAGATTTTAATTTATAAAATTATACTCTATGTTGTGATTGCTCGATAATATATCACAGTCGCTCAAGTGTCAATCAAAATATGTGTTTGAATAATAGTTAAATTTTGATAAGGTTCACTAATTAAAGTGCAAACTAAATTTACTACTTAGACAATAAATTGTATTTGAGTTTGTTGTATTTGAGTTGCTGCCTAAATAGCGAACTATATTTCTTCATAATATTTTTATTTATGGACGGTGCAAATGGTGTGTTTTAGTTATAAAAAATATTTTTCACTACTTAAAATACGAATTGAGTTCATTACTTACATAACAAGAGGGATATTCTAGTTATTTTCGAGGGCGCAGGAGGAATCGCAGGAGCGCGATAAGCAATACTAGATGTTTGCTCATCATACTAAAATACCAATAACTAACATTTTGGGCTAACTTAGGTGGACCGAAAGCCCGGCCATTATATCCTGTAACCAAAAAAACCCGGCCAAGTTTTTGCCACGTAATACAGTGCGCGTGTGTGTTCCACTCTCTCTCTCTCTGGATTCATTCATTTCTAACACATTCGTTCGTTCGTGTTCTTCTCTGGATTCTCAGATCAACCTTCTTCATCAGGCATCTCTCTCTCTCTCTCTCTCTCTCTCTCTCTCTCTCTCTCTCTCTCTCCGAAACTCAGAAATCATATTTCATCACAATCTTTGTTTTAGGGTTTCCTCAATTGCTTTATTTTTTCTTCTAAAATTGATTTCAATGCTCGACTTTCATAACTTCATTTCAAACTGCTTCTTATATTAACCTTAAGAATGAATCCATTTTAATTCATTGTTTTGTATCATATGATTTGTTATAATTTACACCTAACACAATTTTGATTTGCAAAATTTATACTATGCATTTCAAATCCAATGCTTGCTTTAGGGTTCCTAGCTAGCAATTATAATAATTCTGAATCCTTCTTTGCAAACATCGACTCAATTAAAACTTCTTTGTTAATTTTTGCAGGTTCCGCGGCACGAACAGCTTCTGACTTTGCAGAAATGGCTGCATTCTTAGCTCGGAAATCCATGCTTGCCCTTCGTACCCGCCAGCTGGTAAGATTACTTGTATTGTTTTCTGTTCTCTTTTATTTGCAGTTAAATGTTGGAATTGAAAATGAAACTTACACTGAAAAACAAGCTCTTTTTCGGAGTTTGGAGGGGGGAGGTTGCTTTTGGAGGGAGACGAGAGAAATCTTACACCTTATTTGAGAGAGAGATCTTTGTAGAGAATGATAAATAAATGCTTATGATTAATGTATTTTTAATTTTTAGAGTATGGAACATACTAACATCATAGAATTTGGGAAATTTATCCAAGCCCTCCAAAATCAACCTCCAATGTAGTTTTTGAGTTCTCCCTAAATTAGCGTGATTTTGCATTATGAAGAAAAATAAACTCCCCAAAGCCCTCCCCTCCCCTCGTAAACTCCCAAAAGAGACCCTTTATTAACGAGATGTGAAGAACTGTGTTGGTTGCACTCTTTCTTTTATTCTGATAATTGACTTTTGTATGTTTTACTATACACAATTATTATTTGTGCTGTTCTTAAGGATTTTATTGCTATAAGATTAAGAGCTTATTGTGAATTATATAGAGGTTTTGTTTATAGGATGAAAATAAATGTTTAGTTTAATACTGTCCCTTATATTGTTCTGCTTGTTTAGGCTGTGGTAGGTCAAGGACTGAACAACCCCCAAAATTATGGCATGCGATTGAGTTCACACCTCTACTCTACCAAATTAGGTATGTCTCTCTTACCCGTTTTGTCCCCATTCTTATAGAACGGTTAGTAAACAAAATGATTGTTTTCTAGTTTCTACCCCAAATCATTCATGGCATATGTACAATGATGATGATGATCCTTTTTGGTTCGTCATGTTGTATAATCAATGAGAGCTACCTAGAGTAAGGTAATGTGGTGGGTTTGGACTTTGGATGCAATGTTTGGAAAAAAGAAAAAGAAAAAAACAGAAAACCGCTGGTCCCCAAATCCTCCACACCAATAAAAAAACATTCAATTTATTGGGTCGAGGCGGGAATGGCTTGTCAAACATTTCAATAGCTTTATCTTCTCATTTGTGACTGTCAATTGAGATATTAGTGGATCTCCATCGCTTTTCTCATGCATGCTTTTACTATCTATGCCCTCTTGATGTATATATCTTTTATTTTACACAAACCGTAGAGGACGAAGAAAGGGAGAAACTCGCAAAGGAAATTTCAAAGGATTGGAGTACCGGTATTTATTTTGGAGCCTTTCATTTTCAATTTGATTTTCCTGTTTTATATAATGTAACTAAATCACCGTGGATGTTTTGGATACCAGTTTTTGAACGTAGCATCAACACACTTTTTCTCACTGAGCTTGTTCGAGGTCTAATGCTGACGCTGAAATACTTCTTTGATAAAAATGTTACGGTAAGTGTCCTATATTACTGTTTACTGTTGTAGAGTGTTGCAGCTTATAATTAAATGTGTGACCTCTCTTTAATGCAGATCAATTATCCATTTGAGAAAGGCCCTTTGAGTCCTCGCTTCCGTGGTGAACATGCACTCAGACGCTATCCAACAGGAGAGGAACGATGCATTGCTTGCAAACTTTGTGAAGCTGTAAGAATTTTGTTGTTTATCTAATATTTTCAGTTTAACAGTAACATTTATAGAGCATGCATGCTACCGAATGGCACGGCATTTTCCTGTTGCTTCAGTGTTTTGTATATACTGATTGTATGTAGATGTTAACAAATTTCGCTTGTGGTTGGTTACTGTAGAAACAAATGTACAAGTGTTTTAAGTACAACGCATAAAGCTTTGATAGGTTTATGAAACAGTGACATATCTTTAGTTGAACCAGATTCAGGAAAATGTGCTTGCCATTCCGAAGAATTAAAAATCTGTCTAATTTAGATGTCTCAAATAAGGTTGTCAAACTCTAATTGTTGGAAGTTGTAATCGGTTTATTTTCCTATACAACCATAATAGATGTTTGTTTTACTATGGACTTTGAAATTTTTTCTTTATAACTGGTACTAAGGCAGAGCATTATCCCTTTGGTATAGTCGTGTAGGTAGGATAAACAAGCAGATCTAGTGAAGAGTAGAGATAAACAAAGTTATTAGGTGCGAGTGTCTCTGGATAACAAGTGATAGAAATCTAGTTAATACAAGTGATGCCAATTTTATATTCAAACTCTCAATTTACCAGAAATTGAGCTATTAATATTTACCCTGACTAATAACTATGACAATGACCAAATCTAGTATAACAATTGCTTTATTTCCCGCTCTCCTTTCAGTAGAATCAGCTACTGTATCATTATTATTTTGTCCAACTAATTTTTTCTCAATCAGATATGTCCTGCACAAGCAATAACAATTGAGGCTGAGGAGCGTGAAGATGGCAGCCGTAGGACAACTCGGTGAGTTACCTACCTTGTGTCCCTTCTCCTTTCCTGCATTCCTCAATTTTTCTCTAATTTGTCAAATCTTTCAGGTATGATATTGATATGACCAAGTGCATCTATTGTGGATTTTGTCAAGAGGCATGCCCAGTTGATGCCATTGTTGAAGGGCCAAACTTTGAATTTTCTACTGAGACTCACGAGGTTCCTTTTCATTTCCTTTAATATTGAACTAGTTTTTTTTTTTTTTGAATGACCTTTAATATTGAACTAGTATGAGTATCTTTAGTGCTTGCAGTACTTGTTTATCTCTTTTTTTGGGTTATTGATTTGAAGTAATTGTTTCTTTGCTTATTTGTTTATTATTGATAATATGTTTTACCTGTTAAAGGAGCTTCTATATGACAAGGAGAAGCTGCTTGAAAATGGGGATAGATGGGAATCTGAAATTGCAGAGAACTTGAGATCTGAAAGCCTTTATCGCTGATAATCTTGTCTGGTCCGTGGCTGCTGCTTATTCTGTCTTATTACGCACTGATAAATAAAATGATCAGTGACTTGTCTTGAAGATTTGTATGGATTAATGGTTGTCAATTTTTATTTTTTGATGGGCAATTGTTGCATTTTTGTCATGTATGCAATTGTGATTTCTTTTCTGCTCTTGAAATCTTGAACAAATGAGTAAATAATTGTAAGAATTCAACTAATAAATGTTGTTACTTGGTAGCAAACTTGTAACCTTGAACTATGGCTTGCATAATGGAAACACACTCGGTTTGATGATGACCCCGATACATGCCTTTATAAATTCTTGTAATCTTATGATAGCAGAAAGCCTTTTTCTAGGGGGCGTCTTTAATCAGGATTTTTAAAAAATAATTCATGATAAAATGTCTCGGAGTATTCAATCAAGAGTCTCTGTTTTAAAAAAAGTTTTCTGGCATTCAATCGATTATTTGTAACTTAAAAAAAATTTGGTTGTATTCAATCAAGATTCTTTGTAATTTAAAAAAAAAATCGTGGTATTTAAAAGCATTTTAATTTCGAATGATTATTTAACAAATGAGATTTTGTTCGATTGTGTGAGATTTTTTAATGTATTTTTAACATGAATAAGTCTTGCATAAAAAATGTCTTGCATAAAAAATGAGATTTTCATGGATTGTTATTTATGTGATGTGATTAATCATGTTTCATAACATGAGATTTTTATGGATTTTTATAAAGTGAGATTAATACGAAAAATATACATTTATGGATCATTATAAAGTGAAATGTAGTGGATCACTGTATAAAATTATTTAGGCTAAATCATACTTTTAGCCCTATGTTTCAAAAACTTGCGATTTTAGTCTTGTATAGTTTAAAATAACACTATTAGCCCTTTATGTTTAGCCGCTTTTGTAAAAACTAATTTTGACAAAGTCAACGCTAACATGATACAAATTTTAAGCTAACAAATTTACACAAAACTAATGTAAAACTTCATCAAACACAAGATAATAAAATATTTATCATATCATTATTTTATCGTATTTTTATCTATTTTCTTATTACATTTTATCTTTATTTTATCCGGCGCACCAAACAAACGAGTATAAACTCATAGTGAATGCAGATAGATAGTAGTAGAAAGCGATTATTAGTGAATAGAAGAGAAAGAAGAGAAGCGATTATTAGTGTCTGAAGAAATGGAAACGGAATTGGGATTGGGTTTGGATGAGAACGATTACTTATCATGCTGTGGAAGCATCAAATGGGCGAAGGAAATGGCTTCTGTGGGTCCTTTCTCAAACTACTTCCGTGCCCTTTCTGTTGCCAAACACATTTGGTGGAACAAACTTGATGTCAATAGTTGGTTACAAGCTTTCTCTGCTCACCCTGCTATTGGTCAAACTCGTTCTCCTCATGCTTCTGAAACTAGTGCTCAGTTCTGTCTTCAATCTCTAACTCTCTCATTTTTGTATATTTATGTGAAAAATTGTTACTTTAGTATAATGGTTTTGTTTTTCTCATGTGGGTATTTGGAATTGTAGGATACTAATAGTAATTGAAGTGATAATTTTCTCATCTGGGTTTCTCTCTTTTTTGTTAATTGATGTGAAAAATTATTACTTTAGTGTAAAGGTTGTGTTTTTATCATGTGGGTGTTCATCAATTTTTGTATTCATTTGGAATTTTAGGATATTGATACTTGATAGTAGTAATTGAATTGCAAAACTTGAATGGGGTTACCTTCATCTTGGTGGTGGTGGTGGTGTTTGTTAGTGTCAGTATTTGGAAGTTTTTGATAGTGATAGGAATGGAATTTCTTTTCTTTTGATTTTATTCATGTTTTTAGCTATCTGGGTTGTATTCTAGTTCTGTGTTTTATTGGTATGACAAACTTTAATGAGTACTAAAGTTGTGTGTTTATTTGTGAATTGTGATGAATGGATTGGTATTGGGTAAATTAGAATTACTAACTTTTAGAAGAAACTGGTTTTGGCAGGTGGAGTAAGGGAGAGCAATCAACTGCTTTAGCAACTGCTACTGATTCTAGCTTACAGGTTTGCTTGCTTGCTGTTGCTATTGAAAATGCTAACTATAATTGGTGTTGTTTCTTGTACTATGAAATGTACATAATCTGATTGTTCTCTGGCTCTGCTATCAGAAATACTTTACGATACGATAATTTGTGTATGAATATTGATTTGAAAAGCACCGCCTCTCATATAATTATAATTTCTTATGAAGTATCTAATAGGCACTTGGGTATAATGGGGTGCCCAAGTGCAAGTCCCATGTCATTATGTCAAGTAGTATAGAATGCTCCGTGAAATATTTAAGTGACTTGATTCTTTCCAAGTGTTTGAGCACCTATCAATTGGTATAAGAGCTAGTTGTCGGTGGATTAGAAAGGCAGGTAAAGGGTCATATTGTGCAGCCTCCGAGACTTTGGTCTTCGGCTCTAAAGGGTGGTGGTACAGTGGTACTGTCCGAAACTTCGTCTCTCAAGGCAGTGCTATGATAGGGACTTGGGTATTACGGGGTACCCAAGTCCCACATCGAGTAGTAAGGAATAATTTGTATTTAAATTGCTTGGTGCTTCCACCCTTGATAGAGAGGGTTTTCTAAATGCTTGCATACTTTTAGTACCTTATGGTTTCACTTTTGTATCCTTCATTGGCTTGACCTGCATCGTGGTTCACTATTGGTTTTATTATTACTGTGGATCAGTCATCTGTTCATCTACAAAATTAGGCTTGGGATCGAGAAATAAACATTTGGTTTTTTTGTAGAGCTAATTTAACTAGTATGTTAACAGGTCATAGATGATTATGATCATAGTTAGTAATCTAATTGTAGTTGGTTTGACTTTTGTAGGAACTAGCTGAATGGAATGCTCGGTATATGCAAAAGTTTGGGTTTGTATTTCTCATATTCGCATCTGGGATAAGTACTGATGCGATACTTGCTGAACTAAAGGTAAAGTATGAATTTAAAGCTAATGTTGGTGATGGAATTTCTTTTAATTTAACATTTCAAGTGACAAAATGGATGCCATTTTCGGATTTGATATGTTAGAGAGGAAATTATTAGTATAACACTGTTACATTGAAATTTAAATTAATTTGTTTCATACTGTGCAGAAACGCTATACAAACAGACCAATTGTTGAGTTTGAGATTGCAGCTCAGCAGCAAATGCAAATTACAGAGATGCGCCTTGCTAAACTCTTTTCAAGTAAAAAGAACATATCTTCTACAACTGATAAGAATTCCACTGTTGTTGCTAAAAATGCAGAAGGTACTTTCATATACTTTGTGATATTTTTATATTTGATTATTTCAAAAACACCTTTTCAAATTTGGATGATTCCAAAAAATAGCTCTGTGTTCTCTAATTGTTTCAATGATTGCGACAACCCTTATACTATTGACTTTGGTTAAGGCAATGATTTCATCTACTCATGATATACTATGATGTCTTCATAGATTAAACATATGATATATCATTTTCCATTTGAATCAACCATCACGAGTAAAAACTTTTTCATCTTGATGTAGCAGGATCACATAATGAAGTTTTTCATCCATTTCTTATGTAGTTTAAAAGCTTTGACTTTTAAGATAGTCAAGTCTCACATTCAAGTATTTAATGTTAACGGATGCTTCAAAAACATAAGATCACTGCATGCCGTTATAAATTTCGCATTTCTATTTTGTACATAAGATTTATCTTGAAAAAGCATAAGATGTACGGTTGGGTTGGTGTAGTTGAAGTTGCTGTTGTCCTTTTGAGTTTTTACCAATTTGAGTATTCATGCTTTTTCGTTTTTTCTTCAGTTACATTTACTGCTATTTTATATTCTATTATCTGACTCAGTTTTTCTTTGCAACTGTATCTTTTGTTTTCCAACTTGCTAACTGTGCATATATGAGAAAACAGAAAACTATTGTATATGAAATTTTCTGGCTGTTGAAAACATTTGTATGTAAAACAATTCATGAATATTCACCTAATAACTTAAGCATTTGGATTCTTAACTTTAAATTGTATTAGAGCCTCTGCAAGTTGTCATGCGTTTGATCCTTTGCTTGAGGAATCATGTTGGATATAAATCAATTCCCAAGGCTTTACCGAATAACTTAAACTTTTGAGAAAACCAGAATAATTATGGATATTGCTTTTGATAAACAAAATTTAATAATTTTGATTTCTGAAAATTGGGTATCTAGAATCTTTGAAGTGAGCATTGTTCTCTTTTCAGGGAGACATCAAACATATCCATATTTTTGCATGTATTTAAGTAGGATTTGCTTATAATTCATGGCATTATATTATTTTTTCTAATTTTTCAAATGCTAGAAGTTCGTGTAAACATTATTGGTGGTCATGTGGTTCCTGCTTCGGGGACTGGAAAATCAATCCAAAATTCATCTAGAACCCGCCCACCCATTACGACTCACGTGTTGGACATTGCACGGGGTTATCCAGCTTCTGGTATTGAGGTACTTTTGGAGAAGTGGAAGGGCAACCAAGCTCGTCCACCATTTGGCACTACAGATGTTGGCGGTTGGGTCATTCAAGGGTCTTCGACAACAGATTTGGACGGTCGTAGTGGTCAACTGATTGACATAGTTGATGATGCTGAGCCAGGGATATACAGGATAAGTTTCAACACCGGAAAGTACAATCCAAATGGTTTCTTTCCTTATGTATCTGTTGTCTTTGAAATCTTTGAGTCACAAAAAAAGGAACATTTTCATGTTCCTTTGTTGCTTTCGCCATTTTCATTCAGCACTTACCGGGGAAGCTAGAAGAAATATGGGAAATGTTGCCCTATCACTGCATTCCTTAGATGCCATGAATATCTCAGTTTTCATCAAGTGAACTTTGTTTTTGTGCCGTTGGAACATGTAAAAGATACCAAATAATTGGTGTTCAATTTTTTGTACCAAAAAAAATAAATTGGTGTTCAATTGTAAAAAAAAAAGATAATCAGTGTGTAATTGGTAAAGTTTGCTTGATGTATGATATCAACACTTATATATTATTACCCACTCCGTCCCTAATTATAAGACCATTAGTTTTAGTTTTGGTTGTCTAGTGTATCTTCCGGTCGAAAGTTAAAAACTAATCCCTCAAAGCATAAATATGCATTTAACCTAACAAATGTGCTTATTGTCATGATTTATAATTCTATTTCGATTTCCATATGACTTAAATAATCTTAATTTTTTTTCAAAAAATAATAATTTAAAGTCAATGAAAAATAATTCAAAAAAAAAATCCTTAGGTAACGTACAAGATTCCACATTCTATGTAAGTAAGTTTCATGCTATTGGTGAGCTACCATTAGCTAAACCAACAGAGAAATTTAATTTGTTAAGAAACTTCTAGCTAGTGCTAATTAAAATTCGGATTCCTATACAAATGTGTTTATCACACTTTTGCTAACCATTCTAATACTGGTCATTCTTTCCCAAACCATAGTATAGAGAATGGCAGGAGGGAAAGAAGAAAAGAAAGATGAGAAGGGAAAAGATAAAGTGGAAGAAAAAGTAGAAAAGAAGAAAGATGAAATTGAATTGATCACTGCAATTTACAAATTAAACTTGCATTGTCAAGAATGTGGGAACAAGATCAAGAAGCATCTCTTAATTACTCAAGGTATGAACTTATAATAATTTTGATTAATAACTTTTTTAGTGCATATTCATCAATTTGTTGATTCAAACATGAGACAATCAGGTTATGTCTAAGATATATAATAATCAAACTGATCCGACAAGCCAGCCTAATAGTCAATTATTTTTTTTCTTTCAAAGAATTGTATATAGATTTCTTTAAAATCATGATTTATCATTTAGCATATACGATTATCTCATTTTTAAGTAGATTAGTAGTTTTAATTATGTGTCACGGTATATATTTTTTTGTAGGGGTACACACTGTGGAAATGGATATTGAGAAAGGAGAAATTAAGGCAAAGGGAAAATTAGACCCTTTGAAAATCTTGAAGCTTATAGAGAAGAAGAGCAATGCAAAAGTTGAATTAATATCACCAAAAGTGAAGCCTAAGGAAATTATTATTAAGCCAAAGGAAATTAAGAAGGATGTATGTATATACTATTTTGTTTATATATAGTTGGAGTTGCAACTAGCCAACTAACACATTTAAACCAAATATATTAAGCTATTTATATATATAAACACACTCAATATTTTAGCAGGTCAAATGCATCATTGTACTTACATGTCTAACAATCCTTTTTTGTGTTTAATTTCAAGCCAATTGTCCGAACTATCACGGTGAAGGTTCACATGCACTGTGACAAATGCGAGGCTGACTTAAAACGTAGATTAATCAAGCACAAAGGTAACTTGAAGAATAGTATACATATCAATAATGATTATATAATATTTACATCTTATTTCATGTTAATTACGTTTGATATGAATAAATTTGACCAAATATATATATACAGGTATTTTCAATGTTAAAACGGACAAGAAAGCTCAAAGTCTAACAGTTGAAGGGACTATTGAAGTGGAGAAATTAACATCATTTTTGAAAAAAAGAGTGAATAAAAATGTTGAGGTCATTTCCATAAAAGAAGACAAAAAGGAAGAAAAAAAAGACAAGGGCAAAGAAGAAAAAAAGGAAGAAAAGAAAGACAAAGACAAAGAAGAGAAAAAAGACAAGGGCAAAGAAGGAAAATCATCAGAAACAACTAAAGTAATAGAAATTCATCATGGGCATATACAAGATGAGATTAAAATAAAGGACAATAATAATGTTCCTTATATTATTCACTATGTTTACGCACCACAAATTTTCAGCGATGAGAATCCAAATGCATGTTCTATTTCATAATTTTGGAGTTTAAGTACAATAATAATACCTAAATAAACATAATTTTGGAGTACAAAGATTTTTTTGTTTGTTAGTCTATATATGAAATGCATGTCTTTTTTTTTTTTTTGATGTAAATATGAAATGCATGTCTTTGTTAAAGTAAACGTTTCAATAGTTCCACTTTAGATATGAAATGCATGCATGCCGTCAATATTGATGTTCTCACTCTTCCATATAACTTAGTGGAAGAAGAAATCCTTTGTAGGTTATCCGTAAAATCCCTTCTTCAACTTTGATGTGTTTGTAAGTCGTAGAATTCTCTAATATCTGATGATCCTAAATTTGCTAAGAAGCACCTTAGCATGTCAACCACAGCCCACAGGGGCACCATTGCTTCTTACCCACTCCAATGCATTTTCACCACTTCTTGCTGTTCAAAAAAACCAAAAAAGAAAACCACTGTGTCCATTAATGATGTAACACAACTCAAGTATCCTTCCCACCGTTCCGATTTTCGACATCATGTATTTGTTGGTTCTTGCAAATTGCAATGGCATCCTTTGTCTTGCTCGTGAATTATTTGTTAATGATTCCTCCGGTGTTCTCCTGTGGAATCCTTTCCTTAGAAAACTCAAGGAATTGCCCCAGCCACGTTACCCTAACTTGTCTGACATATCATATGGCTTTGGATATGATTTTGTTACCGCCTTACCGGTAATTATAAAGTGGTTGCTGTTTTATGCTCCAATGTGCGTGATAGTAGTTGTGATTTGCTTAAGAAAGCTGTAGTGATGATTAATACTTTAGGTACCAATTTTTGGAAAAATATACAAGAGTTCCCTTTTGATAGTATGATTGGCTATACGGATCCAGGAAAATTTGTGAGTGGCACGATTAATTGGTTGGCTTCTAAATCTTGGCGAGAAAGTTCACGTTTTATTGTATCTCTTGATTTAGGCACAGAGTCTTATCAAAAGTTTCTACTGCCTAATTATGGAGAGGTAGATGTGTTTTTCTTGCAATTGTGTGTGCTAGGGGATTGCTTGCGCCTAATTTTGGGTCATGATGTTTGGATTATGAAGGAATATGAAAATATAGAATCTTGGATTAAATTGTTCCATGTTTCATACCCAGGAGAGCCTACCTCAAATTACTTGTTTAACGCACTCTATATGTTTGAGGATGGTCAAGTGTTATTTGAATCTTCTGAAGATGGATATTCCAAGAAGTTTGTTTGTGATCCAAGGATTGGTACTTTTAAGTATATTAAATTTTAAGACAAAAGTATTCATAGTTCACGTGGACGTGACCGTTGTAACTATCCAATTGTTTGCATCGACAGTTTGATATCACCTTATTTTTAATAATAAGATTTAGTTTGAGATTCAACTTCTTCAACCTATATGTTAATTTCTGTTTATGTTATTTATTTTGTACTTTTTTGAATTATGATTATTTTTGCCTTTTGGATTTTTATAAATTAGTAGTATTTGATTATTTCTGTTTATGTATGTTTGCATATCACCTTGTTTTTTTTTATAAAGGATCTCAGCTACCTCTATTAATTGATTATTAAGTTATGTGAGCAACTAATTTCGATTTTTTTTTTTTTTTTGATATTCTTCGATTATTTAATTTTGTAGGAAAATTTGTATTCGCTCCTTTTCTTTCATTGTCACGATTTTAATTTTCTTACTGTTTTAGGGTTAGCCACCACACACACTTTTCTCTCAACTTTCCTCTTTTTGCTTTCCTTTCATTGTAGGGGGTGGTTTTTGACCATTTTTGGTCGGAAATCACCCCTCAACACCGTTGTTTTCTCTTTTTTTGTTTAAATAAGTAGTTATCTACAAAAGTTTGATTCTTTGTTTTTTAAGTTTTCGCTGTCTACATGCGGTGTTGTGTTTGTTCGTCGTTTTGTGCGGCGTTTTGTTTGTTCTTCGTCTTGTGCGGCGTTGTGTTTGTTCTTCGTCTTGTGCGGCGTTTGATGGTTTTCTTCGTTGTTCGGGGTTCGTTGATTCAATTTGACAGATTTACATCAACTTATTATAGATCGGATGAAGACTTGGACGTCAATGCTACAAATCCGGGAGTATGAACATTTCGGTTACTTTTATGTTGTCATATTTGTAGGCACTTTCATAATGCCGTTGTATGCTATTAACCTAGGTGCTGCGAGATTGTTTGCAGATTCACCTTTTTCAATTTTTAGCAATTCTGAATTTATAATGATATATGTATTTGTTAATTTGAATGAATGAATTTCTTTTTTAGTCAAAAAAATTCACTTGGTAGCTACTAGCTAGTATGTGCTATATATAGAAAAATAGGTTCGTGTGTGTAAAAGAAGTTGAAAAAAAGTTTGTTTGACTTTGATATGATTAAATTTGACCAAATATGTACACAGGTATTTTTAATGTTAAAACGGACAAGAAGTTCAAAGTCTAACAGTTGAAGGAATTATTGAAGTGGAAAAATTAACAACATTTTTGAAAAAAAGAGTGCATAAAAATTGAGGTTATTTTCATAAATGAAGACAAAAAGGAAGAAAAAAAGACAAGGGTAAAGAAGTAAAATCATCTGAACCAAATAAAGTAATAGAAATTCATCATGGGAAATGGGAATACACAAGATGAGATAAAATAAAGGACAATAATTTCTCAAAAAAAATAAAAAAAAATAAATAAAGGACAATAATAATGTTCCTTATATTATTCACTCTGTTAATGAACCACAAATTTTCAGTGATGAGAATCCAAATTCATGTTCTATTTCATAGTTTTGGAGTTTAAGTACAATAATAATACCTAAATAAACAAATAAGTTACTACATTAATTTTTGAGATGCTTGCTAGCAATAGATGTAAAAATTAGCAATACTATAGGGACTACAATGTTAGAAAGATACAAAGATTTTTATGTGTTCGCTAGTCTATGAAGTGCATGTGTTATTAAAGTAAAAGTTGTTTAAAATAACTTTGTAATTTGACGTAGACTTTGTCGCCCTATTTTAGTACACATTGTGCTAGGGGTCGATCTCGTTTTTATATAATATTTTATTTTGACTTGTTCAAAAAAAAATTGTTTAAAATATCAACATTATTTTTTGTATTGAGTAAAGTAGAAATACACTATGTACTGAAGAAAAAAAAAGTAGAAATACATGTTGCCTTGTATATTCCATAATTTTTTCGGCAGATATTAGTTATCACTAAATGACGATGATAACCAATTAACCATATTATACCAATAATGATGATAATTAAAAATAATATTAATTATACTAACATAAAAGAAGTAATTAGTCTACAAATTTTAATTCAACCGATAAATCAAAATTACTAAGTTGGACGTCATTAAATTTTAATCTCTCCACTTCATGTGTAAATTTTTAATAACTTATAATTTTGTTTGCATATCAAGAAAAGAGTAATTAATAATGTAAGCAAAACTAGTGTGGTATAGTCTGGTAGTAGATTTTCAACTTTGGCCCGTGGATTTTTTTTATCAGTCTTTGGCTCGTGGATAGTTGTATAAATAATAAATAAATATAATGTTTCATAAATAAGAATAGACTAAGGAAATTCATCTAGATGAGATGATTACGCGGATTCTTTTTCTATTCTCAGTTTGGGAAAATTACAGTGGAAACGTGTTGAATATTGGGATGTTGTTTTTTTTCTTCCTCATTATTTAAAGTTTTAATTAATAATCAATTATGGTAAATAAATAGACTCTATGATTGTTAATGTCGATGAAAGGGTCAAGTTGTCCATTGTAATGCAGGCTTCCGCCTCTCCATATATAATTAATAATTTTAATCTAATAAAAATTTAATTGTAATTTCTAAACTGTAATATTCATAAGACCTTGTCAATGAGAATAAAATAATGTTATTAAAAATAAAACTTTAAATATATTTTAATATTTTATCATCAAATTAATAGAATGAAATCAATTGAAATTTGTGGCTTGTAGTTTATAAATTCATTTTTTTTTTTAAATTTGTGTAGTTACATTTTTTTTGTGAGATTATAGCTTATCATTTATTTTTTCAATTTTAAGGTTGTGGGCTGTTATTTATTTACTTGAAAAAAACTAAATATTAATTAATATTTTTTTCTATATACCGTTGCATACATATAAGGTAAATTAGTTCAACCGTTAATCTTATAAAATTTTAATTAGTTTTTTTTTTGCCAAGTAGCCGAGTGACTAAAAATTTACCCTAAAAGCTAAATGAATAAGTGAACATATCAGAGTTCAAATTTCAGTCCTTACATATTACGTGTAAATGTTTAATTAAATGAGCTAAGCTCATGAGACAAATTTTAATCAGTTATATTATCTGTTATAAGTTATAGATAGTTTATAGTTCATTCGTTGCAACTTGCAAGTTAAATTATCAACTTTTTTGTCTAACAGAACCTTACTAGTATTCAAATATAATTCATTTTTTTAATTATATAATTGAGACCAAAATAAGTACTACTTTTTTGGACACGTTAAATATTTTATTTTAATTTATACAAATGGAAATAATGTTAGACATCCATTATTTTATTTTTATATAAGAAAATTATTTTATCTTAAAAAGGTTTCTTATGGTAATTCATTGAATAATAATCTTATTTGTAAATTTGTAAATTAAAATATTCCTTTAATTGACGATTGTATCACCCAATCAAATTTAAACTTTCTTTTTAAACATTTTT
Source organism: Trifolium dubium (assembly GCA_951804385.1). Taxonomy (NCBI): domain Eukaryota; kingdom Viridiplantae; phylum Streptophyta; class Magnoliopsida; order Fabales; family Fabaceae; genus Trifolium; species Trifolium dubium. The sequence continues at coordinate 1,480,840 of OX638063.1, read as the reverse complement.
ATTCAACAACTGCAAATTTCCAAATAAGATTATTTCCTTATTTAATATAAAATAATCTTTTTATTCAACAAGGTTTATGCTTAACTTTTTTAAAGAGGTTTCCAAAATTGTATAAGAATTCACTGAATAATAACCTTTTTAAAGATTATTTCCAAATTTACAAATAAGATTATTTCCTTATTTCCAAATTTAAAAAAGGTTTCTCCTCCACCTTCTTTCTTCCTTTTTAAACTTTAGTGTCACCAAGTTAAGCAAGTTAAATAAAAACTTTGTACGTATTATATAATGGCAATTGGTAAATATAGAGAAAAAAACAAACAGTATCTTAGTGTAATTTGATGCATGTGTAATAAGAAAATGATACAATATTAATATAGTGTATGTTTGTTATCACAGTGAAAGTGTCAGAATTATGGTGATCTATTATAATTTTGTAGAAGCTACAACTTATAACTTATGTATAATTACGGCGAATCATTGTGATTATGACTCTCTATCGTGATATCAAATATAGCTATAATCTCTTTCTACTGAAAAATAATTTTTTTTTTAAAAGAGTTCATGAAACATAGTGTTGGGAAGTGAAAATTTTGTTGGTTTAAATTCGTACCGCCAATATATCAAATGTCTTTGCAATATTTTACAATATATAAATTGTATTTACACGCTATAAAAATTATTTTTTTTATCAAAATTAAAGAACTAAAATGGAAGTATTAATTTAACAAAAATTAAATGTGAAAGTATGAAATCTTAACATGTAAGACTTTTCAACTTATAGATTTTTTTTATCTTTGTATCAAATTTCTTTTCATGTAATTTGTCTTTATGTGAAATATTGTATCACTTAATTTTAGTACTATATCTAGGACTTTACCAGAAAATGAACCATTCACATTCACATAGTTGTTTATGTAACATTAATTCTTACGCGTTACATTATTTTTTGTGAAGTACTATATATAAGTCGCATGTTGCAGTTTAAGTTTAACATAAAAAAACAAAATTAACAGAAACAAAAAGTAGTTAAGTAAGTTAATGTTGTTGAATTCAAACATTATGTAACAAAATTCAACAACTGCAACATGAGTGGTGGAGGAGAAGGTGAAGAAGGACCTGATTTGCAATTTACTCCTACATGGGTTGTTGCTCTTGTTTGCACCGTCATCGTCGCTGTTTCCTTCGCCGTCGAACGTTCTCTTCATTATCTTGGCAAGTTTCTTAAGAAGAAAAATCAGAAACCACTCTTTCAAGCCTTACAAAAAATCAAAGAAGGTTCTTTTTTTTTCTTCGTTTATATTTAATTTATATACACCGTCAATATAAAATGATCATTACCGTTGCTTCATAAATAACCGACATGATTGGTTGTGATTTGCTGACAGTGTAGACTGTATAACTTCTACAGTGACAGTGTTTCACAATTAAATTCTTCAATTTCTTCATAATATTGGCATATTGATGAATGAATATGCAGAGAATATTGATTTATGATATTTTCAAATTTATGATTTTTAATTATTTTTTGTTCTTATGTTTATGCAGAGTTGATGCTGTTGGGTTTTATTTCTCTGTTTCTGACAGTAACACAAAATGCGATAACAAAGATATGTGTTCCACAAAATTGGACTCATCATATGCTTCCTTGTAGTCTTGAAGACAAAGAACATGAAGAATCAAAATTATCATCCACTAAACATTTTCAGACTTTTTTCTCTTCAAATGATGTTTTCGGCGTTGCTAGGCGCCTTCTCAGTGACAACGATGATCATCCATCAACAAATGAAAAGCATGGATATTGTGCTTCTAAGGTATTGAATCTAAATATATAAGATTTTTGAATTGGATTTTCATTTACAAATTTTTGATTTGATGATTTAATCATGTTATATTATAATGTTCTTCTTTTCAGGGAAAAGTGCCACTATTATCTTTGGAAGCATTACATCATCTGCATATATTTATTTTTGTACTAGCTGTTGTTCATGTATCTTCATGTGTTTTGACTATAATTTTTGGAGGATTAAATGTAAGTATCTAATCATGTGATTTTTTATGATAACAAATTGTGTTTGTGTAAATGATTTTCTTAATTAATAGGTATTGTTGTCCTTAATAGATTCGTCGGTGGAAGCGCTGGGAAGAATCAATTGTTGCAGATGAAAACCATCAATCACAACATGCAGCTCCGGAACGCACGGAGACGGTCACTCATGTTCATCAGCATGCTTTTATAAAAGATCACTTTACTGGTTTTGGCAAAGATTCTGCTATAGTGGGATGGTTGGTAGGTTATTTCTTAAGAATTTTGTTAAGGGTCATTATTGAATTTGACATTTTTCAAGTAATGCTAAGTATTTCTAATTTTTCATTTTTATTTCAGAAATCATTTTTCAAGCAATTTTACGGATCCGTGACAAAGTTGGATTATGTGACATTAAGACTCGGTTTCATTATGGTAAGATTTTAGTGAGTTGATCTTACCATTATCTACGATTGAACAATATAATTAATTTTTTTTCCCTCTGTATTAGACTCATTGTAGGGGAAATCCGAAGTTTAATTTTCATAAGTACATGAACCGTGCACTTGAAGATGATTTCAAGAAAGTTGTTGGCATTAGGTTTGTGTTTCTGTCAAGTTTCTATAACTATCACAATATTTTCTTTGTTCAGATTATAATGTAAAGTTATTGATTCTCTCTTAGGACTAATTCAATCATTTTATTTTAATGGTTGCAGTTGGTATCTATGGATCTTTGTTGTCATATTTTTGTTGCTTAATATCAATGGTATCCTACAAGACTCTAAACTTCTGCCAACTGTCTCAATATGTTATCTATATTCCTAAAATTCTACCTTATACTATAATAAATAGAAGCTAAGTTACAATTATGTAATTGTCTAATCAAATTAAGATTTCTGCATGTTTTTTCAGGTTGGCACACATATTTCTGGATTGCTTTCATTCCAGTCATTGTAAGTGTCTTCATAACTTTGTTTGGATATTTTCATCAAATTGATGTATTATTTCTCATCAAATTGTTTGTTACCAAACATTTTATTTTATCTTACTTTTTTTTTTTCTTTCTGATTTGCATTCTTAAGCTTCTACTTGCTGTTGGAACAAAGCTAGAACATGTAATAATTCAATTAGCACATGAAGTAGCTGAAAAGCATACAGCCATACAAGGTGAATTAGTTGTTCAACCATCAGATGATCACTTCTGGTTTCATCGTCCTCGGATCGTCCTCTTCTTGATTCACTTGATCCTTTTCCAAAACTCTTTTGAGATAGCATTCTTTTTTTGGATACTAGTAAGTAAACATCTTAATTATTAGTCTTAAGCTCAATATAAGACATTCTTAACTATGTTTTGATCATTATAACCTTACTAGCTTATGTTATGTATCTCAGGTAACATATGGCTTTGATTCATGTATAATGGGGAAAATTGTTTACATTATTCCAAGGCTTGTTATTGGGTAACTATAATACTCAACTTTTATATACTTTGCATTTTGAATCTTAATTTTTTCAACCCTTTATATTTTTTTCTCACACTTTTTTTATAATTTTGTAGGGTATTTATTCAGGTGCTGTGTAGTTATAGTACCCTACCACTGTATGCGATTGTTACACAGGTGAGATCAGCTATATTGCGCACAGTTTAACGCTGTATTTAATCTCATCCGTTGATTTCATTTGACACTGAGAATCATTTTTTTGAACAATGTAGATGGGAAGTCATTTTAAGAATGCCATATTTGATGAACAAGTGCAAGCAAGACTAGTTGGTTGGGCACAAAAGGCAAAGAAAAAAGGACTAAGAGGTGATAATAATCAATCAGTCCAAGGAAGTTCTCATAATGGTTCAAGTGTTAATATTCAATTAGGCTCAGTCTTTAGAAGAGGTTCTGCCCCAGAAGACAAAACCATTGTCCCTAGAAATGATGAGTCTGTGTAAACACATAGTCATATGTAACAAATGATGGGGACAAAAAAGTCAAATATTCAAAATACAAATATAGGTTTTTTTTACATGAACAATGAGTATTTGTTCAAAAAGTTGTAGGAAATGTACAATTATTTTCTAATAAATTTATTTATTAGTGGTACACTTATTCAATACGCGTCAGACACTAACTATGTCGCATTTATTGAACAAAATCAAATCGTTCTTTTGATAGATTGGGCTTGGCCCAATCCGAAACAAATTTGATTAACGATATGTGCATGTGCATGACATTTGAGAACTACTATAAATTACGAAGGAGAAGGCAAATGAAACGCACAATCATAGAGAAATCACTTCTGTTTCTTATTTTTTTTCAAATAAAAAATAAAAAATAAAAATAATGTGCATTCACTTCTGGATAGTGTCTGCAATAGCTCATGAAGAAATCTGATTCAAAGAGAAACATTGTTTTGAATCTTCACATCAGAAAATCAAATCCTATGTGTATATATATATGACATTGTTGTCATATGAATTTTTTTTGATAAATTTAAGGAAAAATAACTTGATGAGCAAAGAGAGATCTCACAAGAAATCATATGAAAAAAAGTGAATTCTAAAAGCATTAATGGATCAACAAAAATAAGTGCAACATGGGTGGTACTGGACTATTTGAAGAAGGTGTCGATTTAAAATTTACTCCTACTTGGGTTGTTGCCCTCGTTTGCACCGTCATTGTCGCATTTTCCTACGGCATTGTATATTCTCTTCATGTTCTTGGCAAGTTTCTTAAGAGAAAAAAGCAGGAACCACTCTTTAAAGCCTTGCAAAAAGTAAAAACAGGTACTTTATTTTATTTAGATTTAATTCATATACATCGTTGTAAATTTTCTTACACGGATCATAACCGTTGTTGATAATAATTGGTTCTAAAGTTAGTTATGTGATTGGATGTGATTTGCGGACAATGTAAATTTTTTTATATCGATAGTGATAGTGTATCGCAATTAAACTCTTTTCATATAACGATCAATGAATCTGTAGAGATTATTGGTTGAGATATGTTATAATTTATTTATGATTTTTATTATTATGCAGAGTTTATGTTGGTGGGTTTTATTTCTTTGTTTTTAGCTGTGACACAAAATGGGATCACAAAAATCTGTGTTCCAGAAAAATGGACTCATCATATGCTTCCTTGTAGTCTTGAAGACAAAGAACAGGAAGAATCAAAATTATCAACATCATCCACTTCACAATTTCAGACTTTTTTCTCTTCCAACGATGTTTTCGACGATCCTAGGCTCCTTCTTGAACTTGACACCGGTGGTACTATTCCATTCTTAGAAGAAACACCTGGCTTTTGTGCCGCCAAGGTATTAAAATTAGAAAATATGCAGAATTTTGTAATTGGATTCGCATTTGCACGGTGCTATTCATTGGATATAGCGTATGTTATCGCCTTTGCTTATCTTGCTCAAAGTTTTAAATTACGGACGCAGTTTTATTCTATCACAATTGTGTTTGCGATGAGTGAAATTCAGCGTAAAACTAAAACCTACTCACATTAGTAATAATATCATGTTTATTCTCTTGATTAGATGATTTAATCATGTTATGTTATCCACTATAATCAAATTTTGTATTATTGTGATTATTATGATGTTCTTCTTTTCAGGGCAAGGTGCCTCTATTATCTGTGGAAGCACTTCATCATTTGCATGTCTTTATTTTTATCCAAGCTGTTACTCATGTGGCCGTATGTGTTTTGACTATTAGTTTTGTAGGAATAATTGTGAGTATCTGATCGTATACTTTTTTTTTTATTTGAACTTATCTATTGTCATACGTTTTGTGAGACTGTTTAGGAAATAATAACGAGCAATTGGACTAGACTAAGATAAAGACGCTTATAGCGTTAATCAAAACGTATTAACAATTACTTTCAAAGATTACCCTCTCAAAACCATTAGACATGGCTAGGAGGAGAGCGTGCTTCAAAGTAGTGGCTTCATATTTAGCAGCTGTTGTTTCAAAAGAAAATACCATAGTATGAGCTTGAACAAAAGAGTTCAAACTATCACGAAAGCAAATTCCAATACCGAACTTTCCTTCGGTTTTGAATGTAGCACTCTTGACATTGCATTTCAACCAATTTGCATGTGGCTTCTTCTCCCATGTAGTAAACACATGAGCAGGCCGGTGTGAGTCGAGATGAGCTATGTTTTGTAACTGCTTGAAAAACTTATGAAAACAGCTTATGACAATTTTCATAAGTTTTTTTTTCCAGCTTATTTTCATAAATTCTCTAGTATAACTCATGAAAACATCTTGTAGCATATGTAAAAACAATTCATCTTTTGCTATAAATATAGGTTATATAAGTTTATACATAAGTTTTTATGATGATAAGCACTTCTGCTATAAGCTGCAAATAAATTGTTTATCCAAACAGACCTTTAAATATTGTTGTCGTTAATAGATTCGTCGTTGGAGGCATTGGGAAGATTCTATTGTAAATGAAGACAATGCATCACATGGTAAACAACATGATCATGCTTTTTATAGTCCAAACAATTTATTTTTCTAACAAATTTCTCATTTCAATTTAAGATAATTTATCTTTATTATATGCACGCCGCTCCAGAAAGGACAATGACTCTTGTTCATCAGCATGAATATATAAGCCGTCACAGCAAACATTCAGTTGCAATGGGATGGGTGGTAGGTTATTTTTTCTAAATTTAATTAATATATAGCCTAAAATCTTGAAAAAATTATCATGCTAACTTTTTCATTTTTTTATTTCAGAAATCATTTTTCAAGCAATTTTATGGACCTGTGGTAAAGTTGGATTACATAACATTAAGACATGGTTTCATTATGGTAAGATTTTATTTTGTTGATCTTGCCATTATCTATGATTAAATTCAACCATTTTATTAATTATTATTTTTTTTCTCTGTTTAAGACTCATTGTAGGGGAAATCCAAAGTTTAATTTTCATAAGTATGTGAACCGTGCACTTGAAAATGATTTCAGAAGATTTGTTGGCATTGAGTATGTTCTTCTATCAAGTTTCTCTAATTATCATAATCTTCATCACTAATTAATTGACTTAATTTTCTGTCATTAATTCAATCATTTTATTTTTATGATTGCAGTTGGTATCTTTGGATCTTTGTGGTTGTATTTTTGTTGCTTAATATCAAAGGTATATGATACAAGACTTTCAACACTTTTGTTCTGTTTCTCAATACTTGTGTTGCAAGATACCATATTTTCTAACTTAAGACTTATATTTATTATTAGCACAAATATTAATGTTTTAAAAATCGAACCGAACTATCCACTTCTACTAGTTGAACTAGAAATCAGTCAGTTCGGCGTTTAATTTGATCTCGGTTGTACCACAGCCTGGTTGAATTGGACTGATACGGAGTTGAGCTCAATGGCGGATCTTGACTGAACCTATATGAACAATAGAAAGTCACGATTAAGTCATATTCCGATCAAAGTTAAGATTTCTGCTTAATTTTTCAGGTTGGCACACATATTTTTGGATTTCTCTCTTTCCTTTCCTTGTAAGTATCTTCACAAAAAATATGGACTCTATTGACATTTATGCATAGCCATCTATATAAATATATAAATTTTCCAATTATTTGTTACCAAACTTGTTATCTAAAATTTTTCTCTATCTGATTTTACATTGTTGAGATTCTATTTGCTGTTGGAGCTAAGCTTGAACATGTGATAATTCAATTAGCAAATGAAGTATCTGATGATAATCCAAAGGCAAAAATACAATGTCAATTAACTGTTGAACCATCAGATGATCACTTTTGGTTTAATCGTCCTCGACTCGTCCTCCTCTTGATTCACATCATTCTTTTCCAAAATTCTTTTGAGATAGCATTTGTTGTCTGGGTTTTTGTAAGTAAACATGTTAATTAATTAGTCTTAAGCACAATTTATGATATATTGTTAGCTATGTTTTTATTTTGATAATTGATTATAACCTATTAGCTTATGTATCTCAGGTGACATATGGTATTGATTCATGTATGATGGGAAGACTTCAATACATTGTTATAAGGCTTTTAATTGGGTAATCACAATATACTAAATTTTTTATATAGATTGTGACATTTTTCTATGTGCATTATGCATATCAATTTTTGCTAACCCTTATAGTATTTTTTTTCTTACGCATTTTTATTAATATTGTAGGGCATCGGTTCAGGTACTATGTAGTTTTAGTACCCTACCACTCTATGCAATTGTTATACAGGTGAGTTTGACTTGTTTTTTGCTTCAAAAAGAGTTTGACTTGTTTTCCAAACTAAAATAAAAACATGTTCTGTTCTTTTTTCATTTTTTTGGGTGATCAATATTTCATCTTTTTATATTTGTAATTAAAAAATGTCATTGGATTTATATTTTGTTTTCAAAGATTTGTTTAAAAATTTGCATCACCAGTTTAATCTGATTTAAGGCCACTTCTGACATCAAGTCCCTAACGTAGTTGCGGGATCGAACTGTGGTCCTTAAAAGTTAAATTGATTTTGATTTTATGAAAGTTAAATTGAGTCTTTTTGACATTGACATTGATAATTTTTTGCACAATTTAATGTAGATGGGAAGTCACTTTAAGAATGTGATATTTAATGAGCATATACAAGAAAAACTTATTGGTTGGGCACAAAAGGCAAAGAGGAAAGGATTAAGAGGAGAAAATGACCGATCTTATGAAGCAAGTCTTGCAAGTAAAGGATCAAGCCCTCAACATAATGTTGCAAGTAAAGGATCAAGTCCTCAAAATAATGGTGCAAGTACTAGTAGTGTTAGCATTCAGCTAGGGACATTGTCTAGAAGGTCACCCCCCCACGAAGACAACAACACAGATACTAGTAGTGTTAGCATTCAGCTAGAGACAGTGTCTAGAAGGTCACCCTCCCACGAAGATAACAACACAGATATAGTCCCTTGTAATGATGACAACAACACAGATATAGTCCCTTGTAATGAAGATATCGTATAAAATTGTAACAAAAATTATTATAATCATTACTATAGATTATAGTTTATTTTACCTTGGTATATAGTATAGTATATACATATCAAATGAGCCATAACATATCTGGTTAGTACAACTTGGATGGTAAAAAGTAAAAACTACAATGACATTTAGGGTGGATTTGTTTTAGCTTTAAAAAAAATGATTTTTTTTTTGGTATTTTAAAAATAATTTTTATGATAAACTAAAAATAGTAAAAGTTATTTTAAAATCATCTTTCTATAAATTAAAAGAGTAATTTTGATATTTAATAATTTAAATATTCATGTTAGAGATTTTAACTTTGATAAAAATCACATTGTCAAAAAACGAAACTTGATAAAAATCCCAATTTTTTAAAACAATTATCTCTAAAAAATTAATTTTTATGAAAAACTATTTCAAACTGCTAATTCTTTAGTTTTTTTTTTTTAATTTTAATGATCAAAAAAACTTGTAACGAAATGATAAAGGCTTAAAATAACATTTTAAGCTAAATCATTTAAACCAATTTTTCAATTGAAACTTTTATAAAATAATCTAGATAATATAAGGAAAGAATTTTTTTTTGACAATAATAATATAATATAAGAAAATAATATATTGTTTAAAACTAAAATTCGCAGGAAAATTTGCAAGTTTTCTACAAATTTTAGTTTCAGGGATTAAATTCAAAATAATTTTAACATTCACGGATGAATTCTAAAAAAAAAACATACATGACTAAAACAAAACATATTGGTTTAGACGTTTTGTTCCAGGTTCAACCCATCGATCATGTATAGTTTTGACAACCTTAGATATAAATATTAGCATATAAGATCTTGTTTTGTTTTGATGAATATTTTTAAAATATCAAATTTTTATAATTTTGACTACCGGAGAATTAAAGATATTAGTAATCAAAATTGTACATTAACGTACGTGCAGTAGTAAAATAGAGTCTTGTCTTATATGAAAGGCTGTACCAAATTTTTAAAAACAAGGATCTTGTGTTTGTTCTCAAAAATGATTTTTATAATTGTAAACAAACACAAAACAACTTAAATTTTTTTAAAAATCTCTACAAAATAAATCTATTTTTTTAAAAAAATCTATTTTATTTTATTTTAATCTCAAACAAACGCATCCATTGTCTGAAGTCTGAACAATGGGCTCAACCATGATTTGACAACTCTACATTTAGGGGGTTATTCAATTGAGATTTCAATAGATTTTAAAAGATTTTTGATGATAAAAAAGTTTTGAAGATTTTAAAAGACTTTGTGGAATTATATTTATTCTGTAAGATTTTAAAAGACTTGTTTAAAAGACTTTTACTTACTTTCTATAAAAGTCTTCACCGAATAACATAAGACTTATTTATCATAAAATTTTTTTTTTTTAAAATCCATCGAAATTCCAATTGAATAACCTGTTAGAATTTGTGACCGTTGGGATTTGATTTCCATTCTCTCTTTTTACTTCTTCCAAAGTTGAGAGTTTCGTCGGAGAGTTCATCGGAGACTTACGCCGTGGATTTATGGATCGAAACAGTCGCATCAAGATAATCGTCAATGAATGGGTTCGTTTCGTTCATTCCTTGTTTTCTATATATGTAATGTAGTATAGACAGTATGATCTTAACAACAAACAAATTATTTGATTTTTGAATGAATGTTGTTGTGTTGTATTGTAGGATGGGATTAAACAAATACATTTTAGGTTAAAAAGAAATCAGGAATTGAAAAAGCTCATGAATTCCTACTGTCATCAAGGCTCTTATCATTTCGATCAAATCGCTTTTCTCTTTAATGGCCGTCGCATTTGGCCAGATCAGTCTCCATACGAGGTAGTTATATATGTTATTGTTAGGGTTATGTTCATTTCATTCACAACAAAATTAAAACAAGTTTTTGTTTGAGGTTATCTACTGTGTGTGTGGAAGAACTTATGAAAATAGTTTATAAGTTGTTTTAAATAGAGTAGCATATGGTCCCGTGAGCGTAGCTCAGTTAGTTGGTTGGACATTTGCACTAATGTGCAGGGAGTGAGGTTCGAATCTTGGTATACCTACTTATTCACCTTTTTAGGGGTGAATTTCTAGCCACTAGGCTACCTGATCAAAAAAATAAAAATAGAGTAGCATATGAAAACAACTTATAGAATTTATGAAAATAGTTTGACTTCATTTTATCTTGTAACATACTAATAGCTTATTTATAAGCATTTATAGGATAAGAATTTATGCAATAAGTTGCAAAATAAGTTGGTTATTCAAATAGGGCTGAAATCACGGAACTTTTAGACTTTGTTTGAGAGTTTAGAAGGGAAGGGAACGGGAAGACTTTGGAGGGCTTATTTATAAATCAGTTCTATGTTGTTATAAACTTATATATTAATCATAAGTAGTATTTCTTTATCATTCTTCACAAAAAAATTTCCCATAATTTCTTTAGCCATAAGTTTGGTTTGTATAAAAAATGCTCCTTTTAATCTTTAAAGGACTAAAACACTAATGCTTTTTGACACATAAATTTGATAACGAACTTACACAACAATTTAGATGACTAACATCTTAACAAAGTTCAAAAAATGTGGTTAATTGTGTTCGGTGGTTGGTTAATTGATGTAACAAAGTTACATAACTAATTAACCATGCCATGAACGTAATTAATTGCGATTTCTTAGGTGTTCAAATATACATCATATCCATTCGCCATGATTTATGTTCAAATTTAACCTGAAAATCATGGATAATTAGTATATAATGGCGTTCATTAATTATCTACCAAATGCAATTAACCATGTATTCGAGTTATATTATACTCATTATATTATACTCTACATTATTGAGTTTTGACTTGAAAAATATATATTTTGCTGCAGCTGGACATAGAAGATGGGGATGAAATAGAAGCTGCCTTGTATGATCATTGGAGAGCATGCATCAACATTGAGGTCAAAGGCCAGGTTCATCTGTTCCTTCCATTTTTTGGCTTTCAGTCTAATGTTGATTTTTTTTTTATTTACTTTGAGGTGACTATGTTTTTCTTATTAGTAACCTTTTTACAAATGCCAAGTTTTCACCAATATTATCGATAACTAATCTCTTTGTCAAAGAATATGGTTGGTTACCAATACCATTTATAGTATCTTTGGTCTATTCATGTTTTTTCATCCACAATGCTCAAATATGAGTACTAACCTTAAGATATTTGAATCCATATCTAGTTTCATTCTCAGACATTTGGATATTATGAAATATGAATTGTAAGTATTTGTTTAAAGGGATTATTGCATCAGTCTTAGTTCCTTCTTCTAAAGGAGGTTTTTTCGGAAGGAGATGAGCTTTTGTTTGCCTTTGAAAGGGGAAAATGGTGTTTATCTGACTTTGAATTTTCTATCCAGATTTTACTTTGATACTAGGCTATTGAATTTGAAAATGTTATTGATAGAATAATCATAAATGAAAGTTTAATAATTTAAGTTCTTGACATGGTTATGGTTCAAGCAAAACTACATCATGGTCTTTTAACTTAATTTAAAGTTTTAAAAACGTCTTCTTTCTTTCTTTTCGTGTCAAGTTAGTCCTTTATCTTAAAAAATGTTTACACGTATGGAAATTTCGGATATTGTAGGACGGGTTTGAAGCTTCGTACCAATTCCAAAGAAACCATCTATTGAAAAAGCTTATGGACGAATATTGTAGTCACTATCGTCTAGATATTAGTGGAGTTGGTTTTTTGTTTAACGGGCGTCTCATCCAAGCTGATCAGACTCCACATGAGGTTTGTGTTTGTCAAAATCTGTTCATTATTATTGCATTTCAATATTAGCTATACTCTTATACTTATAATAGTTATTGCTTATTGTCATAATTCTTGATTTTTTTATGCTCCAAATCATATTTGCTGCAGCTGGGAATTGAAGATGGCGATGAAATCCTTGTGATGCTTCATCTGAGAAGACATGTTAAGTGTTTTTGATGAAATGCTTGCCATGCTTCGTAGTAGATGGAATTAGTTTAATTTTGTGCTAGGCTAATTAATGAATGCATAATATGCACCTTGTATTTTCTAGTAATATTATGCAGCAGTTGCAGCTGGACTTTGTACTTCCTAATTATCCTTAGTTAATGCTATTATTTATAAATTATGGATTGATTATCAAAAGTTTATAAAAATTAATGTTAGTTGAGATATGATTTTAGTAGTATGTTGATAAAGCAGTTGTTGCACACTATATCTATATGAGTGATCTCTTGATTTCATGAATTTTGAATTATGTGATTTGAGTAAATGGGTTGAATTTGAGTCAAATCGAGTTGCTCATGAATTTTAAACGAGCCGAACTTAAGTTACAAAATGGTTTGTATCAAATTCGAGTTGAATTTTAAACTGAACCAATTCTTATCGAGTCTAGCTTAGCTCAGACGAGTTCGACTCATTTTCAATCCTATACATTGAGGTTTAAAATTAAGATCGGTATATTATATGTTAAAGTGACATTTTTATCTACAAAATTGTGTTATTTGGGTTAAGGGCTACATGGTGAGGCAATATCAATTTTTTTTCATCAAACTACATTTTTTGTCATCAAACTATATTTTCTTTGTTAATAATGCATAAAGTACTTATTTCCATTTTTTGACAAATTAATGTGTAGTGAGTGGTAAGCACACAGATAATTACAATTTTAACCTTCATGCAAGCTTGAATGAAAATTTTGTATGTGAAATAAAATGTGTTGTGGTCGTGGATGAGTGGATCCTAGTTCAACGTGATTTGGTGGGCAAGTTTTATGGTGCACTATTGCAGTTTGATTTGATTTGATGGCACACAGTGCAACTTTAGGCGGTTATAAAGAAAGAAATGAAGGGAAGTTGAAGCATTTCGTGCTCCGAGGAACCACCTTCATACTATGATGGAATATTGCATTACATTAGTATATTTATTCTTAAAATATTAAAATTGTTGAGAACCACCTTCATACTATTTTGACACACACAGCACATATCTACCGGTACCAACCAACGAAGAAGACATGATGAAACAGGACACACATATCAAACTCAAGGTCAATGGCAAGGTTTGTTACTTCTTTCCTTTTTTATGTCTTATGTAGGATATATATAATAAATAATGTTGTTATTGACTGAGGTTGCCTTTTTGATGAAGGTGGATTCATGGGGTTGGTTCAAAATTAAACCTTTATAGTTTCTAACAATACTGTTACTTCACCTAGGAATTTTATTTTGTTGTTTATTCCTCTAAACTTGCTTATTTTAATTTTGGATTTATTTTTTTCTAAATTTGTGTTTACTTTTTGTACAAATTTTTCTTCTGAATATGTGTTTTTATGATTCCTTAACAAATAAAATTTTATTTACTTATCGGCCGAATGAATTCTGGATTACTATTGCCCTTCTCCTAGGAACTGGAAAGTTAACACTATGACACGATTTTGGATACTGTAGGATGATAATGCAATTTTAGTTTGCATTGAGAGAAGCACTCAACTGAAAAATCTTGTTAAAGCTTACTGTGATCATCACTCTGTGGATCTTAACTCAGTTACTTTCTGGTTTGATGGAAATCGTCTCCAGGGAGATCATTGTCCCGCTGAGGTTCGTATTGTTTCGCTTCAATTACTTCTAGAAATTTTCTGTTAATTGATCATTGGTTAATGACTTCAAAATGAATTTTGTAGCAGCTGCATATGAATGATGGGGATGAAATAGATGCCATCTTCTCTGAACCGAGGGCTCGCATCAAGCTCAAAGTCAATCTAAATCTCAATGGCAAGGTTTGTTATTTCCTTCAATTTCTAGCATTTTGATCTTATGTTGATTGGATATGTTTAACTTAGTCTCATTGATGAACTTATTACAAAGTGAAGTTAAATACTTTACATTATAGGTTAAATAACTTTGAATCTATTAGCCTTTGTCACCGTCACAACTCCGAAAACATGAACTTGACGGTATACTATTACTACTATATATGATAATTTGTGGATTTTGATGTTGTAGAATGAGAATGAGATAATCTTCAACATCCGTAGAAGCGAACAATTGAAAAAGCTTATGATTGTTTACTGTTCTCAACATTGGTTGGATATTGATGGAGTTGCTTTTCTCTTTAACGGTCTTATCCTACACGCTGAGCAGACTCCTGATGAGGTTTGTGTACTGTTTGCTGACATTTGTTCTTTGTTTCACTTTTATATTACATTCTTGGTTTCTGACTTGAAAATATTTTTTGTTGAAGCTGCAAATGGTGGACAGAGATGAGATAAATGTCGCTTTCTATGATCAAATTGCGCGCATGAAACTGAGGGTCAAGTGCCAGGTTCAGTTCATTAATTAATTTCCTGAGTTTTGCTCTTTTGTTGGTTCATGTTTGTCGCATACTTCATTTTTGTTTATAGTCAAATGTTAGTATATTAGTAGTTGTTATGTTGAATTGTGGTTTCTCGACGTTGTAGGACGGGAATGAAATCGTCTTTTCGATTAACAAAAGTACTCCACTAAAAAAGCTCATGAATGCTTACTGTGATCATCACTCTGTGGATATCAACTCAATTGATTTTCTGTATAATGAGCATCGCATACTAGCAGAGCAGTCTCCAGAGGAGGTTTTCTTGTTTGCCGACATCTTTTCATTGTTTATTTCAAGACTAGTTTCTTGTTTACATTCTTGGTTAATATTATATTTTGTTGCAGATGCAAATGAAGGATGGAGATGCAATAGATGCAGTCTTGTATGCTCAGAGCAGATGCATCATCCTCAAGATCAAGGGTCAGGTTAGTCTTTTCCTTCGATTTTTCACATTTTTGGTCTAAATGTTGGTTCACATTATTTGCATGCTTGATTTGTAACACTAGTTGCTGATGTGGCTGTGAACACTGCCACAACTGTAATATTGTGGTCGCATCGCGTGATGTGGTGCATGCATTATTTGAAACCATGATGAGAGGTACTACATTCTAATTTTGGTATGGGGGAATTTGGATGTTGTAGGTTGGGTTTGAGGCTGTCTATAGGATCAATAGAAGCGCACGGATGAAAAATGTTATGGACTGGTACTGTTGTCGATATCGTTTTGATTTCGATGAAGTTGCTTTTCTATTCAATGGGCGACTTGTTGAGTCCGAGCAAACTCCATATGAGGTTTGTGTTTGCCAACATATGTTTCATTATTTCATTTCTTCATTTCAATGTCATAATAAGTAATAACTCTTTGTTGGTTTACTAATTGAATCAAAATTATATTTGATGCAGCTGGGAATGGAGAATGAGGATGAAATTCTAGCAATGCTTCAATTGAGATGTGTTTAGCCTTTTGTGGCATTGCAAGTGGATTTAGTTTTTTGTTGGGATAGGCTTATTAATGCATTGATCTTTGGCATTGTAATTTGTAAGTGGATTTAGTTTTATGTTGGGATAAGCTATTTTGCTACATTGATACTGTGTTTAGTGGCATTGTAAGTGGAACTAGTTTTTTTGTTGGGATAGGTTAATCAATGTCTCTTTTATTATATAATGATGAAAACAGAGTTTCTGTTGTACGTACTTACAGGCATCAATCGTCCGATTTTAATGAATGGTCGTACTTATATTACCTTATGTAAAATATGCGGCTGAAAATAAACATGTGTTTTTTCTACCGCAGCAAATAATGGTCCATCTACTAATACTACACTACCTTTGCAGCTAGACCTTGATAACAATATAAATGGTGAATCAATTATTCTTCATATCATAACCTATGTTTGTATTTGACTCCATGAGGCTTGTGATAATTGATACTAATTTTATTTAAAAAAAAACAGCTTATCCTAACATAAAACTAATGTATATTCATGCAGTCTTCGAGGAATTCATGTATATTCATGAAAACAATTTTGGGTGCACAATTTAAAAAAAAGAACTAAATTACTAAAATCACTTCTATTTTTTTAAGTTAGTAGTATCAATTATGAAAACTACATGAAAATGGCTATGTTATATTCATGTAAGTCTGTGATTGGTTTTTTTGGTTCTCACCACCGGTCTGTGATTGGTTTGTGATAATGGCCTGTTATATTCATGTAGTCTTCGATAATTGATAGTATTAATTTAAAAAAACTATATTTTTGTAATTTAGTTTTTTTTTTTTTTAATATTTTGTGCATCCAAAATATTTTTGTAGGATAATTTTAGCTAACGTGGCATAGTGTCATGTAGATTTTATGTCACCATTTCATATTTTGAGATATTTTAAATTACTTTTATAATTTTAGGTGCGTTTGTTTAAATGATTTTGTTTTAAATAAATTTAGGATTTTCGATTTAGAGAATTCTAAAAATATTTAAAATGTAGGGTAGTGACCCATTATAATGTGTGTTTTATATAGAATCAAAGGTTCTTTGGAAATATTTATAAATTTTTTTCTTAAAAACATCTAAGTTTAATTAGAAATTATAAGTTACGTTGCAATCTCGTGAGCTTAGCTCAGTTAATTAGTAGGATATTATACTATATATGTAGGAGGTGGAGATTCGACTTCGATTATCTCACTTATCCATCTTAAGGGTGAAATTTTGACCCAAAAAAAATATACTAGACTATTTGACCAAAAATAAAAATCGAAGGTTGCATTGAAAAATGACTTTTAAACTACAAGTAGTCTAGAAATTAAAATGTACTTTTTAAAGTGAATAATTAGAAAATTCGAAGAACACTATTTAGGATCATGCTAATTTTTAAAGCAGTTGTTGCACACCATATAAGTGATCTATTGATTTCATGAATTTTGAATTAAGTGATTGGAGTAAATGGGGTGAATCTATGATTAAAAATGAGTTGTCCACGAATTTTAAATAAGTCGAACTTGAACTAAAAAATAATTTACATTGAATAAGAGTTGAATTTCAAGTTAAACTAAATCTTTATGAATCAAGTTTAGACGAGTTTGATTCGACTCATTTTCAACACCGTACATTGAAATTAAAATATAATATGTTAAAGTGACGTGTTTATCTATAAAACTGTGTTATTTGGGATGACTTTAAGGGCTACATAGTGAGGCAATATCATTTTTCTTAAAAATTAATAAATTAAAATGAATGAAATAAAATGATATTAGCATTTGCCATATTTCTTTACTTGTGTTGGTTAATACTAGCGGTGGCTTCTAAGGTGAGGGCTCTATTAAGTCCCTCACCGGTGAAACACTCTATTTCACCGTTAGATTAAATAAATCTATTAGATCTAACAATTCATTATCACACCTGATCCAAATACTTTCTCTTTCATTAGACAAAACTCTTTCTCTCTCCGTCGCCTGCACTTTCCTTCTTTTTCTCTCTCCAAATGCATCAAATCAAACTCATGATTCATTCAACAAATTGAACAAATGAAAAACAACTACCTTCCATTAATTTCAAAACACAGCAATCAAACTCATGATTAATTCACAACCACGCTAAGCAGTAAGCACCACCACACAATAATTTCCCTCCCTGCAAAAAAAACTCAAAGCACCTTAACATTTCAATTCACCTTCTTCCAATTTCTGCAATGCATTCTCAAACCCTTATTCTCATTAACCTTACACAATCACTTTTCCAATTTGATTTTCAATGTTTGCTGTCGTCGTTTTCATACTTTGCCTAAGGAGAGAGATAGCACTTGGATCAGGTGTAGTAATAAATTATTAAATCTAATAGGTTTATTTGCTGCATTTGGCAAAAGAGAGAGAAGAAAAGTGCAGGCGGCGACGGAGAAAGAAAGAGTTTTGTCTAATGAGAGAGAAAGTATTTGGATCAGGTGTGGTAATGAAATGTTAGATCTAATAGATTTATTTAATCTAACGGTGAAATAGAGTGCTTCACCGGTGAGGGACTTAATAGAGCCCTCACCTTAGAAGCCACCAATACTAGTACTAGTGTACAAGAGTATTAAAATTGAAAGAGTAATTGTAGTAATTGTTATGGTTATACACCTTCCTCTTTGAGCTTAAAGTAGTAACTCTTTACCTTTGTTCAGAAAATCTTTTCACAAAATCATAGAGTACAGTATTAAGCCGCATGCTTGACTTATTTGCATGTGAACAGAGCTGTCATAAAGGCCAGATCAATCTTCCTGCATACTCTTTTCAATTTTCTCATTTTGTTTCAATTAGTGATTTAATTATTCATTTTAATTACTATTCCTGTGTGTTTATTATTAGAGTTTTTTTAATAATTCATAGAGTAATTACTACTATTTCCATTTTTTGACAAATGAATGTAACAATTTGTTATAATAACAATTTTACCCTTGGTGCAAGCTTAGCTTAGCTTGAATGAAAATTTTGTATGTGAAAATAAAATGTGTTGTGGATCCTAGTTCCTAGCACCATCGTGACTTGGTGGCCAAGTTTTATGGTGCAGTTTGATTTGATATGCTACACAAACTGTAACTTTAGGCGGCGGTTATTTATAGAGAAAGAAATGATGGCAAGTTCAAGTATTTCGCGCCCCGAGGCACACTTGAATATGGAGTATTAAAAACAAAATTTATACTAGTATTAAAAAATAGAGAAAATCGAAGTGTTTTACACCAACAATTCATAAAGTTAAAATAAAACTGTTGAGTTTCAAATACACTGATCGATCGATCCGTACTAAAATATCATTTTAATCGTATTTAAGAAATGTAATTAATGTTATATAAAAATTAAAAATTAATTTACAAAATTGTGTATTTGGTCCAAATTTGCACTAAATTCATTAATTTTTTTAACTAAATTTTATTTATATTTAAGATCGCGAGTAAATTATATTTATATTTAGATACGGCATAGCAATAACCACGTTCATATAGTACTAGTTTAGTTTGACACAGCACAGTGCAAACATAGCTATTAGTTTGACACCAAAGAAGAAGACATGAAACAGGACGCATGTACTATCAAACTCAAGGTCAATGGCCAGGTTTGCTACTTCTTTCTTTCTTTCTTGTATGGATAATAATGTTGTTATTGAGGTTGTCTTTGATGAAGGTTTTTTTTGAGTTTGGATTCACGGTGTTGGTTCAAAATTAAATCTTTATTGTTTCTTCTTTCTAACAATGCGGTTACTTCACCTGAGAGATTTATTTTCTGTTTATTTCTCTAACAATGCAGTTACTTTCATTTTGAGTTGTTTGAATGATATTAAGGTTAATGGATCTTTGTATTAGCTTATTTGAATTAATGTAATGGTATTGTAATAAGTTTTGTTTTGTGAGACTGGATGGTGCATGAGAGAGTTTGTGAAAAGAGCTTATGACATGTTTATAAGTTGTTTTCAGCTTATTTTTATAAATTCTCTAAGACTACTTATGAAAACAAATTACAACCTTGTGCAAAAATAATTTAACTTTATTTTTATTTTTGTTGTTGTTAACAAAGTAGCCTCGTTTCTAGAATTTCACAAGGTGAATAAGTGGTGTGTCGGGTTTGAATCTCAGCTCCAACATATAAAATGCGATGTTCCTGCCAAACTCATGTCACACTTTATTTCATCTTTTAATATAGAAATAACATATACATATTGTTTATCATGATAAGCAACTTATGGTATAAGTTTGTTTATTTTATTAAAAGAAAATGCTAATAAGTGTGTGTACCCATAGGGATTAGGGCACTTGTTAAGAATTTTCAAATATGGTACTAATGTTAAGCTGCTTCTACCATGCACAAGGCAATCAAGTTGTCTATGGTGCACAAGTCGTTGATTACACTATAACGAATATGAATTTTACAAAATCCAATATTGGATTGAAAAATTACATCTATATGATATAAACTTTCAATCTAACGGTGAATTTTACAAATTCGTATTCATTATAAGATAAATGCAATTTTGTGCACCATGCACATGTAGAATTTGTCACTAATGTTATGTTGAAAGTTGTGTGGTCATTGTTTTAAAAGTTTAAACAGAGTATTTTTCAACACAGAAGTTTCTTGTTATGGTTCCGTAACAAAAGCGCCTATATGTTTTAACTTTTTAGTTTTTATGGTTTCTTAACAAAATTTTCTTTACTTATCTTGTGGCCGAATTATAGATTACTACGGGCCCTTTCCCTGGGAATCGGAAAGTGAACATCCAAAAATAATAATTTATGACACAGTTTTGGATACTGTAGGAAGGGAATGCAATTTTTGTTTGCATTAAGAGAAGCAGTCAACTGAAAAAGCTTGTGAAAGCTTACTGTGATCATCACTCTGTGAATCCTAACTCAGTTACTTTCTGGTTTGATGGAAATCGTCTCCAGGGAGATCATTGTCCCGCTGAGGTTCGTATTGTTTTGCTTCGATTTCTTCTAGATCCTATGTTCTGTTAATCATTGGTTTATGACTTCTAAATGTATTTTGTAGCAGCTGCATATGAATGATGGGGATGAAATAGATGCCATTTTCTCTGAACCGAGTGATTACATCAAGCTCAAAGTCAGTCTCATTCTCAAGGGCAAGGTTTGTTATATCCTTCAGTTTCTAGCATTTTGATCTTATGTCGATTGGATATGTTTACCTTAGTCTCAGTCTCATTGATGAGTTTATTACCAAGTGAAGTTAAATACTTTATATTATAGGTTAAATAAGGTTGAATCTATACTATTACTATATATACGATAATTTGTGGATTTTTAATGTTGTAGAATGAGAACGTGACTATCTTCAACGTCCGCAGAAGCAAACAATTGAAAAAGCTTATGGATGTTTACTGTTCTCAACATTGGTTGGATATTGATGGAGTTGCTTTTCTCTTTAACGGTCATCTCATCCACGCCGAGCAAACTCCTGATGAGGTTTGTTTACTTTTTGCTCACATTTGATCTTTTATTCACATTTATATTACTGTTAGTAGTATTAGTAGTAGTTATATTCTTTTTATAGTTGTTTACATTCTTGCTTTATGACTTGAAAATATTTTTTGTTGAAGCTGGAAATGGTGGACAAAGATGAGATAAATGTCGTTTTCTATGATCAAATTGCACGCATGAAACTGAAGGTCAAGTGCCAGGTTCAGTTCATTCTTTAATTTCTTGTGTTTTGCTCTTTTGTTGGTTCATGTTTGTTGCACACTTGTTTTTTTTTTGTTTTTTTTATAGTCTAATGTTTGTATATTAGTTATGTTAATTTTTGGTTTTTTGATGTTGTAGGACGGTAATGAAATTTTCTTTTCGATCAACAAAAGTACTCGACTGAAAAAGCTCATGAATGCTTACTGCAATCATCACTCTTTGGATTTCAACTCAATTGATTTTCTGTATAATGAGAATCGCGTACCAGCAGAGCAGTCTCCAGACGAGGTTCGTGTTAGCCGACATCTTTTCATTGTTTATTTCAAGACTAGTGTCTTATTTACATTCTTGGTATGACTTGAAAAATATATATTGTTTCAGATGCAAATGCAGGATGGAGATGCAATAGATGCAGTCTTCTATGATCATAGCAGAAGCATCAACCTCAAGATCAAGGGTCAGGTTAGTCTCTTCCTTCGATTTTTCACATTTTTTGTCTAAATGTATGTTCACGTTATTTGCATGCTTGATTTGTAACACTAGTTAGTGATGTGGTTGTGAACACTTCCGCAACTGTAATATTTTGTGGTTGCATCACGCGATGTGGCTCATAATTTAACCATGATGAGATGCTAATTTGGGTATGGGGGAATTTGGACGTTGTAGGTTGGGTTTGAGGCTGTCTATAGGATCAATAGAAGCACGCGGTTGAAAAATGTTATGGACTGGTATTGTTGTCGATATGGTTTTGATTTCGATAAAGTTGCTTTTCTATTCAATGGGCGACTTGTTGAGTCCGAGCAAACTCCATATGAGGTTTGTGTTTGCCAGCATATGTTTCATTATTTCATTTCTTCATTTCAATGTCATAATAAGTAATAACTCTTTGTTGGTTTACTAATTGAATCAAAATTACATTTGATTCAGCTGGGAATGGAGAATGAGGATGAAATTCTAGCAATGCTTCAATTGAGATGTGTTTAGCCTTTTGTGGCATTGCAAATGGATTATTTAGTTTGTTGTTGGGATAGGCTTATTAATGCATTGATCTTTGGCATTGTAATTGGAATTAGTTTTATGTTGGGATAAGCTATTTTGCTACATTGATATTGTGTTTAGTGGCATTGTGATTGGAACTAGTTTTTTGTTGGGATAGGTTAATCAATGTCTCTTCTATTATATATATACAGATGAAAAAATATTTCATGCTGTAACTACAGCATCAACCGTCTAATTTCAATTGTTACTATCACATATCTTCATGCCATAACTTATGTCTTCATGAGGTTGTGGTATAGTACACACAATATATGAACCACAATATCAGTGACACCAATCATAAGCCGACATGATTATAACATAGTCATTACTAATACTATGTAGTCTTTGATAATTGATACTAGTTTAAAAAAATAGAAGTGGTTGGTCTGTATTTTTTAGTATTCTAATTTTAGTTTTTTATTATTAAATTTTGTACACCTCAAAAAAATGTTGTAGAATCTTTAATCTATAACATATGATTTTTTTATTATAAATATATGATATTGAATTTTGCTACCATATTATTGTTGGATACCAGAGTGTTCACAAATCACAATTTAAAAAAAAAATAGTTAGTGTCTGTTTGGTAAGCACATATTTTGAGCTTATAGCTTATAAGCTCATCTGCAAAAAAAAGACCTTTGGTAAGATTTTCTGAACATGAACTTATAGTTTATTTTACTGACTTTTAACTTATTTTTGAAACGCTATTTCAGATAGCGTTTTAGCTTATAGCTTATAGCTTATCATATTTTTTTCCTTTTTTACCCGATTTTAGTTAAAACCCATTTGTATCCTTGAGGGTTTAAATGCTAAGAATATTAAACATCACCCCTTTCTCTCTAATTTATTTACGCCGTCATTTCATTATGATTTTTTTTTGCTAGGCTTTTTTTTGCTGGACATTTTTGTTGCTGAACCGTACATACTACTATTTTAACTTTTTTCTTTGACTAAATGTTTTTACGTTTTTTCTTTTTTGGTGAAATGTATATCTTATTTTGGTTTTTTTGGTTGGTTTGGTGAATACATATTTTCTTTTTCAAGGTACAATACATTTATATTTTAACGTTACATTTAGGCCCTGTTTGGTTCGGGGTTTTTGGAGGGGAGGTGAAATTTAAATTTTTTGTGTTTGGTTCAATTTTTTAACGAGGGGAGGGGAGGGGAGGAGAGAAGTAATTTACTTTTTTATCCTTAATCTTATAAACTCAAAATAAGGATTAAACTATAATGGATACACTATGTCAAAAAAATTTAATGGATATATATAACAAAAAAAAAATATAATGAGTAGAAAACTTAATTTTTCAACAAGGATAATTTAGGATTTTAATAAAAAAAAATGAGGATAGTTTTGTCAAACATAATTAAAAATCCCTCCCCTCCCCTTCTTAAAAATCCCTCCCCTCCCCTCCCGTCCCCTCTCCTCCCCTCGGTTGAACCAAACAGGGCCTTAGTCACAAAAAATTGTTATTGTACATTTTTTTTACACAATTATTCTTTTTAGTTTATGCATTTCATATAAAGATTGTTATGTTTGATTTTTTTTCATAAAATATAAAAATTGAAATGAAAAAAAATTAAAATAAAATTTCAAAGTATAATTTTTTTTTTGACAAGAGAATATAATTATTTTTAAAAATATATAAAAGATATATTAAATTAATAAATTTAAATTATTAAATTCCAAGATTTTTTAAATATTAATTATGAACGTGTCTTTTTATGTCATTTTATATTTATGAGCTAGTTGAACCGCTAATTTTACCAAACACTTTAATTAGCTTATCAGCTATCAGCCATAAGCTATCAGCCATCAGTTATAAGCTATAAGCTATCAGCTATAAGCTATCAGCTATCAGCTATAAGCTATTTTTACCAAACAGACCCTTAATAGTCATGTGAGTTTAGTTCATTTGGTTGGACATTTATACATAATATGCAAGGATCGAGATTCGAATCTTGGTACATCAACTTATTCATCTTTACGGAATGAAATTTTAGCGACAAAATATGCGACAAATAAAAAATAGTTAATAAATGTGGAAGTTTAAATATTAAATATACATTGAAAAATGATGGATTAAGCCGTGTTATTATTACTCCATCCTACCCATAATATATGATCTAATTGGTCATTTCGCACACTTTAAGAAAAGTGTATAAATGAAGGAGAGAAAATATAAATTTTATTGAAACATCCTCTGTTTTTATTGGTAGTAGATATTAGAATACCAAAAAGTAGATTTTTTAGTATTTTTTTCTCTCACTAATAATTGATATAAGGGATAAAATATGAAAAATCAATGTTACAAATAATAAAAGTCAAATATTATTTTGAGACAAAATATTTTGACAAGTAGATCAATTATTTTGAGACGAAGGGAGTATTATTTTTGTTTACAATGTAGTGGCATTTTTTTTTACAAACAAACGTAGTGGCTTTTAAGCAATGTGTTATTAAAGACTGTGTGTTTATCAGATGTTGATTAAAATATTAAATGTTATATTGGAAATCTAAAATGACAACTAATAAATGTAAAAGGTTAGAGATGCATTGGAAATGTTGATTGAAATATTAAATGTTATATTGGGAATCTAAAATGACAACTAATAAATGTAGAAGTTTGGAGATGCATTGGAGAATGATGTTAAGAAAGTGTGTTATTAAAGTTTGGACATTTATCAAAAGTGTTTCTTGGAAATATCAAATGTTAAATTGAAAAAATACAAAGATAATTAATAAAAATAGAAGTTTAAAGATTAAAGGTGCATTGGAAAATAATCCGTTGAATAGTGTGTCATTAAATTGTACGTTTATCAAAGATTGAGTAAACATTAAAGGTTAAATTAGGAAATTCAAATGACAACTAAGAACATATCCATGCAACTCAATTTAGTGGCTTAAATGGACCCCACTAATTTTTTTATATTATTATATACTTTAAACCACTCATCTATTTTTACAAAATATCAATACCACCCATTAAAAATTTAAATCAAGTCCCACCAACTCTAAATTTACACTGCAAATGCTTGTTGTTGTCATGTTGACCCCACAAAACAGTGTAAACTACCGTGTCCATATATTGCTACGGTGCTTTGTAAAAGTGTAATTTTTTCTGACATAATTGCCTTGATTTATGTGTGGACACGATGAAAAACCACCGATGTGTATGCTCTAACAAATATAAGCTATCGAATCCCTATAAGTTTTGCTTAATTAATAAGAATATCTTATTTTATATACAATAGTCAGGGTTTGAATTTTGAACACTCAATTTATTCATCTTAAAATATAAAATTTTAATCACTTGTTTAACAATATGTAACATAACGTGGAAAAACTCAACTTATTCTCGTCACTACATTATCATGGATCATACAATGTTGGTTGAATTATTGCCAAATATTATAAGAATTTTTTAATATATTAATTCCACAATATGTTGTAAAAAAAAATCTACAATATGTAAACTCACACTTGCACACTAGAATTTTTATAATTTGTTAACAACAATATGAATGATAGGTCCTATATTTGAACCTTAATAAGTATAGTCTCATTTTATAACAGAAAGTACAAAATAATGAAGAGTAAAACTAAAAGCAATGTTCCCAAGCCAAATCCAGATTCATCATAATCATGGCTAGAGACATTAACATAACGTTTTGCACCATAAAAGATGGGAAATGAATAAGGGAAATAAATAATCACAAAAAATAGAAGAACTAGAAGCACAAGGATTAAAGTTGTGAAACTTTTCTCTTCAGCTTCAGAAGCCATTTGGTAGAAAGAAATTGACATGTCAAAAACGGATAGTAAACTAGAGCCATAGATTAGCATTCCCAAGACTAACAAGAATAGAGATGGCAACAATGGTGATGGACCTTCCATGACACTATATGAATACAATGTTGAAAAGAATAAATGCATGCAATTTATAAAGGACTTGAGAATTATGATGTGTTTTTTTTTTTGGTACAGAATTATGATGTGTTTGAATGTTGTAGATATATAGGAAAGATTCATATTAAACTATTTATTTGGTGGCACGTATCTAATTGGTTGAGCTATCCCAACGTCTCTTGTAGTAACTAACCTTTTTTTTAAATTAAAAAAAAGAATTCTATGATTCTGTCTACACACATAATAAAATATTGTTTAACATAAAATTGAAGCCATTTAAAGTTATATGAAGACATCTCCACAAATTTTAACTAGATAAAAATGTCAAAAATATTGAGTCAGACGTTATTAACGAGGTTTGAATATCAGCTCATCTACAATTATATGTAAGTTTTTAATGATTATTGTCATTTTGTCTATTTAAAAAAATTATTTTAATAAGATTGCTTTATTCCGATTGGAGCTAAACTTGGATATCTAAATAGGAGTTCAACTTTGAACTTTTGGATGCAACAATGTGATTATGAGGGGAGATTCAAGTGAAGGTAACAATTGGTCAAGTTCCTCGATTAGTCGTTAGAAAAAAAGTCAATTAATATTTCGCTAGATGCCAACAAGTTTTGTTTCCTCGGTACTCTTTAAAGAAATTAACTTAGTTCGAATAGCCCAACTAAGAGTTACGAACTGATTTCTCTAGGAACTGAGAATGCCTTTTTTAAAGCAAAAGAGTATAAAAATGACTACTAAGACACACCAACTACGTTGACATCTCAAAACAACCACCTAAAAGCACCCTAATAATATATAATATATATTATTAAATAAAAATAAGATACAAAAACTTATAATAAAACACTCCAATACATATTAGTCTATGATCTAATCTCTTGTCACACATTCTTAAAACAATGCATTACTAAGTTTATTAAATGCATGTTTAAATTGATAGTTACTTGTGGATTTTTCTTGTGAACACCCAAAAGGTTGGCCATGTAAAAATTTGTTGAAAAGGACTAACTAACTTAGGAACATCAACCGAAAAATATGGTAGATAGTTGAGAAAACGAGTTTGGTGAGCTAGTCAACTACTGGGAGTGAATAATTCCAATCAACTAATGAACTTAGATATAAATGTATTAAAATATACTAGATCTAGTCCTACAAGAATCCTACTGTATGCCTGGTATCACGGTGGATATGACACAATCACAGTGACCCATCATAATTCTAGCATACCTATCATGATACCAAACATGAGCCTAGAAATCAAAAGAAAGTTGAGCACTCAAAATAATCAATTGATGAAGTTGAATCAATCCAAAAAATGCATTGCGGAACATTGGCAATGTATTCATATTTCGCTACGCTATAGCCTCTATTGAACAACACTTGTATCATGTAAATCAACCAATCAATACTCAAAAAATATGCTAACCAAACACAAAATGATCATCAATAAATAAAATAGTTCCAGAAATTTTGAAATTAAACCAAAAGAGAGTTGTGTTCTTGACCAACTCTACAAAACCACCTCCAACTTCAAATGTGGAGGGACTCATCAGCATCCATCACAGTATGTAGCCACAAACTATTCCACAGTTTAAATAGTCATCAAATTCATACCTATATATCACTAACAAACAGTTTTCATTACCCTTAACTATTTCCAGCATCTACATCATAACTAAAAACACATCAAAATCCAGCTAGAAGCTCCCTACTATAATCTCTTCAATCACAATGGTTTCGGAGTGTAGCGCAGATGCTGCTCATAGTAATCAATCAGCTGAAATATAAACATGAGGTTCATGTCAAAATTAAAATATAGAGTATAGAAACATCTTGATATAACCCTACGAAGCAATGCAAAGTTAGAGATGGGGAGATTACCAGGATCGGATGATATGTCTTGAGATATTTATTATTGACTTTAACTTCTGATCCATCCGACCTATAAAGTTTAAACCACAAACTTTATGTCAAGAAGAATCTTGTAAAATGATCAAATAAATAATACAGCTCATTTTGTGAAAGAGGTGCGATCGATACAGGTTTAGATACAGAAGCATGATAAACTTTGACTTTAAGTATAATGATATCAAAGAATAAGCATTAAAATTGAGCTCATGAACGAATGTTGTCATCGTTGATGATAACAATATGCATTCAATTATACCGAAAACCAAATGTCAGAGAAAATATTACCTTACAAGATGTGTAAAACGCTATTTATCTCTGCAAGGTTTTTATGAAAAAATGTAGCTGTAAAATTTTGGTCAAAGGTATATCAATTAAATTTACAGTTAAAATTGAGCAACTGACCTCAAAGCCTCAAAAGTCACCAAAACATCCTGCATGGGGCCGGTTAGCGTGGCTGTATAGTCCACCGGCTTTAAAATCTTGACAATATCGCATGCAGGTTTAACAGGTTCCATCGTTGCATGATTACTAGGAGCCGCATTATCAGTGACACCTGTTTGTGCTGGCTCCGCTTTACCAACCGGTGCAGAATTTTGGGTTTGTGTATTACCCAGCTTATTAGCACATGGATCTATCTTAAACCTCTTCACAGATAAAGACTTTCTCCGTCTGTTTGCTGACCTGCTGGGGACATTTTGAACTTGTTCTGTGCCAACCACACTGTTTTCAGTAATCGGTTCTGTACAAACCGCATTTGGCAGATCATTCATTTTAGTATTTTCTGGAGAAACCGTAGTTTCTTGAAACGGAATTGCGAGGTTCTCTGCGGCATTTCCATTGGTTGTCGCAGCTTTAAGTTCGCTGAGCTTAGGATCATACTCTTTTTCCTTGTTATTTAGAGGAACCTCTTCTGGAAGATTTTCAGACCTATTACCATCAGCATAATCAGCTCTTTTAAAACCGCTTCCCTCACCGTCATCTTCTACTTCATCGGCAAACAGCACAGTCTGAGGAAATGCAGGAATGTCGGGAATAGCAGGAGTAATAGGTCGTTCATTGATAGGGGCGGACTGTGAATTGTTTTTAGCTGCCTGTGAATTGTTCTTATTAGCAGTATTAGTTTTTAAGCGTCTAAGGCTGTAAGGAGTGACTGAACGCTCCACCCTCTTCTTGAGGGGTGCGCTTTGAACCACTTCCTTGCGTTTGCGCTTCGGCTGCTGCTTTACCGATTTCAACCTACAAAACAACAAAGAAACAAATATTTGTAAGCAAACAATTAATAGAAAATCCATCCATTAAGTCAATCCAGTTTCTGACAGTCGATGTCATTGATCTATGCTTATTCACAGTTCATTATCATAGCGAACACAACCCATATATAAAACATAAATTGGGATAAGGATTGATTTATTTGAGCATATCTACCGGCATAAGTGCTTGCGACACTATTTGTAAAAGCTTATGAAAACCGATTTTGACATCTTCATAAGCCATTTTCAGTTTATTTCTATAAACTCTCAAAAGATAGTTTATGAAAACCACTTATAACAGAAGAAAACGGTTTGACTTTATTTTATTTATTTATTATAGAAAAAATTATACATAACTTATATGATAAACGCTTATGCTATAAACTAAGAGAAATATTTTATCCAAACAAGGCCTATGACCTAAGTCTATCCAGTTTCCGAGAATCAAAGTCTTTGACCTATGCTTATACACAATTTATCCATAATCATAGCAAACACCACAAATATAAAATCTAAACTAGAACATGTTTTTCATCCTTACTCATAATTTAACACAAGATTTAAAGCAAAATGTGAACACTATAGATTAAGAACAAAGGCATACCCCTCCTCAAAAGCTTCAATAACATCAGGAACACCAATCAGATTCTCTTTTGGTTCCCACGTGTTTTGTGATTCCTCCCATCCCAGCCTTCAATGATTAACAAACAAACAAAAAAATAAAATATCATTAAATATGCTACATTTTGCCTTGTAAAAACAAGCAAAGTAGTTAAAGGAGGTACTCACCATTTGACAAAATATAACACCCTTCCCTGTAAAATTGCCACACAATAAAACACACATAATCAGTTACAACAGAAAACAGGCAAAAAAAATGATATCATCAAACTCTAAGTGTGTTTGGTTCTGACAAAAACTTATTTTGAATGATTAATTCTGACTAAAAGTGAGTCGAAGATAAAGTAATTTATATTTGGATACGCCGTGTAAAAGTCGGTTGAACCATAAATTCGAGCCTAAAAATCAATACTAGAATCATATGCTCCCAATTCTAGCTTCAAGTTAGAATCAATTCTACTAAAATACAACAGAACATTTCAAAATCAAGTATACACCTCTACAATCAATTTTAGTCCTCAAAAAGTGGAACCAAACCACACACAAACACACAAACACACACACACACACACACACACACACACACACTCTAAACAAAAACAAAACAAACTAAGAGATGGAAAAATTTAAAGAAAGAAAGAAAAAAAAAATGACCTTGATGTATTTCTTTTGACGAATAGCTTCTACTTCATAAAATCCATCATCAAGAGATGGAATTTTTTTATCAAAATCAGGATCAGCAACCTCATTTTCTTCACCAAATTCATCTTCTTCAGAATCTTCAGCTTTGGTATCTTCATTTCCCCCATTTTCCAACTGGGTATTCTCCTTTTCAGTAAAAGAACCATCTTTGTCATCATCAGCACCACCACCACCACCATTTCCATGCCCTTCATTTCCTTCTACCGCTTCAGCTTCAGCAACAACAGAATCAACAGCGGGAACTTCATATGGAGCTTCCACAGTTGTTGTCTTCTCTTCTTCATCCTTCATTATAAGTATCCAAAAAAATAAACAACAAAATGACAAAAAAATAGTTCAGCAACAACGTTTGAACAGAAACATCATCGTATTCTCCGAGTGAGAAACATAAATTAAAAAAAAAAAAAAAAAAAACAAGAAAAGTGTGTTGTTTTTGTTTGTGGATTCAAGAGTCTTTGTAAGAGAGAGAGAGAGTGAAGGTGAGTTGTGTATGAATGAATGAATGAATCTATGCAGAATCCATTTTTGTGTTTTATTTAACTCTCTCTCTCTTGGTTTTTTTTTTCTTTTTTTTTTTCTAAATTTTATTATTTTATTTACAAAAAATAAATAAATATATTATTATTTTTGGTTTTTAAGGATTTTGTTTTCCCTCCCTCTACAGACATGACACACCCAAAGTGGTGTTTTTTGGAATGTCTTGTCTGTATATGGATTTTAGCTGTTTTTTGTTTTAAACATCTTTATAAATAAATATCCTTAAGATATGAATATAATATTTTCTCTCGAATGAGTATAATATATGATAACAGATAAAATACTGCGTCAAAAAAAAGATAATAGATAAAATGCTATTTGTCGAAGTTCAAACTCTGATACATTCATTTATTTATCTATAAAAGATATAATTTTAACCATTAAATTACTTGATAAAAAATATCGACGAATTAATTCTAAATTTATCATTTTCTCTGTGTAAATATATAAAATATCTTCTATGTGTAATTATAAAGACAAAATTTTAAAAAAATGATATAAAGTTTTTTAATGTTGTTACAATTTATACTGTTCTTTTACCTTTTAATAGAATATTTTCCTCTACATTAAGCTTACAACATTAGGGAGGACTAAAAGCGTTAATTAGTTCGGTGATAATTGATGATGAGTTCAATAAAGAGAATTACGGTTCAATTCAATAAATATATTTGAGATGAAGTCGAAATTGCTTGATATCAGAACTAAATCCAAACCAAATTAAACTGATAGTAAAAATAAATAAATAAATAAAACTTACAACATACTCTTTACATAAAAACAAAAACAAAAAAAGCTTACAAACTCTTCCTTCTTTTATTTTATTTTTGACACAAACAAACTCCTCCTTCTAACACTAATTATAATCACATCTTGGAAAATTAATTTATTTTTTTTGACAATTTGGAAAATTAATTTATTCTTAACATAAGCACTCTGTCAAATTATTATTTGTATTTATTATTAATCTAAGCATGAATAATAATTCTTTCATGAATCGTCAAAAAAAAAAAATTCATGAATAATTTATCCCTAATATAATCATTATTATTCTTTCATGTATAATTAATAATATAAAACATAATTATTTTTTTGACAATAATATAAAACATCAAATTATTATCATAACAATGGTTGACTTGACTGGATGATTAAATAAATATTTTTTCAAATAAATTATGATTAAAATGTTTTTGTAGCTACCATCTATATTGTACCCACAGGACTGATACACTTTTATTCTATATAATTTTTTAAATGTGTGTTTTTCACCAAAATGACTTTAACCTCTCAAATAAAATAAAATCTCCATATAAATCAAATTGAACAAAAGTGATTATTATACTACTAAAGTTTTATTTGAATATTGAGAGAATCCTTGTGACTGAATCACAATTTTTATTGTGACAAGATCTATTTTTTTGAAAAATAAATTTTGTCATGATAAAAATTATGATTCAGTCACAAAGACTCTACAACATGATCTATATCGTGATAAAACTTGTGATAAAAATCGTGATAAGATTTATGAAAAACATGACTTAACAACAAAAACTATGACAAACGTGACCTACATCGGGACATAATTCATTGTTATCACTTTGCCGAAAATTGCGGTTGAAGTTTGACAAATGTGTTATCTTCTATTTGAAACCACATTCAAAATGACCACATTAATTTTGAAAATGTAAAATTGTTTCTGACATGAATAATTTTTTAAATAGAGTTGATCTTGATTTCAAAACTGATTCTACTTAAAGTTAAAATCAATTCATTTAAAATTCATTTTTTTTACCGCAAAATCAAACATATACTAGTTTCACAAATTTCATGATGACAACACTTTTTTTTTCTGATTTGTTGAAAAGAAAAACACTTTTTTTCTGAATCATGGTGACAACACTTTAGAATGGGAGAACTATGCATCAAACACAAATCTAAACACACCATTAGTAATTGAAGCAAACATCAATATTGTGATTGTTTACTTATATAATATAATGCAAAAGTATTAGATAACAAAATAAAGGGGATTAAAAATGTTGAGAAAACGAATATCAAAAAAACAAAAAAAGGTTGAGAAAACACAAAATAAAATATATGAAATAACAAAATGAAGATAAATATTCTCACACAAAAGAAAAACGGAAATTTTACCTTGTAAACTTGATCTTTGTTTTTGAGCAGAACAGAACTTTGTCTTGATTCAACAGATGCAACTTCACCTTGTTCTTCTTCTCCTTCATCTATAATCTCTATAGCATCAAATAACAAATCTAGACTTGTCTTCTCATTTTCTCCACCCTATATCGCAGTGTCATAATAAACAAAAACAATATTAGTTACATACAAATAGTCTATCAATTTTCTGTCAAAAAAAAAAAACTATCAATTTATTCTATTTTATTTTAAAGAATTGTCTACTAATAATATATGAGACAACACATATATGATTTTTATTGATGTTCCGCTTATATGCGGCGTTTTTATTTTATAATTTCTTTTTTACTGATCTCTGTTCGTCTTGTGCAGAGATCTGGTCGATCTTATTAATAATATATTTGCCGTTAAAAAAAAACACTATGTTATACAATCTTGCACAATATTATTATTAGTTAAAAACTTTACCTGGATGACCAATTTATTATGTGCGTCCCCTTCTGGATTTTCTACATCTGATTTCTCAAGTTCCTCTTTGCGCAACGAATGATTCTCTTTTTCGACAAAAGGACCGTCGTCGTGATTATCTTCATTCATTTTACTTTCGCCGATAGTAGAAACGTAACACAATGTATCCAAATTTGACGTCTTGCATCCACCCTTCATAGTAGTGTTGAAAATAAAACACTAAATGTTTCACCTGCTCTGAATTGAGTTATAAATGAAAAATAAAACGATGTGTCTGTTCTGGATTGACTTATAAATTTATGTAAAATTGATTCCTCTATTTTAATTATTTATTTTTCCTATTTTGTTTATTTTTCTTTTTTGTGTAATCTTTTATTTTTTTCCCTTTCATTTAATTTTTATGACTTTTCTTCTTTTCTAATTTTTCTTTTTGTGTTTTCCCTCTTCGTCCCGCCTATTTTTTTCTCCAAAATTATTATTTTATGTTTTATTATTTAATTTATTCTTTGCACGCTTTATTTTTATAATTTTTAGTCATGCAGGCTAACAAGTGTTAACCAGTGTGCTTAAGACACTTAACAAAAAAAAAAAATCAAAGACAAAGTTAATGCTTCATCCACTCTCAAATATAAATAAATATTCTTTTTTTAAATTCATTAAAAAATGGATATATTTAATTTATATTTCAGATAAAATACGTCAATCATTCAATGAATTTAAAAAAAAATTGCATATGTATTTGAAAGAAACTTTATACATTTTCAAGAAACTTATTGCGCAAGTTTTAAAGTAAAATTTCCTTTTGACTTCTTCTAATATTTAATATATGAGAAATCTTTTTTACTATTCCCTCCGTATCAAAATATAATTCATTTTGAGAAAAAATTATACTAAAATACAAGTCGTTTTACATTAACAATAAAACATTTAATGCTCATTTTCCTATTATACCTCTAACTATTTCTTTCTCTTTTTTCTTTGAATTTTAAAGTTTATTTTTCTTATACCATTTATGAAGAATAATTTTATAAACTAACTAATATTTTCTCTTTTACAAACAACATTGATTATATTTTGGTACGGAAAAAGTAAGGACTAGATGGAGTAATAAATACGTACAACTTTTGTTTTTTTATAGTCAATGTTAGTTGTTAATATATTACAATATTAATTTTCCCTTTTATCATGACTTAAACCGTGAACATCCAACTCTTTAACCTTTGGCTCAACTTCTATGACAATTTTTGTTATTGTCATAGGAACCTCTAACAAAAATTGCGAGTATATATTAAAAAAATTATTGGAATAATAAATATGTCTTAAATTTGAGACTATTACTACAATACCCTTTGTGTGTGAATGCATTTATTATTATTGACTTTTTTGTATTTCAAGACAAATTGACACTCCTTTTAAAAAAAAATTATAATTTAAAAAATTAGGTTCATTCAAAAAATGATGAATCTGACATATAATTTAGACAAGATTCATCACTATTCTTTTGACTAAAAATCAAATATATTCTTATTTAAATCGATAAAGTACATTGATTCAATACAATTTTTAAATCGTCAAAAACAAAAATTATAAAATCTTAAACAAATTCATAACATTCATGTTAATAATATAAAACAGCAAATTGCATATACCTATAAATATGACTATATTGAAGTATCTCGATTATCCAAACCTCTGAATCTTTAATATTGATGACATCAAAGTCATTTAACATATTTTGGTTTAGTCAAAAAAAAATTTGGTCAACAAATATAATTTTTTATTACATGAAAATAATTAATGTCAATATAATATATTTATTAAAAATATTAATTTTGCTATTTAGTTTTATTATATTCCTGTTTTTGCATTGAATTTAATAGTATAAGAAAATTAGTACTACCTCTCTCCCTAATTATAAAATTTTGTTGACTAAATTTCATAAATTTAAAAAGTGGAAATTAGTAATTAATTTATTGAGAGTGAATGTTATTTTTACAAGTTTATCCTTTAAGAGAGAGAAAATTTATTTATGTTTTATATAGTATTTATTGTAAAGTGTAGAAAAATATGTAAAATAAATAGGGGTATGTATACATGTAGGATCGAGGTTTTTTTTTTATCAAAGGGAATACAAAAAGAAAAGAAACAAAAAAACTAAGCTCTAATGAAGCAAACCCCCATTTTATCAGCTAGAAGAGTTGACGATAGCTGAGGAGGACAAGAATGAAGAATGATAGCAGTTTGCGTAGATGAAGCACCTTGCTTTGCTAGCCAATCTGCACAAGCGTTTCCTTCTCGAAGAGTGTGAGTGAATCTAAGATCCCAGTCAAAAGATAAGTAATTTTTGATATGGGACACCAACGGCGCATACGGGTGAGTCAAAGGATGATCATCTTCCAAGAGTAGCAGTGCGGTCTGAGAGTCAGATTCACAAATAAGAGAACGAAAACCAGCATTCCAAGCCATCTCTAAGCCGCGATCAATAGCCAAAAGTTCAGCATTCATATTTGTAGTGTGACCACAATAACCAAAGCACCCAATTAGCCAATTACCGCTAGAATTTCGAATAATTCCACCATAACCTGAATTTCCCGGGTTGCCCAAAGAACTACCATCAACATTCAACTTATAAACATTTGAAGGAGGAGGTTTCCAAGACACTTGACGAGGGGGTTTAACGTTATGACCATCGCCTAAGAATTTACGAATGTCGACTAAGCTAGAAGAGATGGAATTAAGTACACTCCAATCATTCCAAGAACCACTTTGAAAGACAATATTATTACGAGTTTTCCAAATAGTCCAACAAGAGATAATGATGAGCCTTCCTTCCACACTAGTGGATAAGAATTTGAACCAAGTAGTTTCATAATCTATAAAGAAATCAACATGAGAAGTGAAACCAAGTTTAACCCATATTCGGTGACTGCTAGGGCAGTCACGAAGAAGATGAAGAATTGATTCAGAGTCCCCATTACACCGCGGGCAAGTGGAATTATTAGACATATGGTGGTCTGCTCTGAACTTGTTAGTAGGGAGAGCACCGTGCATGTTTGCCAAGTAAAGAAACGAAGATTTTCGGGGATGTTTAACTTCCAAATCCACATCCAACTTTCATCTGGAGAAGTTGTATAACCCAAGTTGTGTAACAACCAATTGTAAGCATTGCTGGCTGAATAAGTTCCCGAGGAAGCGTGACCCCAAATAAGCATATCAGGAGACTCTGGATCGATATAGATGCTCATAAGGGCAGCTTTAATTTCAGGAGGGAGAGATGTGGCAAGGAGTTGAAATTGCCAAGAGCCGTCTACATATATATCACAAAGCTTGAGATGGATATCATGAATGTCAACAAAAGGAACTAAATTGCAAATTCTTCCTCTATCCAACAATTTGTCATACCAAATAGAAGTATTACCAAATCGAGGTTTGAACTTCAAATACTCCGCAATTTCACCTTATGAGTGAAATTAGTGGTGGAGTCTGAAAATTTATAAAGTCCGCACAAAATCTCAATTTTAAACAAAAATTTCAATTTTGCACGGAAAGATCTCAATTTTGAACAAAAATTCTCAATATCGCCCTAAATTAACCCTCTAAAATCTTAATTTTGACTTAAACTAACCAGTAAAAATACCAACATTTTGTTGCCGGAATCCAGACATGTGTCCTGGCTAGCTGAACGGTGAATCTGCCACTAAGTAGAATTTTTAGCCACTAAACTTTTGACAAAAAAACCTCATACTCAAATATTAAAGTGCAATAGCAAAAACTAACTCCCTGTTTGCCGGGCCATATTTCCTCAAATCTAGGCTTGAGTTTCTTTGGTCATAGGATTATCAGACTGTTATTTGCAAGGTGGATTGCAGAGAAATTTTTATTATTTTGGATGATCAGAACATTATGATGTTTCATAGCCTCCGTGGAATACTCTTTGATATCAAAAATTTGTTGAGGCGTAATTGGAATTGCAAGCTTGATGAGCAAGTTTCTCATGAAACAAATTCAGTTGCAGATTGGATTGCACATTTTATAACATACAAAATAATAATATAAATGAAGTTATTCTTAATAATCCTCCTTTGGAGGTTGAGACTTTATTGCTTAGGGACTTCGTTGTTCTAGTTTAATTTCGTTTTGTTTTTTAAATTTTTGATGTACCAAAAAAAAATTGGGAATCCTCCGCCTCGTCTTACCTTACTTAAAGGGTTTTAATACGATTTTTTCTTGTCTACCCTTTGAAAATTTGGGAGTATTTACCCCCAACCACTTAAAAAAAATTTAGCCAATATAAATTTTTATAAAATACACCGTTAGATGAAAAGTTTATATCATATATATCATTCGTGTAAAATTTCAGACAAATCTAAAATCGTTTGATATGTTATTGAGACGCATCAAAATTAACAGTTTATGTGATTTCTTAAACACCGTTAATCTCCACGTGTCTAAATAACATATCAAATGATTTTAGATTTGTTTGAAATTTTACACAAATCATCTAAATGATATAAATTTTCAATCTAACGGTATATTTTATAAAAAATTATATCGCTTAAAATTTTTTATAATGGTTGGGAATAAATATCTCTAAATCTTAAGGGTATACAAATTGTCATCTTTTAATACATATATGATATATGATGTATGAGATTTATGTGGATATACAAGAGATACTATATATATATATATATATATATATATATATATATGAGATTTACTGGATAATAAAAATAGCAAATCATTTATGATTATGTACGTACGCATGAATGCTATATTTCAAAATGGATAAATTAACTAAATTTTTTCTTCCTATTTACTAATTTATTTATAATTTAAACATTTTTTACTTGTTTGATTGAATAATGATAACATTCGTATTAAAATTTATTACCACACACGATATAGTTGTAATGAAAATTTAAAATAAGAACATAGATATAAAATTAATACAATAATAGTTTTCCTTCTGAAAAGATATAATATCTTTCGATTGTAATTAATACTTTTTTATAAGAAAACTAAAAAGAAAGAAAAAATAAAATTAAAAAGAAAAACTATCCACGAA
Organism: Trifolium dubium; assembly: GCA_951804385.1. Taxonomy (NCBI): domain Eukaryota; kingdom Viridiplantae; phylum Streptophyta; class Magnoliopsida; order Fabales; family Fabaceae; genus Trifolium; species Trifolium dubium. The sequence goes on along the minus strand of OX638063.1, from coordinate 1,441,126 downwards.
GAAAAAATGTTCTCATTGCGTCATATTTAAGAAGATCACGAACATCTTTTAGAGGCGGGATATGAGTCAAAAAGTCGGTACTTGAAGAAGTTCTAAGTTTTGTGAAAAAGTCTCCACATTGGTTTCTTCTCTAAGTATGTGATGAGAGAGACATTTGTTTTAGAGAGCAGCTCATCTATATCTTTGAATCAACACAATATGATTGAGATACTTAACATGTGGACATTTAATGAGGTTGACACAATATAAAAAGTCAGAATAACAGACAAGTTTATCAATACTCATGTATTTGGCCAGCAAGAGATCGCTGTAGGCAGCAGAGAGTAAATCACGATTGATGAACCGACTAGAAAATATTTTAAAAATATCAACAATGAATTGGTCCAAGAGTCTTGGACCTCTGGTTAGAGGTTCAATTTCTGACTCATGTATATGAAGAGAATTCAATTGGGAAGAGAGAACCCATCTTATGTGCCTCATAAATTCTTAACGGAGATTAATTATCGCTAACGGTAGTGAAAACTTCGTATCTATGTCATATTAACCGAAAAAGAAAATATTTAAAAACTATGTACGAAAGAAAATATTTAAAAAATGTTTTATAACTTGTTGAGGTTTTTAGTAATGTTAACACTTCTGATTTATGGGGGGCTATTTTAACTATTGAGGCCTAATCAGAAGCACGTTAGGCAAGCTTAAGTGCTTAACTTTCTCTATTCAATGAAGAGCATCGTTGGCCTCTTAATCAACCGTGCCTTTTTTCTTTTAATTTTTTCTAAGATGTTCTTTGCTATATTTCACTGCTTGTTCCCTTTATGTTATATAAGTAAGTATAAAAAATTCCATGAATTCACAACACAGTTAAGCTATGCTGATTTGCTGAATATGGAGCTCAAACTTAACTAACGTAGCTTTCCCTAATTTACTCAATACAATGTTACAATTTAATTTCAGGTAGGAAAAAATGTTACACATTGTTATTGCTATCATTACCTTGCATTTTCTTAGCTTGTATATGCTAAATTATTTTCACAATTGGTCTATAAACAAGTATGAATCCAAATATTCCACAACAAAAAATACAAAAAATAAAATGACACTGTAATTTTGACTTCATCTGTTTTGTATTTTTTTCATATTAAAAGTGCCGGATTAACCATGTCAACCCGTGGTCAATGGTCATGCTTTGCTTTTCCTTTTGTCATCCAATACCTGTGTCACCCCAAAACAAGGTTCAAACAAAATGAATGTTTTGTTAAAGGCGAAACTGATAGTAAACTATTATTGCGCAGATTGCAGAATTTATTTAAAAAAACTTTGTAGAGAACATGTAAGAGAACGCGATAGTTAAATGTGCAGTTATCAACATGTGTAAACAGAATACAAGCAAAACTACAACAAAAAGAGAAAGCTTGTAATAGATTGTTGTTGCTTGGTAATTGAAGATCACAGAAATGATGCCGCAATTTAGTCAATGGCAAGAGCAAAAAATTCCATTATGTTCTTCATGTTGTGTGGATTATTTTTAAATGAAATGGCTAGTTTTTTTAATACTGCAGTAACTTTATTGTTGTCAGTGATGTACAAGTAATTGCCGGCAAAAGATAAAATTACCTTACTCTGGAAGAGTCGCATGGTTAACACAAGCGTATCTCGCATTCTACAAGAAACAGGTAATGTACATTGTTAGCATTGAATCAAATTGTGTAAGGAAGAAATTCAATATTACAATCACTGAACAGAATGAATATCAGAGAGCCAATGTAATTAGCATGCATTTGACATGAAAGTGAAACACAGCCAATGTAATTACCGGACGCTATATGTGCTTAGAGGATGAGAAGATCCATTCGAGCATGTTAACACAAATTGTGTTGAGAGACCACATGGAACTTTAATCTGTAGATAATCCATAAAAGGAAATGGAACATAACTCATTAAACAAGAAACAGCAATAACCTTAAGATCAACTCAGAAAAATGCAGTACTCTATGAATGATATAATGCACAAAATAGAAATTTTATATATATGTTATGTACATATCAAAACTATTGGACCAACAAAATCTTAAATTCATGGAACGTTTCACGAGTGCTTTAAACCCAAAATATTTGAATTACATACCGATAAGTCCTTTGAGAATTTCTCAGAAACTACTGGAGCTTCAGTACCACTTATCTTTATTTGGTATCCTGATCGTCTTAGGAATAGAGTTGCTTGTTCCCAATTATCAGAAGAATCCGTCTGTCAAAAATAACAACAAAATGTGAGGAGTGCAAATTAAGACATGACATTGAACATACGGTATTAGATGTTGCACTTTTTCAACTGATCTTTTTTGTTTCTTGATTACTTAACCAGTACCCTCAAGGGCCCTCCTTTGCAAGATTCGTATACTAAATATGATCTGAGAACTTAAAAGATTTTCCCAACTCAAAGCAGACCTACCAGAAGTAGAACACTGAAAATTGCTTCTCCTTTAGACAGGTATGTGTCAATCTCATGCTGCATTTCTGGGTCTATAAAGTTAGCACACAGATGACCACGGTCAGAAAGCATCGAAGGAGGAAAAATCAATAATAATTAAAGACAAATATTGCACTGCAAATGTGTGAATATAAGCAATAGAGTGCCTAAGTTGTTCGTGCAAAACAACCAAGTTTAACATGTCATATGAGAAGAAAAATAATTTGAAGGAGAATTTCAGGTTACAAAATACTCTAAAATATTTAATGATATCTAATACAAACACACACACACACACACACACACACACACACACACACACACACATATTGTCGTAGGTGAAAGATTCCTTGTAGTTAATTTCCACGAACACAATATATTTTAGAATAAATATAGGTGCCTAGTTAGAGTCAATTCTTCTATTAAGCAGAAAATTAACTTACCACATTTTATTTTGTTCTGGTCATTAGCAAAAAGCCTCACTATCTCCCCCTGACAAAAAGAACAAAATTGACAAAAAAATAATTATGAATGATATTCTTATGATGCCTGGGACAGTCTGTGAAGAATAACGACAAAGGAGAATGTAATATGAGGATGTCACTTATTGAGATAACTCTTAGACTAATAACGAACTATTAATTAAAGGGCCATGTTAAGAAGTGTCCCTAAGGGCACTAGTTAAGCATGTAAAATATAGAAATTTTGATTGAGAATGATTTTTTTTAACTTCATTAAGGTTGAATACACCACTTTTCAAGTCAAAATGTCTATATATGCTTCCTTGACAAGTGTCCTAAGGACACTCTTTAGCATTTTCCTTAATTAGATACAATATGTTTCCTTCATTAATACTTTAGCACAGAAGATGACATCACTACAAACATCAACTCCATATTCAAAATAATCAATTTCTGTTAAAGTATAGCATCCATAGATTGGTCCATAACTTGCATAACCTATACAGTATATATGACAGACCATGATATGTAATTATGTGTAACTAATTTATTTCAAACCTGACGGCCTTTGTCATCCATTGGAATACACTCAACCGCTATCAATTTATCAACATCATCGGCTGTAACTACATACTCGGGATTTGTAGCTCCTGAACCAAGAAACACGCCAGTAAAAATAAGTATTGTATTCAGCTTGTATCATGCCACTCTACTTAAAAAACAAGTAAACGATTACTTAAAATTAAAAAACCAAAAAAACTGAAGTAAAAAGTTCAATCACCTTCAATGTACTGCCTAGTGCCATCCTGAAGATGCCGAACCCACTGACATGAACCCAAGAATTACAATTCAGTAATAGAAAAGATGGAAATTAACATGAATGAAAAGTTAAATACCATGGAAAGAATTTTACCTGAAACATACAAAGAGAAGTTCGACGGACTGGATACCCACATCCAAGAAGTTTTTCTCCAGGAATAGCATCACCGCTGATTTGAAAATTCTCAATGCCGGGGCCATCTAGAAATATGTGACTTGTTAGTAAAAAATTGTATACTAGTATATGTTACAGTGAAAAACATAAATTACCCTCAGAAACAGAGGAAGCGGTCTCATCATGCTCATAGGAAGGTTGATACAAGTTGCCATTGCCATTCACAAATGCTCTTTCTCCAATTCTCTCTTGCACACCAATTTGATCAATTGAACTGTGTCGGAAAGATAGGTCCCTGTGCAAGTTGTTCCATGGATAAGTATCTTATTTATCTTATTAGTTGTCGTTTGCTATATACTGATCCTAATTAAAACTCACAGTCCAAACCTCATAATTTTAAACAATTTTGTTTATTATTTCTCTTTCAATCAATCATAAGGCTAATCCATTTAACTTTTGGAGAGACATTGTGGATCTTAACAATACCAACCTATCAGCAGCATTAGAAATTTCCGGAAAGTTGGCCCTTTTGAATGCTCCATTTACATCACCACTAACACCTTGGTTCATATATCCTGTCATATTGCTCATTGGTTGATGATTTTGTTCATTGCCAACAAGATTTTGCTGGGGAAAGTTATGCTGAAACTGAAACGTAAAGTCAAATTGTAATTAATGATAATGAGAAAACGTATACGATGATAGACAAATAATATGAGGACATGACATACAAGAAGATACAAGCCAATAGTACCATACCATGAATTCATTATGAATTTGATTTGTCAAATTTGCAGAACCCGGACTTTCAACAACATGATTACTGTTATCTGCATGGCTTTCTTGCCCAGAAGTCAACTCTCCAATTCTATCCTGTCCAGAAAAGTAATCATTGATCTTTAGCCATAATCAATCAACCATCAACTTCAAGAATGACTTACCAAATAGAGAAAATATAGTACAAGATCAACAATACAAATATATATAGGGGAACAAAAAATGAAAAATTTCATGGGAGTTAAAACTGGAATGCACTACTAATGATATATAATGTCATAATTATGTAAAGAAACCACATGAGCTAAAGTAAGACATACAGAAATTCATGAAGCCGGGAACATCTAATAAAAAATTCAATCAAAGTTCTATGTATAGCATCTGTTTGTTTACTATAACATGCAGTTTGATAACACTTTCACTCAAATATTTAACATAAAAATTCAGTATAAAGATTTACTAGATATAAGAAGTGTTGGAAACTTACATGTGAATTCCGAATCCTCCATTGTAATTGATCATGTAAATGCTGGACAAGGACCGTACAAAATGTTAGAATATCTACTAATTATTTAGAGGAAGAGAATCATGTATCGTAGAATAGGATAAAATATATTATAGTAGGAATACTTGTATTACCTAAGTTTTACGGATGCTCTCTTGTTAGGAACCAGGTCTGATTCTAAGAAATTTAATCTTATCTTTAGGAGTTATTTTTACACTTATTTAGTTAGGATTAAAAGTCTATATTATACGGGAAAATCAAATATTATTTTTTGGTCAGTTTTATCTCCGTTGTTAATTAATATGCACTGATCCCACTACACCAAATAATCCATAAACCAATAACTAAGGACCATTCAACCCATTCTTGAATCTTGATGTATAACCTTGACTATGTTGTCAACTCAAACAAAAATTGGTGACATATTTACAGCACTTAGCAAGGGATTTATCATTTATCAAGCACTGCATTTTCATACCTTTACATAGTTGGATACTGAAGAGGCATTCATAACACGGGGCCACACTCCATATTCTGCCAGCAATCCTAGCATAGATGACATAAAGATATATCTCTCGTCCTCTGCAACCTAGAATGATGATATATCAATAGCAGCAACCAGAAGTACATGATGAATTGATGATAAATATGGTCAAGTGAGTATGAGATTATACATTGACGCTCAAGTGTATTGAAATATAAGTAAGGGTTCTCACATCATTATGCATGAGTAACTAAAGAAATATCCATTGTAGAAATAAAATATTGATATCATCGTGAAACTAGGCTTACCTTCAATTCATGGGCAAGTTTTAAATTTTCTTCTAGATAACCTTTCCTTCGAACCAGATCATTAGAGGCAGATGTGACAGCTTCATTTTGCTTGTCATCAATTGCCTAATAAAAATATGGCATGTAACTTTTAGGGAATGAAGTTATATTCATAAGACGCTATAAGTTAAGCACATCCTACAAAGAAATTGACTAACCATTCTTAATTCCGAAAATTCCCTCTCTAGTTTGCATTTCTCATTCAAAAGCTGCAACTCCTGCAGCCGTTAAATTTAGTTGATTACATAAAATGCCAAAGAAGTAGATATAACTTAATGCTTGTGTTCATTTCATACCTTAATACAGGAAACAGCAATCTGTTCACGAAGGGAGACGATCTCTTCTTCTTGCCCCCTTGCTCGCGAGTAAAGTTCCTGCAAATAAATTTATAATCTGATGGGATTATCTGATGTTTTTGCATCTTCCAAGGAAAAATTACATGCGACAATGCATTGTTGCATTATCTAGAAAACAATTTACGAGTAAGAATGTGCTACATGAAAAATATTATTATATTTTATTACCATAGTGTCTAGGTCCTGAGCGTGATTAAGTGCATCATTGCTTTTGAAATTGCTTTGAGCCAGTTTTTTTTCAAGATTGTGCCTACAACAAAAGTAGTATCATATTAATCATGTCGCAGCTTGAACATAATCGATTGTAAGCATCAACAATTTAACGTAACTCAAGCATATTAATTCACTAGTAAATGCGGGATCTCCAACAGATCTATGATAGATTGAAGTGAAATTTAAAACGGGGGAGACTAGGGATTAGAAATCAACCTCATATCTGAAATTATGATGTTATGGCTAAAAGATGCTGAACACAAATCCCTAGGACAATTTATTTAGGGGTTATTAGGTATTTAGCATGTTAATTAATTAGGCCCACTTTTCAAGCAGAAAGGCCCAAATAATCTTAATTTAAATATCATTAAAATGGTCAAATGAATTCCCCCGCAACTGCGCTTGGGAGGGGGTTGGAACCACTTGATGCCAGAGCTGACCCCCACACCGGATTAGTCGGTCCATTGGGCCAGATACTGGTGGTGAAAACAAAAAAAAATGGTCAAAAAAATGGTTTGTGCCACGTTTTACAAATAATAACAATTCTAAGTTAAAATAAACAAACTAAATTCAGAAAAATATAAAAATAGAATAATAAACAAATTGCTCCAATCAAGGGCATTAGGCTTTTACCTAGTTATACCACATTGTATTGCTGGTTTTTTGTTGTATCTGTGCGCGCGCACACGCACACACACACACACACACACACATACAAAGGAGCAACACCAACATTTATTACAAATTTCCATATCATCTTCTGCTCTTAAACTTATGCTATGTAGCAGTGGAATGAACGTTAATTATGTTTTCTGTTTGTACATGGTTCTACTGTAGAAGTGTTTGAGTTTATTAATAAACATAGCAAATTGGAAACTTGGTAACAAATAACAATGTTGCATTATGACTTATAAGTTTTCCTGATTCATCTTCAAGACAGCATCTTATCTATTACTCTCTGATTGTATTTTGATTTTGCTACTCTGTTATGTGTGAAATTTTTGTGTTTATTTATTGAAAAACAAATATATTACTTCAGCAACATGTAACAGTACATCAGCAATTCCCAATTTCATGAATAGTAAACCATTTTTGTCAAAAAAGAAAAAGAACAGTAAACCATTGGTAAGCTTTAGTAAACCAGTTATGATACCAATGCTACTACAAGACATAGAATGGATTGTTGAATTTCTATATTCCTCCCCTAAAACTCTAGACTAGATATATTCACATCCAAAACAAAAGATAACATTATGAAAAACATGACTTCATCTCGTATGTATTACCTGCCTAGAATTTCAGAGGCTTGACCCAGAATCTCATCGTTTTTAAGCCCTTGCGAAGGGCTTTTAACAGAAGACATAGAATGGCTTGCACAAGGTCCTCTTCAAAACAACTAGTAATTGAATCATAGTTGATTCTTTCCAATAAAATTCTGCATTTTTTCTCGTTTGACCATCCCCTTATTCAAGTCCAAATCAAGGTTCCCGTATGAGGCAATTCCGCGATTCTTACCAAGAAATGCTTCAAGAAGAAACAGATACCAATGAGTTAACAACTTATCAAAGGGTCAACAACAACTTTCTTGATTAAAAATATGCTACTTAGCATATTAAAAAGCAAATGTAAACATAATATGTTATTTGACTTGCAAACACCAAAGCGGCCTATTCCAATGTAACACCGACGCTTCAGATTGAAGGTGTGTCAGTTGTCTAACACGTGCCATATGTTGCTATGGTTACATTTAATAACTTCTATTTTCTCAAATTACTAACAGTGTATATGTGTTAGTGTTCATAGGTGTATAAAAGAGCAACTAGCTAATTAAAGGACATTCACCATTCAATTGGCAAACAAACAACCCAATTAAATAGAAACAATTACACCACACAATCATGAGTCTCAGAAAAGCTCAAGCGATTAGTATTTGCAGTTACGTGCAGATGATACTCAATTCACTCACAAAGATAAAAACTATTAACTATGGCATCCACTTAAAATTGCAAAGGTGTCAAATTTAATCCATTTAACCACACTAACAACACAAAATTCTCAAGAAGTTATATATAAAATAGAATAAACAAAAGAGCATCCTATTCTAATTCCAAAAGATTATTAAGAACTCTATAATAATGCTACACAAAACATAACAGAATGAAAAAAAAAATCAACTTTTGAGATACACATGAATCATAGAACATCAAAATGAAACCAAATTAATAGATAAACAAACAAAAGACATAAACATCAGAAGAAGCAGGGACTCACCGACAACAAGTACAACGTTGGAAAAAAAAAACCAACCAAGTTGTTGAAGCTGAAAAAGGTAGATACTAGATCGTAAGAGGAAAAGAGCGAGATGTGTTGGTTTTTGTAATGGGGGCAGAGAGAGAAATTGAGAGGAAATGAAGGAAGAGTCAAATGAGATGGAGAAATTTGGAAAAAGACTTTTTCAGAGAGAGAGAAAAAAAAAACATAATGATTAATGATATATAATCTAACTAAAAAAATAAATCTATGTCTCAATTTAGTGTTCAAATTTGGGACGAAGAAAATAAATCTTAAAATTCATCACAAGGTTTTTTTATCCTTTTATTTTTTTTGGGTACAATAAAATATAGACATAAATAATGAATTTGGTATTAAATTAAAAATGTTAAAAAATAATTTATTGAAAGGAGAATATTTTAAAAGTTCAAAAATAAGAATATTAATTTATATTTTTTAATAAAATAAATATGATTTTTTTGTAATGGTCATTTTGTAATTTATAGATATCTAACATAGTATGAGATTTCGTCAAAAAAAAAAACATAGTATGAGATAACAAAATAAATAAATCACTATAAACAAAAAAACTAAGTTGTTTATAGATAGTCATAGTTGTTTATAAACTTTAAAAAAAAAGTTTCATATTTTTGTTTCACGGGGACTTATAAAACATCTTTATAAATCTATAATAAAATACAATTAGATGTAAGTATGTGTTAAAAATATTTATACACTTTTTACAGGGAAAAAATTACTTTAACCTTGCATGTAAATTACTACTATTTTGTAATGATAATGACATGAAAATGAAAAGTCTATAGTTGTAAAGAAGGGAGAAAACAGTGAAAGAGATGTGAGTAAAAATGTCTATGTTCGGTTGGATTTTTTATTTCTTTTTCATCATTTGCTAACGTCTGGTTGAGAAGACAGCAAGTGTAACTTACACGTTGAGCCACATGCTAAATTTTTTTAAGTCAAGAATTTCAAGTCAAGAAATAAAAAAAGACCCAAAAAAATAAAATTTTCAAGTCAAGAATGTTTAAATCGATCAAACTCACATTAATAGTGATGAAGTTTGGAGTATCGGATGGGTTTATGGGTTTACAATTTACATGTTAAAATGACGGATACAAATAGTTAAATACTCCCTCCGACTTTAATTATAAATAAAAACCACTTAATAGATACATTAAAACTGGAGGGAGTATGGTCAAATTCAATTTTGAAAATGTAAACTTATCAATGATCAAATTAAATTGAAATTGTAAGACCATCAGTCTTTTTTATTAGGCTTAAATATCATTTTAGTTCTTGTATGTACGTGAAATTTTGGTTTTAGTCTTTGTATTGAATTTTGTTCAAAATAACTTCCTGAATCAACCAATTTTTTTGATTTTAGTCCCTAAGGCGAAAATCCACAGGCAAATTCGCAAGTTTCCTACAGATTTTTCGACGACTTTTTCTGCGGATTTTCGCTTTAAGGACTAAAATAAAAAAATTGGTTGATTCAGGGACTTATTTTAAACAAAATTCGATATAGGAAATTTTTTTACGTACATACAAGAACTAAAATGATGTTTAAGCCTTTTTATTAAGTATTGAGGCATTGTTTCTTTCAACAAAAAGAAGAAAAAACAAACTGCAAGTCACGAGTCATTCACATACAAGAATCAAGATGGATTGTACTATTTCAGTCATATTATGCATCTTTCATGTTGTTGGTGCAGTCTCTCAGTGGTGTTAAATGAAAAATTAACTTATAGAGCAAATATTTTAGTGTGTCATTCAAAAGTTTCTCTGTTTCAATCTCTCTGTCTTTCTTTAACCAGTGACCCATATAAACCGATACAGTGATAAACGGTAAAACTAAAACTTTAAACAGTTAGAGATTAACAAGAGTTTTTCCGGATGAGCTACTTTAGTCCTAAACCTGCATGATGTTCTACCCTACAAGAGTTATATAGTAGATTGTTTGTAGGGTACAATAAAGATGGAATATTTTTTTCTTGACTCAAAGAATAGTACTGTATTATATAATTAGTTAAACACTTTGATACCCTGAAGTTTAATTGAATACTGATATCCTCTAAACAGAGTTCAATGTTATATCATATTTTCATATTAATTTAAAATCAATTTTAACTATAAGATATTTAGGTAATGTTTGGCCTCACTTATTTTTTATTTTTCTCCTTCTTCTAAGTAGAAGTAGGGCCAAACATAATTTTAATAAAGTCCTTAAAATAAGAAGTATCTTTTTTATCATGAAGAAAATCAAATATAAGTGACTTTGAAAATAAGATGATAAAATGAACTTTAAACCAACTTAAACGGAGCATGTCTGCATAGTTCCTCTCTTCGATCCCCACCTCTGTCATTTTATTTTTTTCATTTTATTATTTTCACAATCCACTTTTCTTACGTAATGTCACTGCTATATTTTCTTTTGCACAGTGCTGGTTGCTATACTCAATGCTAATGCTTGCTGTTGCTTCAACGAAAAAAATATACAGTGCATGTTGCTATCTACTTTTGTTATTTTTTTTTCTTTTGTTCTTTAATCTTTGTTTTAGTTAAGATCTTTGTTTTCTTTATACTACTCATTTATTTGAGCAGATCTATATAATTGGACTAGTTTAGATCAAATTTTGATAAATCAAGTGAACTAATAAACTCTTTAAATTATTTATGATAAATTTTTAATTATGAATTATTTTCTAAACTCTTTGAATTGAATATTATGATAATATTTTACATAATAATTTTTAAATTTTTATTCGCACTATAAAAAAAATCACGTCTTTACATAACATAATCTTTTTCATAAAAAAAAAGTATGAATTTCATGTTATTTATGATAAATTTGTATTAAAATATCAAAATATTTTACAAAATAAATTTTAACTTAAAAGTACTAGTTAAGTTGAAAAAAATAATAAATGCCAAACAACTTTAACTTTATCTTTAAAGTTTAATTTTTTAACTTTAAGCAAAAATCAACTTAAAGGTTAAAAAAAAGTGAGGCCAAACACAACCTTAGTGTCCGACAATATAAGTTGGATATCTAAGAATTTATGGGCAGATTTTCTTTTATTAAGCTTTAAATTTATTTTTTTGGGCAGATTTTCTTTTAAATAGGTATCGGATGAAAATTGTACAATAGAGTATTTGATAAACAACACTTGAAGTGCTAGCTCAGAGGTAAGAACTTAGCATTGTAACTTTAAGGTGCCGAGTTCAAATCCATCAGAAAGTATTTGATAAACAGAAGCGGAAAATGGCACATCTTCCTTAGTACCATGCAAATATTATTAAAGATTGTCCCTGTAATACAAACAGCATCATATTCATCACATCAAACCTTGAACATAATATATTTTAAGCTTCAACATAACTCGAATAAAATATTTAATGCATATGTTTACAATTTGGGCAAGTATTAACTAAAAAATATCACACAGTGACTATCATTCAGTCTAGATTTGATGCTTAAGACTCTTGACTTTTCTAGTAAATTTCACTGCAAGTCTCATTTTTAGTTTCCATCCAGTTCTCTGAAATCCTCATCCTAAGAGCTACATCATATTTCTTAAAGCCATTAGTAGTCCTAAGATCCTTCTGAAATCAGATCTTTTAATTTGGATGACATAATTCAACAGGATTAATAGTAAAACAACAAACTGCTGAATTGCAATTCCGGCACACAGCTAGCTAAGAAACGGACAACCATTTACTTTTTGTAGTCAAGCAACTAGTTTCTTATGAGAAGTATGCCTGGAGTTCAAAAGAGTACTAGGTGTGTGCTGGTAATTTTGGAGCAGTCTAATAGTAGTTTCAAATGTTTCAATAATAAGAGTTGAATCGGTGTTATCAATGGCTGGATGCCAAAAATCCATCATGAATGCCATGGTGTCGCCATTCCTCCGAAATTGGCCACAGCAATTGTCAAAAACTCCGCCATGGCTGATATTTAACCACACTAATAGGAGTAAGGAAAGTAAAACTCTTTTGACAATATATATACTTGTTGCTCGGGTGTTATTTAGTCAGAATCAAATTCCTACATTTTCCATAGCACCAAGATTCCTTCGCATATTGTTAAGACTTAAGACTAGTGAGCATATGTTAAATGTGCTTGAGGATTGATACAACGGGAGACAGCAGTAATGCAAGTGACAATTTGGGAAGAGAACTACGACAGATTGAAGTGGAATGAAAAAGGGGTGGATAGGGATTAGCATTTCATATCTGAAATTACAATATTAAGGCTAAAAGATGCTAAATAGTACTCCCTCCGTCTCAAAATAATTGTCTTTTAAGGTTTTTACACACAAATTAAGACAATCATTGAAAGAGTCAATAAACATGCTAATTTTACTAAAGTATCCTTACATTAATTTCTTTTTAAATTTTTTTTTAAAGTGTGTTGCCTTGTTGCCTAGAGGAAAGAGAAAAGAAAATGAAGAGATTGGACCTGGGAGTGTACTAGTAAACGAGGAAAGAGAAATCTGCACTAAAAAATGAAGAGTTTCTAAGTAGCCTTTACTAGAGTATGCTGCTTTACAATGAAAAGCTAAGGGCATAAATGGAAAAGGCATATTAATATGTCATGGGAAAGTACAAACGACCCTTATTTTGGGAAAAAATTTGAAGGCTAAAACGTCAATTAAACTGAGACAGAGGGAGTATTAAATATACCGCCATCTCTCAAGTGCAAGTTACATGACATTTATTTATTACATAATAACAATTTAAATTAGATGAAAATTCATAAGGAAAAAAACATAAAAACAGAATAATAAACAAACTGTTCCTGCATCAAGGCTATAAGGATTGTACCTAGTTATACAACATTGTATTACTAGTATATTATGCTGTATATATAAATACATAAAGCAGCACCAACATTGGGTACAAATTCCCAAACTTCACTAGTAAATTTATGTTATGGCAGTGGAATGAAAAATAACTATGTTTGGTGTTCAGTAAATGGTTCTATTATAGAACTGTGTTTACTAATAAGGACGGGAAATTGGAAACTTGAATAATTTGTTTCAGTTATAAGTTTTCTTTATTCATTTTTCCATTTAAGCATTATATGTTTAAGGTGTCATACATTATTCTCTGATGGTATTTTCTGCTCTATTACCTATGAAATTTGTCTTAAATTATTGGAAAACAAACATTGTTACTACAGCAGGTAACATCACATCAAGATTGCCCAATTTCTGGGAACAGTAAGCTTTAAATAAACTGGCAATGGAACCATTGCAACCAGAAGACGTAGGACGGCATGCACAAGGATTTGACAACGTCTACGTTCCTTCCCTCAATCTCTAAATATATTCACATCCAAAATAACAGTTAACATTATGAAAAAGCATGACATCATTTCCCCTGTTTATCTGTCTATAACTTCACAATATTTTGGACATTGAGACAACATAAGAAAACTACAAAATCCTTAGCCAACAAATCAAAGGAAATAGCTCATACAAAAACCCGAAAGAAATAGAGTACCTGAGAGCCGGGACTCAGCGTCTTTTACTAAGGGATTTATTATGTAACTCTAGCAATCGTTCAAGAGTTTCTAAAGACCATGTCTCCTCATTTTGGGCATAGACCTTTTGATTTAGAGAATCAATTATTATGCTGACATTGCCAAACCCATATATTTGATGGCCATTATGCATTCTACCAGGTTTAAGTTTGAATAATAAACCATGATCTCGAGCATAAGCCTCGATGATTTCCTTCACGCTCATTTCATTCACACCATCTGCATTGACACCAGCATGTTGTTGAGCAGAGGCTGCTGCTTTCTGCTGAGTCTCAAATTTCCTCTGCTCACTAACCCTGATATAGCTTATCTTCTCCTTCAAACCAGGTTGCACAACCTCCATACCTTCAACAGCCTGGTTCATCATATCAAGACCGCAATTGAGCTTGTACCGAATACTTTCATTTGCCAAAAGTTCTTTTGGAATAAGTTCTTTCCAGCCCAAATACCATTTTGTAACTTCATCAAAGTTAGGGTTCGAGCATAACCAGCGATACAGAACAGTTAGCCACTTGGTAAAAAAAGGCTCCATCATGTCAACCATCAGATGAATTGGAATAACCGGAGCCCAGTTCATTACCCAATAAAACTCATCAAGCTTCTGACTGGCCGGGTTTACATCGAAGTTGTTCTCCAAGACATCCTTCAGCTTTGGAACAATAAAACGATGCATGAGTTGATGCCAACTATCAGAATCAAATACAGTCTTCCAAGGAGACAATATGGCATATGCAGAACCATCACTTGGATGCCATGCGCCAAGAACAGTGCTCAATTTGAAACGAATCGTCTGGTAGATACCCTCCAACTTGTGCCCTAGCAAAGGTAGCCATGGATGCACCCATGTGTGGATAGGAATGGTCTCACGATGTGGTTCCCAAGTACCTACTGCACTTGATAATTTTGGCATGACTATGTTGTCTAATATAATTGCAAGAACTGAAGAAGGAAGCAATGTTTCCCATGACTCCAAAAACCGTAGCATCGGCTCAGGATCCCGTGCATGCCAGGTATTGATAGCAGATATTCTAACAGCTGGTAATACAACCTCTGAAACCAAGTGAGTATAAGGTGACGATGTGTCCCAAATATCAAAACAGTCATCTCCTTGAAGCAATGCCTTCCACTGTGATACCAACTCCAAACCATGAGATGGGTTTCGAAGAGGATCCCATCCTTGGAACACTCTGATAAACAAAGGTAGAGCATATGAGCAAGCAATGCATGACAAGTTACACAACTTATAGTCCTCAGCATATCTTTGTTGCATGTCCGTAAAGCATTGTGCAAGGGAATCTAATGTTAACGTTCCTAATGTGTTCTCTTCTCCGACTCGGTCTAGCACACTCATTATTTTCTCATAACTATTCAACTGATTCTTTTGAAATGCTGCCTCAGCTTCCAACTTCTCTTTTTCACTTTTCAAGCTGAGTGCTATCTCCCTCTCTTTTCTCAAATCTCTATCAATCTCTTGGATATCAGCCTCAGCCAACCGAACTATTAGTGCTACGTTATGCTGAAGCTCAGGCATTGGGACATCCTCTTCCTTTGCTTTCTCCTCTGCATTCAAATCAGACAAATTTGTATACACTCGAACCTGTGGCCCTCTCATATCGTAAATTTTCTGAACAATCTCTGAATCTTCTTGCTTGCTCGCCAACAACTCCTCAGCAGTTACATATTCTTCTTTCTTCTTCTTCTTCAACTGTTTTAACCACGAACGTTCTTTTGATTTTCCAACTGTAGGCTGCACACCCCCTCCCGGTGCACTCTTCTTCTCTGTCTGCAAAGTGGGCAACAATGTTGTAGGCTTCTTAGATTCATTAAATCCAAGACCACTTTTCTTATCTCTTAATTTCGCCTCAATAGGAGCCAAAATACCCTGTTCATTCTTCCCAAGACCACCTCCTTTATAACCCATCTTCTCCAGCAACTTCTTTCCAATTCCCTTCGTATGAGTCTCGAAATTCCCAACATCCACAGATCCCCCATGACCTATCCCCGGCCCCTGCTTCTGCCCCGTCTTCTTCTTCTTCTCTGATCTCTCCTTCTCCCTCCTCATTGCTCCCTCCTTTATCTTCTTCCCAAACGCAGAAGGCAAAAACTTATCATCACCATTGTCATTCTCATTCTCATCACTATTCACATCTCCACGACCAAAATTAAAACCTAAACCAGACCCGGACGCGCTGCCAGACCCAAAACCAAGACCTGAACCTAAACCAGGCCTATCTTCACTAACAAAACTATCCTTCTCGTCCTGTTCTTTCGTATTCTCATCAACATTGTCTTGATTAGGCAAAGTTCCAGTAGAAACGAAATTCACCGGTTTAGTAAGGTCCTGTTTCTTCGAAAAATCACGACCTTTCCTTCGCTTCCTACTAGAATATTCATCATCATCGTCGTCATCTTCAGAATCAGCAAAAACTCCATAGAGAGAATCATCTTTTGTTTGAGTTCGTTTCTCTTTGCGCGATCGATAGTAAAACTCGCCATTAACCCATTCACCACCTTCGAAATCGTTCTCCATTCCGAATCTCTCCATCTCTTGATCCTCATCCATCTTCTACAAGCTCAAAAAACCCTAAGTTTTTGCACGCAAATCAAATTGGGGATTTAGGTTTATTTTGCGTATAAAAATTGATAAAGAGAATGAATATTGAAAGTGTATAGAGAGTTGGGTTAGTTACCTTAAAAAAGACGACGGTGGATGATTGGTGCGCGACGGCGGACGGTGCGGCGGAGGATTTGGTTAGGTCAGAAACACGGCTGAGGGGAAACGGCGTCGTGTGAGTTTTTGTTGTGTACGGTACTAATAATACGATGATGAATTGATGATTATGAAGGATCGAACCGTTCTGCCAGAATAACATGTATTTTTATATTTATTATTTTTTTATAACAATGTATTTATAATTTGAACAAAAAAAAAATACATTGACAAATAATTTTTACACATTCAACTAATAATAATTTTTTTTTTTTTGAACAAACCAAAATAAGAAAGATAGATATAACCAAAGAAAGTTAACCTCCCAATATAAGGTGTGCTAGAGCAAGCCATATGAGTCTATATTAGAGGTCAACAACAAGAAACATCTAAAAAATAATCAATCGTCAAAGAATCAAATGTTCAAACACATCAAAAGGTTCACCCACCAACTATGCAGGTTAACTCCTATCCATGAGTATTGAGTCCTCAACCATTAAAATGAGTGTCGCTTGCTCAAATCCAACAAATGAGAAGTCAACTGCACCGAGTTGTTGAAAATGCGCTGATTTCTCGCTGTCCAGATGACCTAAACACAAACAAGGCATATGAGCTGCATAAAAGAACGCCGGACACGATTACCACCTGCTGCAAAGACAAACTGAGAAAAGTGGGCAAATGAAATCGAAGGATCCACCGTCTCGAAACCAATCCAAGATATGACCAGCATCCATATAGAACCAAAGACATCGCACGTAAAGAAAAGATGATGAGCCGACTCAATGCCTCCACAACCAGAAACACAGAGCCGAGCCTCCGGTAAAAGAATGTTACGTCGAACCAAATTATTCTTCGTAGGCAACCTGTCTCTCAGAAGTCTCCACGCAAGAATAGATATCTTCAAAGGAACATGTCTATGCTAAATAAGATCGGTTGCATCGTCTAAAAGAACTCCATCTTGAGCAATCAATAACTGATAAGCTCCACTGACTGTATACCTACTCTCTGGATTAAAACGCCACCGCCACACATCAGCCTCCTACTCCTGCAACTGAGAATCACGAAGTAAGGTCTAACACTCCCCCAACATCTCCTCCTCCTACGTCCATAATTGTCTCCTACACTCCCAAGTCCCCCCTTTTGCATCCCACCCCAACGAAAACATCTCAACAACTGTATGGTGCTTAGTCTCTGCAAAATCAAACAAACGACCGAACCACTCACTCAACGGAACTCTAATATTCAAAGAGTATCGATTGAAGTTAATAATTTTACATCCATTACAAGTAAAACATAGTATTTCCTATCTCTCTCTCTCTTTTTTGTTTTGGTTTTTTTTTTCTAAGCTTTCCAATTTTCTTTTAAGAGTAAAAGTGGTTTTTTTGTACGTAAGAGTAAAAACGGTTTTAATCTTAAAATTAATAAAAAGAACTTTAAAATTAAGTTGTTCAGTAAAAAAAATATTTTTTCTTTTTGCAAGAATTTTTTTTATTTAAAAGTATTTATCTTTATTTTGTATTTTAAACTAAAATATTTTGATATAGTTTGTGCTTTGTACTTATCTTATTTTTATATAGTGTATTTTGATTATTTTTTTTTTGTCGAGCCAAATCTCTATATTTTTTCATTAGTATTAATCCATTTTTATTTAATAAAAGTTTTATAAAATATGTGTTTGACCCTACCAACGACTTAAGAGGAAGTGAAACTAAAATAAAGTCGGGCCAAACTGACACCTATTCTTCTTCATGTTTATTCATTTTTTTTATATTATTAATATTCTTCTTTTACAACCTAAAAAAAGTAACAAAAAACTCTTGCAAACGTATTGAATTTGTCAATCGCATCGAAGTTTAATTAAGTCATATTTAACATGCATATCAATATTTTTTTATTTAAAAATTAAATTGATCGGTGAAATTGGGACGTATCAGACGCATATCAATATCATATACGCGTGCGACACGATTCTTAGCCATTTTAATATGGGGTTTGAGAGGTCCAAGTCCAACCCAACCCATCATGTAGAAGGAGTATATATATATAAGTCCGATTTGAAAAAAGGTCAGACAGATTTGAACATAGAATTAGAATAGAAGGTGCGGTGAACTTGTGTTGATATCATAGGTTAGGTTAGAACTTAGAAGAGATGAATTCATTTACAGATTTGGGTTTATCTTCTCAAATGGTGGAAGCTTGTGGAAAACGACTGAGTTGGTTTCACCCAACGGAGATTCAGACAGAAGTAATTCCCCTTGCGCTACAAGGAAAAGATGTGTTTGCAATTTCCCCACCGCGATCCGGTAAGGGCGGGGCTTTTGTTCTTCCTATATTGCAAGCCCTCTTAGAAGAAGCCGGACCCAACCTAAACACTTTCTTTGCATGTGTCCTCTCTCCTACAACGTACGTACTACCTTAAATTCCCTATTCATATATATATATATATATATTTATCTCATCACTCATATTTATTATTATTTAACTAACCTTTTTCCTTTTCCTTAAAACTATTAATATATAGGCACCTTGCTGTTCATATTGATCGTACCTTTTTCGGTCTAGGATCTCAATTTGGTGTCAAGTGTGCTCTCGTGAGTAGTTCTAATATTTGTTTTCTTTCTTAAATCATGAATGAATGAATGAATGAATGAATTTCATCGTTGCTAACACAATCTATCTTATTTTGATTGCTATCGTTGCCTTTTCCGATAGCTTGTTGACTCCTACGACATGGTTCATCAATCCAACCAGATTTCACAGCAACCTCATATTATTGTTAGTGTTTGTTTGTTACTCTTCAAATGATATTATTATTTTATTTCAATTTACTACTACTGCTAGCTAGTTCTTCTACTTCTACCCTTTTCATTTTTTTTATTTCTTACTCTTCAAGGTTGGGACCCCTGGACAAATCATTAATCACCTAAGACACACCCAAGGATTTTCTCTTGCTCTTAGTAGATTAAAATACCTGGTATCATTTCATTTCTCTGTTTCCGTTTTTACATTACACAATGAAATATTTCATATTAAAATTAATTTGACTGCTCTGTATGTATTTTGAGCAGGTTATAGATGATGCACACCTGCTGTTGAATCACCAACAACTATATGATATTTCAGAAATGATTCCTAGTGACCGGACAACATTTCTTTTTTCATCTACATTGACACAGAAGGTAAGTAAATCTGTAGGTTTATTAACTGATTGATTAACTGCATTGCACTTAATATAATCAACTGTTAGCCCTTTTTCCCCTTAGCATTAGGCCCTTTGGAAAGTTTTTCGCTTAGCATTTCAGTAGTTTATGGATATGCATAGCTGCATAATTAGTTATAACCATTGTTGTTACTATTGTATTATTTATAATGAAATATGATAAAGGCTCTCAAGCTCTTTAGTCTCTAAATATTCTTGCACTACACTAACTATGATTTGATTTCTCTGTTTTGTTCTGTTGTTTCGTTTTTACATTACAGAATGAAATATTTCATATATATTATATTTAGTTTGACTGCTCTGTATTTTGAGCAGGTAATAGATGAAGCACACCTGCTGTTGAATGAGCAACCACTATATGATATTTCAGAAATGACTCCTAGTGAGCGGAGACCATTTCTTATTTCGTCTACATTGGCAGAGAAGGTAAATCTGTAGGTTTATTAACTGATTAACTACATTGCACTTAGTATAATCAACTGTTAGCCCTTTTTTCCCTTAGCATTAGGCATATGCGATATCTGAATATTTAAATAAAACTTTTTTTTTACATATTCTCAGATAGGGCATCCAAGTTTTTTCGCATAGCATTTTAGTAGTTCATGTATATGCGTAGCTGCATAATTAGTTATAACCATTGTTGTTACTATTGTATTATTATATTATTTATAACGAAATATGATAAAGGCTCTAAAGCTCTCAGTTTCCAAAGATTCCTTTACTACACTAAGTACTAACTATATCAATCAATCAATCTTTCTATGCAAGGCTTGTACTCTATGGTCGACGCTTGACTTAGGAATTTATTTATCTTCAAATTTACTATTGTAATAATAATTAAGGATAATTTCACTCATGTGATTTCAGGTGCATACAATCCAAAGTGTGTGTTTGAGGAATCCTGTGAAGGTACGTACAACGTTGATGTTTACAAATATTATTTCATCCGGAGGGATGTGTAATTTTAAGCATCTTTCATGGGAAGGAGCTGTATGTATTTTATCCATATATATGTACATTGATGTTATTCACATTTTTTTTATTCTGTATAGATTGACGTATCTTCAAAATATTCTATTGTGGACACACTGCAGCAGCAACGCTGCTCTATGCAAGCAAGACATAAGGTTTATCTTCTCCCTTGTCCAAAAAATGTTGATTTTCTTACTATTGGATTCTAAACCCAACAGAGGCTGTTTAAAGGCTATTTCATACTACCCTTGTTGATCGAGGGGAAAATTCTTTGAAATGTCGAGCCAGTTTTATATTGAAATGTTTTTAACACAATTTTTAGTGCCCTGCTTCAAATGAAATCATTCTATATTAATTATTCTTTTCCCTAAAGTGAGTTATAATTAGCGAATTTGTCTTGGTGAGGTTGTCAAAGATGTGATACAGAAAAATTTATGAATGGATGCTCAATTCTGATACACATGTTAGAAGAGGACAAATTAGAATAAGATTTGTTTGATGTATATTAAAAGTAGTAGAAGTCTGTCTCATAAGTTGGCAGAGTTTGAATATATATGCTGCTTGCTTTGTGCTAGATCGGAGAAATACGATATTACAATCAAGGACACATACATGCCACAAGTGCAATAGATTTAGCAAAGTAGACAACAATTAATACCAAATGTGATTTTGGCTTATGGTGTTTGATGCACAAGAGACAACAATTAAATTAAAATATTTCATTAGCTTTGGGTTTTGTGAATAAGAAACTATTATTATTCGTGCTGGCACTGATTGTGTTCATCCATTGCATGCTTTTTGCATAGGATTGCTACCTTGTATACGCTCTCACTAAAATGGCCGGAAAAACATCGATGGTATTCTCTCAGACTTGTGGTTCCACGCTTCTTCTGGCTTTGACTCTTAAGAATCTTGGTATCAAAGCCATCCCGATTATTGTTTTTATGAGTCAGGTAACAGTACTATAGGTCCTGTACTATAATTGTAATTTCTTGTAAACCGCCAACAAAAAATATGCCTAATTCTTAACATAATAACGTTTTTATAGGCAAAGAAGCTTGAATCCTTGAATGCGTTCAAGTCTGGGGATTGCAATATTCTCCTTTGCAGTGACCAAGCTAGTAGGGGACTAGATATTCCAGCGGTAGATACGGTGATTCATTATAACATTCCTATTGATCCTAACGTAAGATGTGCTATATAATGCTTTTATACTTCTGTTGATGTGTTTTAGTATATTTCTGACCGTGTGATCTATAGGATTATCTGTACCGCGTGAGATGGACTGCTCATCCTGATGTTGCCATTTCCCTTGTGAGCCCAGATGAAGCGAGACGATTCAATATGATAGAGACACTTATAGGTGAGGAGTGTATGCTCTCTGCCTTTGCTTTGCCATTTTAAAGAACATAAGTGTCGGTAAATAATTGGTACAAGTATTTCTTTTCAGGCTTTCCTTTGCCAGTGTATCCTGCGCCATGTGAGGACGTTTTGCTTTTGCAAAGTCGTGCTAGTGACGCCGAAAGAATTGCACAAAAGGTAAATTTATGCATCGAGCATATATATAGTTAATTTTGGGATTGTGGCAAGTTGAAATTGTGGTGCCCTTGCCGATTTGATCTAATTGGTATAAGTAATAAGTAATGTTTCCGACAACAAGATAAAAAGGAATGTATGAAAAGATGCATGAATTGTGATTATATTATTATTCGGTATATTTAATTATGAGGAGCAGGGACGGATCCAAACCTAATATACTGGTGTCCGCCCCTGATGAGGAGTGATTGTCCGCCCCTGATGAGGAGTGATTTGAAATTGGTCTATTCTCATTTGATTTAATTTGATTATTACTTTTCTAAATACTTAACTGTTTGTATTTTATTTGTGTAGGAAATCAAAGAATTCGGTTGGAAGACCGGAGGATACTTAGAAGACGAGGAGGTACTTTCATAGTTACTTTACTTAGTTGCCATTTTTATCTCTAATTATATAATTTCTTGCCATTTCTCTTTTATTTTGTCAAACTCCAATGAACATGAATTCTGGTTGGTGGTTTATACTTTACAGATTTTTAATCTTTTAAATATATTTTAATAAGTATTTAATCAAGAGGGAGCCTTCGTGCAACGGTAAAGTTCTTGCTTTATATATATTTTAAAATTATAAAACGTATTTAATCGAGAGGGAGTCTTGGGCGCAACAGTATAGTTGTTGTCATGTGACTGAAAAGTCGCAGGTTCAAATCCTAAAAACAGCCTCTTGTGTAAAAAACAATGTAAGGGATGCGTACAATACATCGAAATGGTGAGATCCTTCCCAGACCCTGTGCACGCGGGAGCTTTAGTGCACTGGGATGCCATTTAGAGAGGAAGCCTTGGGGCAACGGGCAAGTTGTTGTCATGTGACAATAAGGTAACATGTTCAAGTCCTTTAAACAGTCTCTTGTGTAAAAAACAAGATAAGGCGGCTGTGTACAATAAACCAAATGGTGGGACCCTTTCCCGGACCTTGTGTATGTTAAGAGCGCTTTGTGTATCGGGCTCCCCTAAAAACTATTTAATCATATTATTCTAGGTTGAATATCTTTCTTATATTAAGTTATAATAATGCATTTTCTATGCACTACTTGTATACTACAAATGCTTGACTGTGTAATTTATTTATATTCAAATTTGCAGTTGTAGTAATAGAGAAAATTGCTCTCTTGTGTTTTCAGGTCAATAAGATCCAACGTTTCGGTTAAGGAATCATGTGAAGGTACGACCGTAATATTTACAACTATTATATTTATAAGGAAAATTACCCTCTCTCCCTTGAAAGATTAATATTTGTTACACTTTGGTTGGTTTTAATGCCTTCTTAGGAGTTACTTTTAATGCCTATTGTGAAAATACTGCAGAACAATTGGGACAATTTTAATTAGTATGAATAAATGTGGTTGTTTTAATATTTCAAATTAAAACATTAATACGATTTGCCTTTTCTGTTGTTGATCTCATTTGAGTGGAATTTTTTGGTTATGACAATAAAATGTTGCATATATATATATATATAGTTTATTAATTTTTTGTTGGTTTGAAAAACATGATCTCCTTGTTTTTAATGTTTGTGCATTTCTCTCATTTGAGGTGGGATATACTTTGGTCTAGAAAAACTTAATGGTGTTTATTTTTGCTGTTTCTAATTTTGTTTCATCATTTGGTTGTTGGCAGGATCTTCAATGTATTGCACATTATCTTAATATGGAAGGAACTTTCACTATACTAGTTGATGGTTATTTCAAAGTTACATAAATAAATATGCCCTGTAACTCAAACTTGTTTTTGTTATTGTCAATCATTTCCTTTGAAATCAAGTGGGCTCTCTAGTTATAAAGTTGCTTGTTATTCTTAACTCTAGAATTATTTAATGGTATTTTGTATGAGTGTTGTTGAATGTTTGAAAAGCATAATTGTTTGCTTGGTTCCCATTACAGTACATCTAACAAAGATCAATGTTATTTGAACAATACACCCCGTGTCAATTTAACTCTTATTGTTATAATTTAAGGTTACACATAGGATATTAGAATGATTCAGTGGTTGTTGTTTGTGGGGAGTTAATTACAATATTAACATTTGTAATTAAAAATAGTAAAATTAAATTTATGCAAATCAAGACTTTTCGTAATCTTCCAAACTTTTCTTTTATTTTTCTTGCCGTTCTTTCTCACAGCTTCCATTCATCCAATGGCAGCACTACTTTCACGTTGTTTCTCTTCCATATTTCATTACTATGTACTGTTCATGACTATTACATTTAATTTTTTTTTTAAATTTAAGGAGGACTTCACTTTAAAGAAGTAATATGTGAGCAAAACCATAAATTTAAATATGATGTGGCACATAGATAACAATTTAAAGAATTTAAAGTGAATTAATAAGTGATCATACATTAAACTATTAAAGATGCAAAAACGGTGTTAGATATTTTTGAGAGAAAGTTCAAATATTTTTTACGATTCAATTTCGATTAATTTTTACAGTTGTATTCAAATGATATTAAATTACAAAAAATTATCATACATTAAAGATGTCGTAAAATTATCATACATTAAAGATGTCGTTGGGACAGTCTTTTGTCATACCTTTCTTTGGTTTTGTTATTTTTCCTTTTTTTTATTAGTTATACCAAAATTTTACTTTTAAGAAAAATAGGAGGAAAAGAGCTAAATATTAAAAACGGCCAAGGAATGCCTTGTTCTTGCTTGATCTCCAAGCCAAGCCACCAGCTTACTACAGTATTAGAATAGTCAGCTGTCCCATTGATCATGTCGTTAACTAGCATTTATAAAGTCAAAGCCATTTTATAATTCTTCTATGGTGATTATCAAAAAAAAAAAACTTCTATGGTTTACAAAATGTTTGTTATGAAGTTTAACTTGTAACCATTTTAGAAGAAAAAGGAATTCACCTAATAGATTATCCGTCGTCTTTAAATAACGATTAAAATTGTGATTACTACTTGTTTAAGAGTTCAAATCTATTATCACACAAACTAATTTATTATTATTTTTTACAGCAAAACTAGTTTATTGTTGATAGTAGTAGTATAATAAAGAGAAAACATTTAAGAGACTTAATTAAATAAAAAAAACAATTACATATAATGTGTAAGATTTAGAGTTCAAAGTTCAAACTATGATATATTTTTATTTATTTATTTATTTTTAAAAGGTAAAATCTAGCAAATAAAAGAAAACGATTGTATTGCACTTGCACCAAAAAGAGAGAAAAGATTATGGCAAGTAAGAGATCAAAGTTTTTTTTTGATATAGAACCATAAAAGGAAAATTTGATATATTAATAGCACTAAAAAATACAGTAGTTCCTTGGTGGCCAAGCATGCGTGTCTATAAAGTAAACGATTTTTTAAAGTTTACTTAGTAAATGCCTCAATTTACATGTTTCAAAAAACTTCATTTATTTACATTCATGGTCGTATATACATTCTATCAATTTACATAGTAAATGTAAAATATTCTTAGTATTTATTTTGCCACTGCAACAGACTTAAAAAAATAAATATATTATCAAATTGATTTTTTTATCGTTTGCGTGAATTTAGCTCACAGAGATATTACATAAAATATATAGAGAATTAGAGATTAGAAGTCGTGACACGCTCACTTATGTATCATTAAAAAAAATAGTTAGTGTAAATTATTTTTATATTGATAATCAATAACAACGATTGCATTTTATATGACATTTTATTATATATGTAGAGAGTGAGAGTTTGAACCCCAATCGTCACACTTATCTACCATACGAGTGGAATTTATAACGACTAAACTATTTGACCAAAAGAAATATATGCATATTTTTTGTCTCTAAGAAAAAATATATGCATAAAAGATTCTTGTTGTAGAAGTATAAGTATAAGCAAAAATATCTGAAAAACAGAAAAAGTTTCCCTTACCGATGCAACAAAAAAAAAGTTTCTTTACCGAAAATATAGTTAAGGAAATACATTTTCTTTTTTAAAAAGAAATTACAATATTTATTAACAGAATTCAAAACAAGAAAAATATATTGCTATAAAACAGTGATGAGCTGTTACAATATTTTGAAAGTCTAATAAAATTCCCTTAAATTTTGGGATTCTCTCTATATCTCTCTCTTCCTATATACTCTTCATTTTTCTCTCTTATAGTGTTACCAAAAATGGAGCAGAAAATCATAGAGCACAAAACTGTTACCAAAAAGCTTGTGAAACCTGGTTTCATGCCAAGTAAAGTACTAAGAGTCAAAGTTACTGATAATGATGCCACTGATTCTTCTAGTGAAGATGAAGAACACAATGGTTTTGTTCAAATAACAAGAAAAAAGGTGGAAGAGGTTAGATTTCAAGAATGTTCCACTCTTTCTAACATGAAGAACATAAAGAGACATGAAAAGGAAAAAAACAAGAATGGTGTTGGTGAATATTGTTTGAAACAGGAAAATGAGAAGGATGAAGATATAAAAAATGTTGTTCATCAGAAGTTTCGCGGCGTTAGACGTCGTCCGTGGGGGAGATGGGCGGCAGAGATTCGCGATCCTCGGCTTCGAAGGAGAAAATGGTTAGGTACTTTTGATACTGCTGAAGAAGCTGCTTTGGTTTATGATAGAGCTGCAATTGATTATAGAGGTGCTGATGCTGTTACAAATATTATCAAACCGCCACTAAAACATCAACAACAGAAGAAAATGTCACAAAATGTTGAATTAGTATGTGACAAAAATGTTAATGTTGAATCTGCTGAGTGTGACAACAAAGAAGAATGTAATGGTAGTTCATCTTGTTCATCTGGTATTGAATTTTGGAGTGAGATGAATGATCAAAAATGGATTAAGGAGATAAGTGGAGACAAATATTTGAATGATGATGGTTTTATTATGTTTGATGATTCATTTGATTCTTATTGTCCTTATAATGAAGCTGTTCTTCCTACAATGGTGGTTTCTAATGAGAGTGATTGCATTGTTGATAATATTCCTTTTCATCTTGATGAAGATTTTGAATGGGAAGTTGATAATTACTTCAATGACCCTTTGTCAATGCATTGATGAGGACATGGAATTTTTCAAATTAAATTGTGAGTGAGTTTCTTTTGAGTCCACTTAGTGTACGTTTAATATCATGGTAGATATATCAGAACCACTCGCTGTGATATTGTAGAAGCTACAGAAGAGTGTGCTTTTTGTATGGTTTTTGTTTTGGCTTTCTTTTCCTTTGGTTTCTTAAAAAAAATTGTTCCTTAATTAGTAGTGACTCTGTTAAATTAATGTTCTTATCTCTAAATTTTGATTGAGTGGTAGTTGGCTATCTTTTTATTTCATTTCTTACTTAATTGAAAAAACTGGTAGCATTTTTCTTTAATTATAATTTGGTATGCAATGTGTGTTGTCCAATGGAAAGAAAATGGCTTTTCCAATGGCAATTGAATAGGCCAAACAGTTATTCATCATACATGAAAAGGTTTTGGTGTTACTATTCAGCTTAGCTATGTTAGTTGTTAACAAGGTCACTTTCTCAAGTACTTGCTTGAATGGTTGGTGTGTTTATGCAATTTTTTAGGTTTCAGTCACTTCTTGTCAAAGTGCTTTTTTTTTTCTTCTTTCAAACATGGGAGTGTATTCAAGGGTCAAAACACATACAAAAAGTGTGTGGAAATTTAATTTAGTCCATCTCAAAAAATCTTAATCTTTGAATCGAGTTGCGACATCAATTTAACAGTTATGTCTGTGTGTGCAACTGTGGAATAGAAATTTGAATTAGAGAAATAAATAAAAATATATTTGACAAAAGAATAAGAATTTGATGTACTATTTAATAGTAAATAAATTGAACTCTTAGATTTTTTTTCTTTTTAAGAATCCAATATCTAAAGATCCTTAGGTTTTAAATTGCAGTCCGCAACCGCAATTGTTGCTGCAATATTGCTGATGCGGTAGCCTCCGCAACCGCATCCGCAGCGTAACTGCATTAGGAGCTGCACTTCTAACATATTTATTAAGATTTTCTCATCAAAAATTAAAATTTTAGAATACCAACTACTAATATATTAAAGATTTAATGAAAAATCTTACTTTTAACCGTTTATCAACTTTGTATTTCAACCACTTCTCAGTTAGTATTTATTGAGCAAATTAAAACTCTACTATACTATACTGGATAAATTGTATAGTGGCGCAGTTATACCACTTAGTAGAGGTTGTGAATATTAAAATTCATTTCACGCCGCAACTGCTGCAACGCAACATCCGCAGACGCAACCGCATCCGTTACCGCAACCGCAATTTAAAACCATGTCTTAGATATCATCTGGTAGAAAAGTCCTTAATTAAACAAAATTAAGGAAAAATAAGGCTGCTAAATTGCGACTTGATCTGCTTGGATCATATCCTTGATGTGTCCTATAGACACTACTCACTAGAAACATCTCTCACACAAAAACACTACTAGTAGACACTAGAAAGTAGAAACCATAAAATCTTTGTACAAAAGACAAATATTGGGAAGGGTGAACCATAAGGTAGGATCCTAAAGGCTAAAAGTAGGATTGTCTTTTTTTTTGGTTTTTTAAAGTTTCAAAAAGAATGCATGCAGGTTGAACCTTCTGTGGACACAGAGAAAGTGAGAGGCATTCCAAGGTTTGGTCAACATCCTACAAAAAATTTGATTGGTGATAAAGAAAAATTACAAAGTATCAAGATCAGAAAATTTGCATGCATGTGTTTTAAAATTTAAAAAAGATGTGTTTAAAAGTATGAAACCAAGTTGATAATGTAAGCATGTTATTGGTTCTTTGTGAACACCTTTTTATTTTTGATGCAAAACAATATACATAGATTCAGAACTATTGCCAGAATCCTCAATTGGGTGAATCTTCTGATGCCTTTTACTCAAGTGAGAAAAATCCAATACTATTGAGCAAAAAAGAGGAAATTGTTTTTGTATTTTGTTTTATGTGGTCCATGAAGCTATGACATATGTATTTCAGAAGTCTATCATAAAATTATATGTGTAGCAGGGGTTGCATAAGTTTTGTTCATGATTTTTTCCAATACCAAAAGATAGCAACTAGTCAACTACTGATTAATAGTAGTAAACTATTAATTACTATAAGTTTTATTGAAAAAAGAGTACTTCAATTGCTTTAAAGGTTTAATATATATTTATTAAAATTCTAAATTTATAGCTCTAATTAAGTTTATTTTAAAATTTGGATTGAATTTCACTACTTTCTTTTTTGGTTAAAGATGTCTCACATTTTAAAATTTAAATACATTTTCATGTTACAATTCATTCAACCAAATATTGACATACAAAGTGTGATCTGAGAATGAGATGAGTGATTGATAGTGAATGTTTTAGGAGATTTTTCTCTGGTATTAATTCTGTATATAGAAGAATCGATATAAAATTATGATTAAAATAAAAGAACATTGTATAGACTAAATTAAAAAAATTATAATCATCATATTTAACCCTTATTTGATTTTTTTTTTGACAGAATTTAACCCTTATTTAAGGAGTAAGTTTTTTATAAAAAGAAGTTACTAATTAGAAATTAACCTATAAAAGCAAATTTATGATATAATTTAATTAAATGCATATATAAATTAGGATGGTCCAAAGGTAAAAATTTGTTGTATTATTTTAATTGGTTGTCTTTAGTGTGATTCAACTAATTTCTCTAATTAGTGATGGAATTTTTGTGATACTTAAATTAGGATGGTCCAAGGGAGAATATGAGGGAGATTTTTGTGTTGACACATTTACAAACAGATTAAAATTTAGATTAAGTACCAAAACAAAATTCAAATTTAGATTTTGATGGAGGAAATTTAGGAGGTTATTTATGATAAAGTGTTGAATAGTTAAAATCTTTATACGGAGTCGGTGTTGACTTATCAAGTAGAGTCCAAATGACATGTATCAGGACCCAACCAAGTGTGGGTGGGGTGACTCTGAAGATATGGGTGTATGTAGTCATTTAGAGGGTGCGATCAGTATATAGAAATGGGCCGATTAATAATCAGATAGAGGCTCATTGTAGACTTGTTTCATCTACGCATGCAATAGTACAAAACGTGTTAAGGCATAGAGTTAAACTTTAACTTTTACTTCAAAATGTTTTGAAGTATAACTCCAGAACGTGTTAAGTTCTCAAACTAGCTTTTAAATTAGGCAAAATATAATATGCACAAGTCATTCATGTCTTTTCTAGTGCACAAATGATTCATAACATTAACGAATAGTCAAATAAGAATTTTACACAAAATTTACTGTTAGATTAAAATTTTTACAAAAGAAATTAAAAATTATTCAATATGTTAACGAGACACATCATTAAGTTGAATGGTGTTGAGAGTTGAGACTCAAGCGTGCAGTGCAATCAAATTCAAGCGTGTAATTCACAATTGGGCTAAAATATATATAGAAGTCCAATCTCATTGTTATATATCTTCTTCTTAGAAGTACTTAGCAGCATCAAAATACAAAACCCAGCCGCTCAAATGATTAGCTTGTTCAGTAAGTTACATCCGGACATAATTACATGCCATATCCTTCCACGCCTCGACGGCGAAACCCTAATCATCCTATCATCCGTCTCATCTCAATTCCGTCACTGGATCTGCAATAACAACAGCTCTTATCTATGGCGGAACGTTTGCACCACCACATGGCCTTCCTTGTTCTTTGATTATCCGTTCCATAATCTTTTCGAGGTCATCTCCTACTTCCCCGGTGGTTATCGCGGCTTTTTCTCTGATGCGTTCCCTTCCATTCACCCTCTTGACATTCCTGATGCTCTTATTCATCTAATTAGACGTAGTACTTCTTTCAAGGACACATTTTTCCATTACGCCATTGATATAGTTTTACATGATGAACCACAACCAAAACCTCTGATTTCAGTTAATACCTTTGAACCCATACTTAAAGAAGAATTTAAATGTACTTTGGAGCATACAATATCTAATAAGAATTTTATTCCGGTAAAGAAAGAGGGGTTTGCAGAATACTTGGAAGAAAAATTAACATTGAGTTGTGTGGTTATTGATCCGCACGGAAGGCGTGCCGCGAGTTCGTTTAGTTTTGGTCATAAACCTGTTTTGGTGACACGGTATATCAATGAGGACATTCTGGTGG
Organism: Trifolium dubium; assembly: GCA_951804385.1. Taxonomy (NCBI): domain Eukaryota; kingdom Viridiplantae; phylum Streptophyta; class Magnoliopsida; order Fabales; family Fabaceae; genus Trifolium; species Trifolium dubium. Next base: position 1,409,163 of record OX638063.1, on the reverse strand, counting down.
TGTATGAGACTGAGCTGCCAGGGGTGTCATCTTCTAATACACAGATGGTGAAGTGTTTGGTGGAAGTCATATGTGCCTGGGATGGTGAAGGAGAAGATAGATTCCATGTGAATAATGATGTTTATATTACAATCAAAGACATGAATGGAATCCATGTGAGGGATTGGGATGGTGCCGTCACAATTCTCAATGCTATTGGAAACGCCCAGAGGAAGAAGAATCAGAATAACTATTAAGTGTAGTGATATGGAAAGTGTCAAGTGTGGAACAAGTTGAGGTGGAATCTATCATGAGTATGTTTATATATTATGTGTTCTTAGGTTGAATCAGATTTTATTACGATGAGTATGTCAGAATTTCTGTGATACCAAACATATGTTTAATAGTAGAATTCTCGATCGCATATGTGCAAATTCATGCTATATATTCTGTGTACTGCCAAAAAACCCAATTTGTAGATGATTTTTTTTTTATCTTAGATGAAGTGGTAATCTATTGAAATTAAATAACTCACACAACTGTGAGGTCCCAGGTTTAAACCCAGGTCACGACGTCCAGTCTAACAATTTCGGTATTTGTCATTTAAGCTAGGACTTCTAGACATTTGTTAGATGAATTTTGATGAATAGGAAAAGATAAAATTAACCTCCTAAATATTTTTGTCACTAATATAATCTCTTTTCGGTTGAAATTACAAGTCGATAAGAATTGATAAACATGGCGATAGGATATGAAGATAGTGTTTAGAATTTTCTCATTTTCTGCATTACTGTGGTAGAATTTGTTCTGCAACATTTTAATGGTGACAACTTGTGTACCCCACAAGATTTGGAGGTATATACCCCCACCCACTATAAAAAGTTTTAAGCGATATAATTTTTTATAAAATACACCGTTGGATTGAAAGTTTATATCATATAGATCATTTGTGTAAAATTTCAGACAAATCTAAAATCATTTGATATGTTATAGAGACACATAAAGATTAACGGTGTTTAAGAAATCATAGAAACTGTTAATTTTGACGCGTCTCAATAACATATCAAATGATTTTAGATTTCTCTGAAATTTTACACAAATGATCTATATGATATAAACTTTTAATCCAACGGTGTATTTTATAAAAATTTATATCGGTTAACATTTTTTTAAGTGATTGGAAGTAAATACCCCCAAATCTTGTGGGGGTAGACAAGAAAATACCTATTTTAATTGGTTGTCTTTAAGTGTTGTATAACAATAACTATAATGTGTTGTATTATTTTAATTGGTTGTCTTAAGTGTGTTTCGACTAATTTCTCTAATTAGTGATGAAATTTTGGTATACTTAAATTGGGGGAGTATGAGGGAGCTTTTTGTGGAGACACCTCTACAAACAAAGAGAAAATTAAATTTAGATTTTGATAGAGGAAATTTGGGAGATTTTTCATGATAAAATGTTGAACAGTTAGAATATTTATGTAAAATATGGAGCTATTGTCGACTTAATCAAGTAAGTCCAACTGACACTTTATAAAAAATGGAGACCTAAAACTTTAATTATATTCTTCGAAAGTTTTGAAAGATAACTTCTAAATTGTTGTGAATTCGTTGATAAAAACACATCAATAAACATATTTGATGTGTGGGGCAATAGATAACAAGCAACTAATAAGTAGAATATGCACTAATAATAAAACTAGTGGAAAACGATAAAGAACACAATAGATTTGTTTAAATAGTTCAGTCAAACCGACCTAATCTGGGGGGAGAGAGCACCTCTCTGTTCCACTATAATCAATGAGTTCATCACACAAAGAATTTTCATGAGAGTTACAAGAATTAGTCTTCAATCTTAATTCTACCCTAATCCCAAATCTCTTCCCGTGTCCAAGAGACTCAATATAGTGTTTACCCAAGGTGAAACCAATAAGGATTCAATCCCAACCCTATAATTATACCAAGAAAAACCATCTTGTTATCTCTCTAAATTCTAGTCTTGTGTTGACCTTTCTAAACCCTTATTTTCTCTCTGAGCTACATTGCTCACTCTCTTGTTTTTAACTTTCTCTCTCAAGTAATCCTTGTTCCAAACCTCCCTTTATATAGAATAAAATATACCATTAAAATAGGAACAAATCTATTTTAATTTGGAACATATCTGACCAAAAAACAGATAAAAAACTGGCAAAAACAATTTGTTAGTTGGTTCAGTAATCATTAGTGCTGAACTTGATAGGGAGGACTATATTTTGATCTTCCGCAACTGCGATCTGGATAAGCTGGAACTAATTGATGCTAGAATTGACCCCCTGAATGAGATTAAATTGTTGGTAAAAACAAAAAAAATTAATGTTATTGAGCCCCACCCAAACAGAGTAGCCAAAGCAACTGATAGACACGGTGCAACCAAATTCAAGCATGTGCAATTTACAATTGGGCTAAACATAGAGATACAAGCCCAATCTAATTGCTATATGTTCTTCTTTGCAGCATCAAAAGTCAAAACCTATAGTAAGTTAAAATGAGCGTGTTCAGTAAGCTACATCCAGAGATCATCAAATTCCATATTCTTCCACGCCTCGACGGCCAATCCCTAATCATCTTCTCATGCGTCTCTTCCCAATTCCGCCACTTGATCTGCAATAACAACGACTCCGATGATCGATGGCGGAACATTTGCACCACCACATGGCCTTCCTTGCTCGTAGGTTATCCGATCCACAGTGATATGTTCGAGATCATCTCCTTCTTCTCCGGTGGTTATCGCGGCTTTTTCTCCGATGCGTTCCCTTCCATTCACCCTCTTAACATTCCTAATCCCTGTCCTCCTCCTCCTCCTATCAAGCATAGATTATTCTATTACGCCTTTGATATATTTTTACATGATGAACCTCTGTTTTCAGTTCATAGCTATCAATACATAAAGCCACACCAATTTGAATGTTCTGTGATGTATTATTCCAAGCCTAATAAGAATTTTATTCCAGTAAAGAAAGAGGGGATTGAGGAATACTTGAAAGAAAAGTTAACGTTGAGTTGTGTGGTTATTGATCCGCATGGAAAGCGCGCGGCCGGTTTGTTTAATTTTGGTTGTAAACCTGTTTCTGTGATACACCACAGGTACGTTAACGTGGTGTACGAGACCTTGCTGCCTGCGGGGATGCCATTTATTTATACAGAAATGGTGAAGTTTCAGGTGACTGTCATATGCGCCTGGGAAGGTGAAGGAGAAGATAGGTTCCACGTGAAAGGCCAAGGAGAAGATAGGTTCCGGTTCCCCGTCAATAAATGTGTTAACATTACAATGAGCGACATGAATGGAAAATATGTGTCAGATTGGCATGGTGCCTTCATACTTCTCAATGTTATTGGAAACGCCCAGAGGAAGAAGAATCATAATAACTATTAAGTGCAGTGACATGACATGGAAAGTGCAAATCTATCATGAGTATGTTTATATATATTATGTGTTTCTACCTAGGTTGAATCAGTTTTCATTGAGTATGTATGTTTGATATCACCATGAGTATGTCAGAAGAATCACCGTGATACCAAACATAGGTTTAATAGTAGAATTTTCGATTGTATACATTAGGTAGGGATAGCAACTCCAAATAATTCAACATTCAAATTGCAATATTCATGCTATATATTCTGCCGGAAAACCAGTTAGCAAATGAATTTGATGAATAGGAATTGATTAAACTAACTTCCTAAATATTTTTGTCACTGATATAATCTGTTTTCAGTTGAAACAAGTTGATAAGAATTGATAAATATTGCGATAGGATGTGAAGATAGTGGTTTTGAATTTTCTGTGTTATTGTGCTAGAATTTGTTCTGCCGCTTGAAATCAATTTTGGAATATACATAGTTAACATTCTTGAAGAAGTGATCAATAGTATTGTTTGTGGTTTTCTTCTGAATATAATGATAGGGACAAGAACAATCTATAATCTTAACAATCCAAAATGTAACCAAGAGATCTCCAAAATCGGCCATTTTGCAATCCTAAATCCACGTGGCTTCCTTATCTTGCGAGCCCCTTCCAATTCATCCGTGCGATTCGTTCCTTTGCAATCTTCGACAATGAATATCATCTTTGTGCGGCCGGATTTGTTTCTTTGCTTGTGAAATTGTGTGATCGCCTTCCAATTCATTTGTGCGATTCAATCCTTTGTGATCCTCGGCAGCGAATCTCATCTCTGTGCGGCAAGATTTGTTCCTTTGTTTATGAAATTAGTAAGATTCAATATTTAGTCCTGTCTATTACTGTTGTGTCAGATTCGAAGAATCCTTCATTAGTTGTTACTGTTTCCTTATTCTTTTTCCATTGCTAAATCTCGCACAGATTTCCCATAATTTTTTATCTATGTTCTTCCTATAAATACCCACAATCCATGCATTCATCATTCGCATTTGAGGCTCGATCAAAATCTCTTATCCCTTTAGCTTGTGTATTTTTGCTGAATTGCTTGCGCTATAATGGAAACTCCATTTGATTTGTTGTGTGATGTTGTTCCTGATCGTGAATCCTGGAGATTCAAAGTCCGCATTGTTCATTTACGGCCTGTGTTTGCGTTTATGAAGTCTGATCAATTAACGCTTTAGAAATGGTTTTAATTGGTATAAAAGCCAATTGGCTTTGTATTTTATGTTCTGTTATTGAATTCAAAGTTGAGACTATGTACAATTATTAAATTTAGTTTTTCAGTTTGGCACTTGAATGATTTGATCATTCAACCTCTCATTCTTAGTTATTTTGACTACTTTTTGCTCTGTTATTCCAATTATTCTTTTCCTTCTAATTAGAGGCTACATTTTTCTTTTTGACATGGTATATCAGATAGCATTTATCTATTATAGTTTACAACATTTCTCTCACTTACAATGGATTTTACATAGGTGGCTTTGACATCTGGTCCAAGCAGTTATAACTTATAATCCTAACTAAACCATTGAATTGGGTGGCAATAAAACAATAGAAGCCTTGCCCACAATTTGTAGTAGCTGAACATGCTTCTACTACACCCTAAGAATTCTGCGGTAATAATAAGTAGATGAATAACATAGGGAAGAAAAAAGAGTGCATTGTATTTGGAAATTCCCATAGTAGCGGTGGTAGGAAGAGGTGAGGAATAAGGAAGAGAAGAGTAGAGGGACACAAAGATGTAGTTGATGATAAGAGGTGTACTTGCCATGCAACTGGGTGAGCCAATATGTTTTACTATTGCTTTGTTGTTTTCTGGTGTTTGATATGCATGCGTTTGCTCCTAGCAGGTTTCTACTTTTTTGAAGCTTGATCAAGTTAATTCTGTCAAGATGCTCATATATGTTTATATATCATTCTGTTAATTGGGTGTGATTTAAGATTAAGAGATGATGGAATTTGATGCTTTTGATTTGCAAGTTTTCAGTTGACATTTTGATCAGACTTTGCAATTGAATATATTACTTGATTTAAGATTAAGAGATGATGGAATTTTATGCTTTAGATCTGGTGTCAATTACTACTAGATTTTGTTCCACCTGATTATGGATGTACATCTCATGTCAGCTTTCCCATCATTGAGTGGTTTCTTGACATTTGTAGTTATTATTGCATGGAAGTAATGACAACTAAAATCCAATGGATTTCTTCTGCAATAAGCTTTGTTCACTTAGCTTCTTAGTCCTTATTATGAATTATGATAGATTTGATGCTTTAATCGGTTGTGTGTTGGTTAAGTGCTGCATTTTTATTTTTACTCAACTTCTGCATGTACTGCTTCTGGTTGGAATTTTTTAGGTTTCTAAACTGAGTCAGTCACTTAGGCAATCTGGCTTGAGACAATAATACAACCAGCAAGTTTGTTGAAGCTGACCGCCTGCATACAATGTTCCTTGCCATCGCAGATGCATACAAGAGCTGTCTTCATTAAATTGGCCGATCGATTCCATAATATGATGACTTTTGGAGTTTTGCCATCATTTGTTAGTTATAAAATAACCATCAAATTTCAATTGGTAACCACCTGTACACCAAATTTGTTCAACCCGAGCCTGTGCTCTTTTTTAAGTTTATCTGATTAATTGTACTCTAATTTTTATTTTTATTTTGGTACATCTCTAATTTTTTTTATTTTTTATTTATTTTGGTTACAATTGTACTCTAATTTCAATTGTATTTTCATTGTTGTTTTTTTTTTATATTAATCATCTTAATTTTTTTGTTACCTATTAATTATTATATTTTGTTACTGCGGATGTTCCTTCTCCTACCTCTTGTATGCATTGGCCAATTTCTTCATTTTGTCATTTGCTACTATGTGTCTACAAACTTAATGAACAAGAGACAAGAGATAAGTGTCATCCTCGTTAAATTACACCACTCAAAAACACTCAATTTCTTCAAATCCACTATTTTCACTATCTCTCTTTCAACTCACAAGCTCCCTTCTTTTTTTTCTTGTTTAAATTCTAATTTACTCTCCTCTATTCATTCACCTTCTTTCTCTTCACTATCAGTTTCTACAATTTATTTTTTGCGTTGCATTTGCAATTTATATTCTTTTAATATTGTTAGATAATATTATTAATAAATGTTGTATTTTTTTTTGTAGGATGCATAAGAGAAATAAAGTATACAAAAGTTCTGATTTTTTTTCTTTTTCTTTTATCTATTTTTGTTTTGTACAAACAAGATAAATATGTATGATAAAAAGAAGCCCACTCTGCAACCAAATTTAAGCATGTGCAATTTACAATTGGGCTAAACATGAGGCACAAGCCCACACTCATTGCTATATATCTTCTTCTTGGTATTCAATTACCAGCATCGAAACCTAGTAGCTTCCAAGTTCAAATGGTTAGCGTGTTCAGTAAGTTACATCCAGACATAATTACATGCCATATCCTTCCACGCCTCGACGGCAAAACCCTAGTGGTCTTATCATCAGTCTCTTCCCAATTCCGCCACTTGATCTGCAATAAGTAACAACAACTCCGAACTATGGCGGAACATTTGCAGCACCACATGGCCTTCCTTGCTCGTGGATACTCCGTCCCATAATCTTGTCCAGTTCATCTCCATCTTCGCCTGTGGTTATCGTGGCTTTTTCTATGATGCGTTCCCTTCCATTCACCCTCTTAACATTCCTAATCCTCTTCTTCATCCTAGTCCTTCTCTCAAGGACACTATTTTCAATTACGCCATTGATATATTTTTACATGATGAACCACAAACCAAACCGCTGTTTTCAGCTCATACCTTAAAGTGCATAAAGACCGGCAAATTTAGTTGTTCTTTGTATTATTCTAAGCCTAATAAGAATTTTATTCGGGTAAAGAAAGAGGGGATTTAGGAATACTTAAAAGAAAAATTAACGTTGAGTTGTGTGGTTATTGATCCGCACAAAAAGCGTGCGGCCAGTTTGTTTAATTTTGGTTGTAAACCTGTTTCTGTGAAACGGGCTATCAACGGGAGCATTAAGGTGGTGTACGAGACCTTGCTGCCGGGGCTGTCATTTTATTATACAGAGATGGTGAAGTGTCACGTGGAGGTCACATGTGGCTGGGCTGGTGAAGGAGAAGATTGGTTCCACGTGAAAAATGGTGTTTACATTAGAATGAGCGACATGAATAGAGTACCTGTGTCGGATTGGCATGGTGCCTATGTAATTCTCAATGCTATTGGAAACTCCGAGAGGAAGAAGAGTCAGAATAAACTATTAAGTGAAGTGATATGGAAAATGCAAAACAAGTTGAGGTGGAATCCATGGTGTTAAATTGTGGTTGCGACTGCGGATGTTGCGATTGCGGTCAATGCGGTTGCTGCGAATGCAGATGTTGCGACTGCGGATGTTGCGACCCGCATTGTGACTGTTGCAGTGTGAAATGTTTTTTCATTTTCAAACTATATTAACCGGTACCATTGCGCTACTACATAATTTACCTACTATATTAACTTGAAATACAAAGTCTATAGACTATTAAAAGTAAGAATTTTCATTACATATTTAATATTTTAGTAGTTAGGATTCTAAAATTTTAATTTTTGGTGAGAAATTTTAAACGAACATGTTACAAATCATCTAACGCGGCTCCTGATGCGGTTACATTGCAGCCAAATAAGTGATTTAAAATCACACCGTGATTGCGGTGCGATGCGGTTGCAGAGTATACTGCATCAGCAATTGCAATTGCGGACTACAATTTGAAAGATATATTAGGTGTTCCACGTTGAACCTATCATGAGTATGTTTATATATTATGTGTTCAAGGTTGAATCAGTTTTCACTGCGATACTAAACATAGGTTTAATAGTATAATTCTCGATTGTATACCAAATATTTCTTCCTTAAAATATTTTTCTTTTTATTTGTCGTTTTAACCATTTATGTTATATTTTGCCTATTATACCCTCGTCTTTCTAATTTTTTTAACAAAGTTTATTTTGTTTAAATAAAGTTTGTTACAATTTTATTTCGGTGGTTTTAATTTCTTTGGAAAGAGAAAGTGCGTGTGCCAAAAATATAAATTTATTGGTGAATTACAATTATGATATATATTTCAAATAAAAAAAGAGGTATAATAGGAAGATAAAGTGCAAAAATACACCTTCCTAATTTAATCTTTTTGTATTCTTTCTAAAACAGCAACTAAAAAAGAACGGATAGAGTATACAATTGCGTCAAAAAAAAAATTCATAGCTATATGATTCTATATATAATTGATCAAAAAAATATAATTATATATAAAGAATTACAAATATATATTTTTAGATCATACCTTACATATCTTTAAATAATAAATAAATTGTAAATATTCTAAAATATATAAATTAAAATTCATATATTTATGATACTTTATTTTAAATATAAATATAAATCTTACAAAGATATTTAGACATTTTCAACCTATCTTTTATATTTTATTTAAGAATCATGGCAACACAATAATAGAATGACTCGGTTTATATATTCTCGTCCTCCCAAATTTATTTCAATTGACTCTTTCCTTGTTTCCAACAATCTTAATTTATACCACCACCACTACTACTACTACCACTGTTCTTTGACACAAATTGTTTTGCTTGATAGACTTGTGAACAATTCTTGAGTGTTTGTCCTTCATTGATATTTGATACCCATCATGGTTAAAGAAGGGAACCAAACTTGTTCAATTGACAAAGAATTGGACCAAACTTCAATTCGGTTAACGAAACTATCGATAATAAAAGACGGCAACAATGCTGATGATGATCCGGAGGAGGAGGAGGAGGAGGGGTTTAAGACTCCTACATCTTCATGCAACAAAATCCCACCGATGCTTGAATGTCCTGGTGCACCAAGAGCCAAGACAAAAATAAATAATAAACCAATAGATCCAAAAGTCCTAGCGGATGTCAGAAATATCTTTGCTCGGTTGGAATCTCGGAACAACAATTGTTCATAGAGCTATAGCATAGCAGGTTGTTTAATTTCTTTTTGAGTTTTCCCCTTCTACTTGTTTTGTGTTCCATCAAACCTTCCCTTAATCATAATAGTAGGTTTGTTTGATTAGAAAATATGTACACTTTTATATTGATGTATGGTGGTTTAAAATTGATTTGATTTAATTTAGTTTTGTTTGATATGATTGATGTACGTTCTTTTTAGATTTATTAGATCTATTTTTATTTTTGATTGTGTATGTCGTAGTCTGATCATGCGCGTATGAAAAACAACTAAAGAATATGAGATTGTTACGTTAGTTGCCATGACTTGTGATATTGATTATAGAAGGTGTGAGGTGAGGACTGAGGTTAGTCACAATCTCAATCTCTTAGAAAATAGTTGGATGGTGTATAAGATTTTAGAGCGAAAATAGTCACAATCTCAATACAATTAGATTCTTGTAGTAATTAACTCAGTATAGTATAGTGAAACTATCAATAATGTTATTATTGTATATCAAAGGCTTGAATTATACATTTGTACATATAAATGTGGGAGCTATATATTTTTGGTCGAGACCAGGGTATCCACCGCCAAACGCAGTGATTAATCCCTCGCTAGATTAGAGGCACCTCGATGGATGGGATAGCTGGTCCAAGGATTTAAAGCTGTTCCATACTCAAGGTGAGAATCGAACCTTCGATCTTTAGTTAAGGGAGGATGAACCCAACCGCTCAACCACACCCCTTGAGTTAATGGGGGAGCTATATATATTCTAGAATACAAAGTGTCATATTTGTGTAATATGTTTGGCAGTGAATTAGGTGTGATGTCATGGTTTTTGTGATACACCTACCGGTGCGGTATGTATGTGGAGAACTGCTTATAAAAGAAAATTTTTGTATTTTTTTTTATATCGGAAAAATAAATTATTATCTGTGAAGAATTGATTCCTGAACTTCTCTCTACTTAATTTATATATTTCTCAACTCTTACTACTTAAACTATTTTACGGGACTTGTATTTTGTTGAAAAGGTTTGCACATTGCAGGGATTTATAGAACAAAAGCTTGATCTTGATCAAATCATTTGAACAAATTTAATCATCACATATTTGTTGATAATTGAGATTTTAGTCCTAAAAATTGAAACAAAATACTTTCGTCTTCCAAAAAATATTTATTATATTTTTGAGTTTAATTTATACACATTATAAGTATAAATTAATTTTACATCGACAACCAATTAGATTGATTTAAATGTCATGTCCTATCATGAAAATGGGTGAACTAAATTGACGTGGTGAAACGAATTTTAAATTTGATATTTATTTTAAGTTTATTTAAAATTAATTTATTTAAAAATAAAATAACCAAATAACTTTAACTTTATTTTTTAAAGCACTTAATTTTAACTTTATTTTAAAAGTAACTTTTAGATTGTAAAAAACTCAAGCCAAACAGTACCTAAGTAAAGCTCATTCTAACTTAAATGGTATGGTAATTATAATATTGAGTGATAGATTCGGATATAATAATTGTAGAGGTGTAAGCAAAAAATTTCTCCATATGATTTTTTTGTCTTCACCCTTTGGTACTTAAGAGAAAAGAGTTTTAGTAGTCAAAATTTATGGACGCATTCTGAAATCAAGTAATTTCGATTCTCTCTCAAACACAGTTATAAAAATTGAAATGCGTTATTTCTAATAAGTTCAGCGTCAATCACCACATAACCGACTAATTATATTTAATCAAGCGATTCTAATTCTCTCTCAAATACAGTTATAAAAATTGAAACGCAATATCTCTACTAAGTTCAGCGTCAATCGCCACATTACCGACTAACATTTGGTTCTCCATATGATTTTGTTTGTTAAAAACTGACCATGCACAATGGGCCAGCCCATCCAAAGGAAAAAAAGTCCGACCCAACAAATCTCACAAAAATATAAAATTTGGTAAAAAAATAAAATTACCAAAATTTAGAAAATTATCAGGTAGTAATTGGACAAAGCGAGAAAACAAGTCTCTCACCTTGTGTAGCAAGATTTTGGCCGTACTGTCGTAGGTTGTGTTTTCACTCTCAGCAACAATGGTTAGTATACTGCAAACCCTTTTCAATCTCAATTTCTCATTGTTTCTTCTTTCAAACTTTGTTTTTTTTGCTTTCTCTTTTGGTGTATTCATTTTCCTGCTTAATTGGTTCATATTGTGATTTTATCTTTGGGTATGAGTTGTTATTGTTGGAATTTAACTGTAACTAGTTTTTTTTTGACAATAACTGTAACTAGTTATGAAAGCGGAATGGAAATTTTCTAGCTGAAAGTTAATTATTTTCATAAACTTGTGGTATGTTTGGATTAAAGTTTGCAAAATTAGCTTGATCAAACCTAAGTTTTATTGAAATGGGGTCCGCTTCTATGAAGGACGGACACAGACATCGGTCACAATATAGACACGTAGACACCATGAGAAAATGACATAATTCAAGGTAATTATATGCATCAGTGTGATGTGTTGGACACTGACAGGTGTCCGATACATAACACGCCTAATCTGAGGAGTATATGTCCTTCATAGGTCTGTTCTAGCGTTGTTTATATTTGGGTAATTTTTCTCAAAAGTATGTATGGTAAATTGTGATTCATTTGGATAATACTACTTATAAATACTTTTGAACATGTAATTACCGAAAATTGTATGACTTTTGTAAAACAGTATAAGAGGTATAGGTTAAAATGGTATATGGAATTTCTCAAATGGAAAAAAGAGAGAATGAAAAAGTTTTGGGGGATTTTGCGTCCATATAAACGTACGTTTGAAACCAAACTTGGTTTAGCTTACGAATTTATATTAGAGTGGATCACACATAACATTTGGTTATAGATAGTACTTTGGTTTGAATGTACTATGACAACTGTTGTTAACTATGATGTATAATGATACATTCCTGATTATGTACAGACTGGAGAATCAACAATGAGTGTTCAAGAAAACGTCGATACTGATATTGTTTTAATGATGATGTCGCGTAAAAAAAGGAAACTATATGAAGCCATGATGGTAAAAGTCTTTTTAATCTCCTTATGCATACTTGAGTTACTTAATATTTTAATCTCTTTGTCCTCTGCATATATAATTGGTTGCAAAGTAGTTTATAGGTTAAGTCTTTAGTACAATTGGTTCTGAGTTTCATCAAGTTTGTTTATTTACTTATTTTTGATAAATCTGTTATTCAGATATCTAAAAAACGCAAGCAAGATCAGTATGATCTTATCAGACAACGGAAAAAGAAAATAGATGAAGCTAAGGGTCAAACGAGTTGAAGAGATCCTGCAGTGCACCCTATATTTTTGAGTTGCGAATTCCACCGGATATAATTTTATGTAACAAAGCCGATGATTTAAAAGGCAAGTTAAATTTTTGTTTTTAAGTCTAGGTACTTCTACTTAATTTATGATTTTCGTTCTTTGAATTTTGTACCTAATCTATTTTCAAAGGCGAAAAAGACAGAGTTTATTTGTTTAAGCACTATGAGTTTTTCAAGTTTTCTGGTTTTGAGTCTTTGAATATTTTGTCATTTTGTCCTAGCTAGATTCAGAAGTTAGATCAAATAGGGTGCTTAAGAAAAACTATATTGATCGAGTATACAGTGGCGAAGCTTGATTGGTATTTTTGAGGCGGCCAAATATGTCAAGGATATATATAACACTGCTGAACAAATTGTAAAATTTTGTGATGTAAACCATCATGTACTTAAAAGTTTTTGAACCTTTCTATCTCCACTGGTTTTTGAACCAATTTAGTTAATCCTTCTCTCAGATTAGTAAGAGAAACAGAGCAAATGGTTGATCTCCTTGTCTCAATCTCTTATGATCCATGAAATCCGTGGTTGGACTTCCATTTACCAAAACAGACATGTACTTGGGAAAACACGTGCCGTCATCCACCTAATCCCTGTAATCGGAAAATTCATCTTTTGGAACATAAATTCCAAATAATTCCAACCGACTAAATCATACACCTTTTCAAAATCGACCTTCAACAATAAACAACTATTTTTCAATCTCTTTGCTAAGTCAATAACTTCATTGACAACCACCACTCCATCTACTAGTTATCTGTTTGACAGAGAAGTAGTCTACTATGATTGACAACACCTTATACATGCCGCTACCTACCAGACAAATAGGTCTGTAATCTGATTTTGTGGGTGATCCACTTTTGGTATTATAGTCTAAGTGCATGTTTGGTATCACGATGAATATGTCAGAATCACGGCTATCCACCGTTATACCAAACATAGGTTGAAGCGGTAATTCCTTGGAAAACATGAAATTAATCTATACCAATTAAGTCTTTTTTCACCAATGGGAAAATAATCAATTTATATTTTAATACATGAACAAAATTCTAGCTAGGTTTATTACATGAACAAAATTCTAACTATCATATTGGAGACGTTCAATACCTACCTAGGCATAACAAATGCATTTCTCGTTTATGCAAGAACCACCAAATAAATGTTTGTTTATCTTGCAAACATGGTGACATACATCGTTGTCTTCTCCACTTTTGCATGCACCATGGAACAATAGACAAACTATTTCACATTCCTCAATCTGCACCACTGCTTCCTCTACAATTTTCAAACGAAACAAGTTATATTCTTATTATATATGTTTTGAATTTAATTATATTTGTAGTCCCTGTTTTCACCCGCTCATAAAAGGTTTAAGTATCATTTTAGTCTCTGTATCGTTTTTTGTTCTAAATAAGTCACTGAATCAACCAAATTTTTTTCTTTTGGTATCTAAAACTAAAATTTGCAAATTTACAAGTTTTCTGCAGACTTTCTTATAAATTTTCCTGCGGATTTTTACTTTATGGACTAAAATCAAACTCTAAATTTAATGGTAGATTGAACTTTTTATCTTTCAAATAAACTAACTTATATATTAAAATTACTTCAATTTAGAGAAAAATGAAATAAAAAAAGAAGAAAATATACTAATTAAAATATAAACTTACGAGCAGCTAAGACTATAATGAGGAAGAAGTGCATGCCAAAAAATATTTTCCTCTTCATTATTACTAATTTTTATTTTGTCTCCTAAATGTGTAAACGATTATGAGGCATCTCAACTCTAATAAGTGTTCCTATTTATAAGTTACAGAGATATGTATAAATGTTAGTTAATGTCTTATATTTAACAGAAGAGTTGATATTCAACAACTTATACAAATTCAATATCTTAAAATTTTATGTGATGTGATGTGTTAGAATCACCTCCTATATAGTTGTTCTTAACATAATATATTGACTCAACACTTTTAAGTTAAACATGAAATTATGCTCCAACCATCGATCAATTTGAAAAGTCGATGTGTCCCCTTAACAAATGTTTGGATACTTAAATACCAATTTGTAATTCAAGCTGGTTATGACTTTTGAGAAGCAACAACTGGTAGCTTTGAACTAGACGCAAGTTTGCAATTATCCTCACACAAATTTTAAGAGTACACTTGTTGTTTTTCTAACACTGTGTAACACTATAAAATATTGATACTTTTATCTCAAATGTTACATGGTACATCTAATATGAAACTAATAAAATGGTACAAAAGCAGATATTTACAATTTTTTTAGTAAAATAATGAATTTCATAATTTGAAAAACAAATACTTATGTAATAATTAAAATAAACTAAAAAGGGTAAATTTCAATTTTTTAAGCTCTTTATTTGTTATCGTAAAAACAAAAGCTCTTTAATTTGTTGATCCGATGTTACATTCAATCACATTAGTTGTAATTTAATTAATTTTCAGCCTCTGATAACTTATTATTTGATTGCATGTATGAAGATTTTGTTTTTGATATTTTCTTCTCTTTTTGTTATTATAATTTGTATATATAAAAGTGAAAATGGATAGTAGAAGCTTTAGCAATGTAGAAGAGTTTGAAATTGACAAAAATGTCTCTGCTGAATATTATAGTAGAATTAAATCATATGCTTCAAATGTGGTTACGATGCTCAATAGTCATGAACAATCTACCTTCTATATTGCAATTGGTAGATTATTGTATTAATTTTTATGTTTTTTTTCATAGTTTAAATTTTGTTCATGTTAAACGTGAAGTCAACCGAACTGTCCATTATTTAGCTAAATATGTTCTTTATAATCCAAACTATATGTGAATTGAAGAGACTCCACCTTGTATTTATGCAGTCTCGGCTTTTGATTTATTGTCAGACTATCTCTAATGAAATTATTTCTTATGTAAAAAAAAATCATTCTCTTCGTCTCATAATATGTGTTCTTTTTGAGTTTTTTCTTTTGTCTCAAAAATTTGTCTTTTTAAAATATCAAGTCAACATTTATTACTTTTTTTTCTTCTAATATACTACCTTATTTATTGTATTTTAATTCATCAAATTAGTTTATTAACAATCATTAATAAAAACGTTTTAATAAATAAACTTATTTTATTAATAAAATCAACAAAATTAATTATTTTTTAACAAATGTGAAAATTTTAAAATAACTCCTAGCGTGTGAGACGGAGGGAGAATTGGATTAGGAGAATGAAAGAGAGTTGAATCAAAATAACATGAAAGATCATGTCCATCAATTTTGTGTATCAAATATAGTACTATATTGAAGTAAAAACACTCTTCATTTATTCTCTCTTTATTTCAAGTTACATATTTGATTTTTTTTTCTCAACATCAGAAAAAACATTAATTCCATAATTTATTTAATGAGCATGAACTAGCTTTATTCAACAGTTACATATGCAATTCTCAGATCCATCGCAGAAACCACCAAGGCGACCTTCTCCATATTTGCATGCTAAGTCACAACTTGCCATCATAGCTGGGATATTAATGCATCTACCAATGAACGTACTACTCTGTTGCTCACATGCCTGCCCTACATTTTCCATAACAAAGACATTACTTTCTTAATCACTACATATTAAATTTATAACACTTGTTAATAAAACTCATAGTAACTTTTTTAAATAAAATATTGGTGAGAGTGAAAAAAAAAATTCTTCTCTTAGTCTCGTAGTTTTTTTTTTGATAAGCGAAAAAATATATTAAACGGAGTATAAAGGATACTCAACCTTTACAAAAAAAGATAAACCACATTAGTTGCCATGTAAACATTCTAATGGGTTATTACACCAATCGGAAAAAGAAAACGATACATTAGACCTTGTTCGACCAAAATACCATATCCAAGCGATGTAGATAATCTTCTCTTAGTCTCGTAGTTAGAATTCCTCGGTATAAGATGAATATATTGGCGTATTAATTTGAACTTTGATCTTTGTATAAAAATATTGATATTTCTACCAATTAAGTTACGTTTATGGGAACGGAATTTTTTATTTACTTAGAGTTATGGGAACGGAATTTTTTAAATCAAAGTATTAATTTTATAACCCCATTGCTCTAACACTAACAACAATTTTTTAAATATATAATCAGTTATTATAATTAAGCTTTAGACGACTAATTATACAAGAAGAAAATCAATTGTACGTGTTAAATTTAAAAGTAGCTTGCAAACTTTTTTTTTTTTGACTAAGTAGCTGGCAAACATGAATCCCATTGTTTCATATTTTTATTAAAAGGTAAAACAATGTAAATATTATTTTATAACATATAAAAAAAATTGTGAACGACATTTCATATTTTTATTAAAAGGTAAATTTATAACATATATAAAATTATATCTCAAAATAACTTGCAAAAAAGTTAAATTAAAATGACACTAATTAACATATATATAGACTTACCAGAAGCAGAGAGAACAAAGAAGAAACACAACACAAGAAGTATTTTCCTCTCCATTATGATATTTTTCTTCTTTGTTAATTTCCCTAGAAATATGTTGAATATGTGATATCTCAATACTGAGTGTGCTGTTATTTATAAAGCCTTAATTTGAACTTAAAAGAGTATTACTATTCCATTGGCAAACCAAGGTGGTCCAAATTAAAAGCAAACACTTGGTTTATTTTTTTTGGTTTTGCGCAGTAATTAAAATTGATTTTAATTAAAAATGTTCTGAATGCATAATGGTTTAAATGTGAATATGCATTTACAAGAAATTAAAATAGTGAGTTGAAAAATAAATTTTTATGTAAAAATCATGCTTTGAGTCAAAAGTTATTACTAAATGTTGTTCTAAATAAAACAATAAATTGTTATATATCTTAAAAGTTTGTCATGTGTTATTATGTTCAGATTTTACGGTTCGTAAATAAATTAAATTGACCTTATATGTCTAAATGCTTAAGAATTACTCTCTTCAACCTTAATTATAAACAACTTTCCATTTTTTAAGTTCATTGGATAATTAATATATTCAGCCTTAATTATACATCAAATACATTAATTATCTAATGAATCTAAAAAATGGAAAGTTGTTTATAATTAAGGCCAGAAGGAGTACTAATGTACATATATATTTCTATGACACAGGAGTACCCTTTTAAGTCTCATTAGAAGTAGTTTATGATTTATGAAACATGGGTAATAAGACAATCTCCAATGGTAAGTTTTTATGAAGGAATACTTATTAAAAACTAGTATCTATTAGGTATTCCTATTGTAACACAGGTAAAAAAGGTACCTATTAAGTAGTTATTCTTCAATAAACACTTTCTTTCTCTTGTTCTTAAAGGGTCCCACATAGTTTAATATATTATTTATTTTCTAACACATACTTTATAAATAGTAAATAATAATTTATTATTAAATTAAATAATGTAGAGCTATTAGCGGGACCCATTAAAAATTTTTTAGAGAAGTGTTAAGTTAGAGGTATTGAGTGCTTAATAAATACTATTATTAAAATATTATAAATAAGTAATGTGTACAGCTGGAGCCCTTTAAAAACTCAAAAATTAAGTTCACTATTAAAGATGGTCTAATAATTTCTATATTTTTTTTTCCCCAAAACATTCCTATATTTAATTCTTTGAACATTTCAAGACATGTGGGGAAAGTTAAATACCACAGTGGCATTATTAATAAAAGAGCAATGTTGTTCATCCCCAGAATTTGTCCTCAAAAAGTTGTTTATGAAATGTTGATAACCAACCATTTTTCAGCAAGATACATATAAGATAAGGTTGAGAAGTAGTAGCATTCTATCCCAAAGTTCAAACCACCTATAATTTCTGTTTTTTTTACCAGTGTTGCTAGTTAGAACTGAATGTGACAATGAACTGCCCTAGTGCAATTTACCGAAAGTAATCTTACTGAATGTGCATTAGATCCAATTTTGTATTCCTCAAATTATCAATGAGGCAGTGTAGACCTTACCTTATTTTTATTAGTCGTCATGTCTTCTTCGAAATATCTTTTTCAATGTAAATAAATTGTTTAATTAAGTAAGTTTTATTTTTGAAAATTATGTATCGGTTTAATAACCGATTAATTTGAGAGGTCCAATCTTGCTGTTCACATGCGGGAGTCCATTTAAAGTTAGAATTTTAACTGTGTCTGAACTTTTTGTCAAAAAAAAAACTGTGTCTGAACTAATTAATTAACCTACTGAAATTGACACCATATATATTAGAATTGTATAAACATTTTTTATTAATGGTGCTATTTTATATTAGTTTGTTTTTTACAACTATTATACTCCATTAGTTACGTACTAATTAAAATTTTAAATAAATTAAACAATTGATACTTTTTTTAGTTCTAAAAAAATAAAATACTTTTTACTAACAATTACTAATAGGTGCAATTTTTTTCTTTTACACAGGAATTAGACGAGTACTAATTTGTATTATAAGGTTATGGGGTGGCGACAGCCCCTTTTCCCATAGACTTGGGTCGGTCCCTGGACACAAATGCATCTTAGAGATTTACAAGAACCAGCAATTGAATTTTCTTTGGTAACACAAATAATGGAACATAGTTCATTGACATGTAGATCATTGCATCTATCACCGGGGAAAAAATGACTTTGTTTCTCACAATATGCCTCAATTTGCACCAATTGTTCTTCTACAAATTTACAAAGGAAACAAATTATTTTTTTTGAAGTGTAGAATATTTAACAAAACTTGTTAGATCAAACACATATATTAATATCATTTTTAACTTTGTCGCATTGTATTGGTTTACTTTGGTACATTATTTTTTTGTATAAAGATGAAATATAAAGTCATACACACAAAGTAGAGACACCGGGAATAGGATCCCGATCATGAACATATATCTAAAACTTAATAATTTCAGCATTTTTTGCCAATTGAGGTAAGACTTCTAGACATTTGGTACATTATTTATCTCTACATATATACTAACAATTATAACAAATGCATGTCATATGGATATTGCAGGAACCACTGGTTGAGTTTTCTCTACTCGTGCAAACGTAGCCACAATGTTGGTTGCCATGTGAACCAATGCATTTACTACCAAACAATCTACTGGGTTTTGCACAGTCCCTAAACAGAGCCACCACTTCTTCTATAATCTCCAAAATAAACAAAAAAAATAATTAAGTATTATATTTACAACACTCATAACAAATTATGTATACACTCCTTCCATCCCAATTTCTGATAAAAGAAAATAGACGAGTTTGATCTAAATTTTGAAATAAATACATAAAAAAAAAATTAATTTGTTTTTGCTTATAATTTAGGATGTGGGAGCTATATTTTATTGCTACATACACAAATTATTGAATCCAAAATTTATTTTATAATATTTAATTTCTAAATTATTGACACCATAATTATAAATATTTTACTGGCATATTATTACAAGAATCAAATTCTAATCAACGATTTTTTTTATAACAGCAAGCACAAATTTTACTTATATATATATATATATATATATATATATATATATATATATCAAAGATGATTTGAAAAAAGTACAAGGAATACTCTTCGCACAAAAGTAGAATAATTACAAATAATACTCTGTCAAGACATATTCTTCAACAAAAGAAATACATCTTTATAACAAAACTAGAGGCTTACAAAAAATCCAATCCCACAAAAATCCAATTTTATCTAATTTATACAATCAATTGGGTTGACACAACATTCTAATAAACAAAATTATATATGAAAAAATTAAAGTACTTTAATTTAGATGAGAATGAAAAGAAAAAAAAAGTATACTTACGAGCACGTAAGAGAATAATGACGAAAAAGCATATGCCAATAAGTATTTCCCTCTTCATTATTACGTAGTGATATTGTTTCTCTCCTAAGAATGTCTATACGTAACGGGATAATTTGATATTCCAATGCTTATAATGTTGCTATTTTTATAGAGCTCTTGAACTTGGAATAATATTACAACCATCAATCAACTTGAAAAGTCACTAAAAGTTAGATGCAACCCCTTAGCCTATATATTTTGATATAGTTCAATACCACTTCACTATGCATTTTGGTTGTGACTTTTGAGAAACTCCAATTTGTAGTTTTGAATTGGACACTAGTTGCTCTATGACATTAAATTTCTCTTTTCTAAAACTATTAATTAATTATTGGTAATTTTAGCCTAATAACTATTATATAGTTTGCATCGAATATATACATAAAAAAAATGTTTAAATATGAATGCAAACCATTTTTTAGTAAAATGGTGAATTTTAATAATATAATATTAAATAAAATGAGAAGATATGTAATATTGATTAAAAAATGTTTTTTGACCAATTGATTTTTTTTGAACAAGCCAAAATATATATATATATATATATATATATATATATATATATATATATATATATATATATATATATATATAAACGATCAAGAAACAAACAACCCTCCCAGCACAAGGTGTGCTAGGACCGGTCAATAATGTTTACATAAAAAAGTCTACATCAATAGCTAAACAAAAACAACCCCGCCAAGATCAAGAACCCAAACACATCAAGGGATTATCCCACCAACTATTTTTTTACCAATTGATTAAAATTCATATAAAGTACATGTGGTATAGAGTCCACTTTAGAACTTTATGCATCCCCCAATATTACATTATGCTAATAAATATTTTAAATTAGGCTCTTGAATTATAAATTATAAATCAAATTCTCGTTTAATCATCAAGGAGATTAAAGATTCCGGGAGAGGCAATAGCAAGAAGTGCCCCATACATTATATTTAAGGATATAGGTACTACTATAATTTAGATACATATAATGAATACATTTGTACATGAAATATTTTTAATGTATTGAATTAATCCATACTAATAATTCGCTTCTTACAAAAAGGGAAGATACTCACTTAATAATTTATTTCATGGACATGATATGGAACAAGCTATACATGAACAAATAATAAGTAGGTTTATTTCATGGACATGCAATGGCACAAATGCATCTTAGATTTTGACAAGAACCACCAATTGAGTTTTCTTTGGTAACACAAATAATAGAACATAGTTTTTCGCCAATTGGATCAATACATTCATCAATAAAAATACGACTTTGTTCTTCACAATATGCCTCAATCTGCACCTCTTGTTCTTCTACAAATTTCAAAGGAATTAACAAAATATTTTATGAAATAAATGTTTATATCGACATCATATACAAATCAAACTCTTGAGGGTGTGGAAGTGGTTTTCTAATAAAAAAATTATTTATCAAAAATGTGGAAAGATAGTAAATCACAAACTTACGAGAAGCTAAGAAAACAATTAGGAAGAAGCACATGCCAACAATTGGTTTCCTCTCCATTAACATATATTACTGTTTATTTATCCTAAGAATATTTTAGTGGTTATGTGATATTTCAATATTGATATGTATTTCTAATCTATTTATAGAGCCCTTGAAGTTGAACTTGAAAGAGTATTAATTCCAACCATCAAGCAACTTGAAAAGTCACCCTAATTTCCTATATACCACTTCGCAATGCAAGTTAGCCATGACTTTTGAGAATCTACAACATATAGAGAACTTAAGTTCTTTTATTTTTCAAGTACATGCAAACGAATCAATGTAAATTGGATACATTGAAATCTAGAGGATAATTTTTTTTTTGTTTGAAATCAGGTATCTACTACCAAACACATTGATTATAACTTTTGTTGGATTTGAAATACCTCAAATGGTGGGATAGCTGGCCTAAAGATTTAAAGTTATTCCGTACACAAAATAGGAATCAAACATTCGACCCTTAGTTAAAGAAAGGTGAACCTCAATCACTCAATCACACCCTTTATAGATTATCTAGAGGATATAATTCAAGAGCGGTCAACCTAGGTTGTAAACTTGTAAGGATTGAAAATAAAAATAAAATTGTTTTAGAGGGACTAAAGCATAAATAAAATATTTTGTAAGGACAAAAAATATATCGTACGTGTACAATTTTCAAAAAATAGCAATGGCACCAACACCTTTATCGATCGGTTTGTGCTCCTTCTTCATTATTCACTTACACTATTTGATTTAAGGCAAAGTGGAAAGATTGATTGTGGAAAGAAAGAAAATGCCGAAACCAAAATCCATCCATTGTTTGAATACACCGTTAAGAGAAGAAAGAAAGCTCATTTTTTGGTGGGGCCCATATGCAAAACCTTTCTGCTCAAAGTTGGGAAGAAAATGGGATGAAAACATGTATTATTATGAAAAGACCAAAAAACCTACATATTTTTTTAGATTTATTTTATTTGCGATATTTAATTAGCGTGTGATTTTTATATGTTGCAAATTTAAAGATTTTATATTGTTCATGAATGTCAATTGATTATTTAAAATGATCGACTTTACCATAACTAAAACTCGCATATAAAACTATTTGTGATTGGTTGACTATATATTCATAACTTCATACACCCAAATGATAACGATATATTCATAAGTAATTCATAACTAAATCAAAAAAGTGCTGGACAAAAAAGTTGAAATTGGGAATATAATCTAAAAACAACAATTCTAGCATACATCTTCAATTCATCCTCAATCTCGACTTCATTTTCTTCTAATTCTTCATCAATGAGATCATCATTAATAGGATTATAGTGAACATGCAATGTTGGAATTATTTCATAAATAAGTTCAATATATAGTTTAATTTATCAATCAACAACAGAAGTAATTATTGAACACATTTATGATTAGATACAACATGTTTGATTTATTGAAATTAAAAGTTTATAGATTATTTGTGTAAAATTTCAGACAAATCTAAAATTATTTGATATGTTATTGAGATGCATCAAAATTAACAGTTTGTGTGATTTTTTAAACACCATTAATCTTTATGTGACTCAATAACATATCAAATAATTTTAGATTTGTCTGAAATTTTACAAAAATGATCTATATAAATTTTCAATTCAACGGTACATTTTATAAAAATTTATAACACATAAAAGATTTTTTAGTGGTCGGAGGTAAATATTCCTAATTTTCAAAGGGTAGACAAGTTATCACCGGAAAATAAATTACTAGGTGTATTTATTTATCTCTATTAATGAAGTCGTTCAACAAGCATAACAAATGCATTTTTTATTTATGCAGAAACCACCGATTGAATTTTCTTTGTCATGGCAAATAAGGGAACATTGTTCTTCCACAATTGGACCATTGCATGCATCAGAGAATAAACGACTCAGCTTCTCACAATATGCCTCAATTTGTACTATTTGCTCTTCTGCATTTTCAAAGGAAACAAATTATTTTTGAAGTTTACAAATTACAACACTCCTTAACAGAATTCTTATACATATTTAATTAGGCATAATTACGTCTATGGTTTTTTAAGTTTGACACATCATGAATTAGTCTAAAGTGAATTGTCTCTTATAAAAAGACCAAAAATAATATAATTCTACACATATAACGTAAGCTACATAATCTCTGTGTATACTTAGTTTTATTTTCTGTTTATTTTATACTAATTTAGTATTCAGATTCATCTACCGTAAAAATTTAATGAGCTTCTTTATAAAATAATGATAAAATTTTTTTGAATAGAATTAAAATTCGTGATAGTAGTTATACATTCAAAAATAATTTTAATATATATAATATAGCCAAACAATCAATTGATAAAAATTAATTTCATGTGAATTTATATCTAAACATAAATCAATATAGTTTAACTCATTGTAAAAATAAAACAAACAATTATTTGTATCTATCTCATAGTAGAGATCAACAAAAACAACAAATACATTTTTGATTATGACAAAAACCATTAAGTGAATGTTCTTTTCTCCTGCAAATAGAGTCACATTTTTTGTTGCCAGATGAACCAAAACATGCTAAAAAGAATAAACGACTCTCTTTCTCACAAGCCTCAGTATGTGCCACTGCTTCTTCTACAATCTCCAAAGAAACCAAATTAGCATTATATTTACAATACTAGTTTAAAAAATCGTATATAAATATTGGTACATTATCGTTGAACTACGAAGTTCTAATAACATCCGATACATTAATTATTGCAGCAAAAAAAATGAATTTGAAATTATTTTAATGACGTGTTAATTTCTGATTCATTGATATATATATATATATATATATATATATATATATATATGTAAAAATTATGAATCTTTCAATTAATTGTAATGGGAAATTATTTGAAATTGGCATCATATAAAATTAAAACTCTAAATTAGCATCATAAAAATACCTAAATTTAGAAAAGTTAAAAGAAAATACCTTAAAATATAAAAAGCATTTAAATTTAGAAGAAAAAAAATACACTAAAGTATAGTACTTACGAACGGTTAAGAGAACAATGAAGAAGAAGCACATGCTAACAAGCATTTTTCTTTCCATTATTACTCTCTTTTTTTTTTTTCTCCTAAAATTGTACTTTTAAGTAGTATGTCCTAATGCTTGTAGCCTTGTAGGGGTTTCTATTTATAGAACTCTTAAGAACGTGGAAGAGTATTGCAACCATCAATTAAATTGAAAAGTCACCATAAGTTGGATACCCTTTAGCTTGTGTTGGAATATACTGCTTCAATATAGTACTCCTCAATGTAAATAGACATAACTTACTCTTCAATAGTACTCAATGTAAAATCCATTAAAAAAAAGTACTATATGTGAGTGAAATCAATTTTAGCTCTCTCTAATGTGAAATTGGTATGTCTAGTTGAATACAAAGTGTGAATTATGTTTGAAATTCGTTGGTTGAAAAATAAGTTGTAGAAACAAAGATCATTTACGAAGGCAAAAACTTCAAATTCAAATTAACTTCATGTTAGAATAATTGTCTTTAGATATGTGTCCATTATTTATATAACTTATTTTGACCATATATTTCTATTAATATATAATAGTAAATATTAACATATAAGATGTTAATCAATTTTTTTCGATTAATATTTTTCAAATATATATTTTTTATATTTTCTTATAATACATAACTAAATATATTAGTCGTCAAAAATATGCATTGACATGTGTGCAGTGGTAAACTGTAACAGTTATTAGGACCGGAGGGAGTAGTTTGTAGATTAAACTCAACTTTATAACGTGATATTAAAATGTAGGGGGTTAATGAGAGTAAGGTTGTTTTGCCATTCTAGAGGCAAAATCAAATCTAATCAATAGTTTTCAAATATACAAAAATAAAGTTTAAGGGCCTATTTGAAACAATTTTGGTTTTTAGTTTTTAATAATTGATGATTGATGAAAGAATTGGAATAAATGCACAGATCTATATCAATTATCAAGAATTGGAATAATTAATGAACGACATAAGTTTTTAGATACATTACTTGTTCATTATCTAAAAAAAATTACTTGTTCATTATGTAATTTATATGGATTGTTTTATATCAAGAATTGGAATAATTAATGAATGACATAAGTTTTTAGATACATTACTTGATGTAATTGGAATAATTAATGATAACATAAGTTTTTAGATACAATACTTGTTCATTATTTATACTATAAACAATTATTTTTTTTGGTACATTAGAAGGCTGACGCCCATAAAAAAATAAAGCTAAACAACAATCAACCTAGGGGTAGTAATCTCCACTTCATCAGCTAACAACAAGTCCTTAATCTCCGTCGGACAATCATCATAAAAAATTACATCATGATCTAGGGTGCATCCTATATTGGCTAGTGCATCTGCACACTTGTTTGCCTCACGGTACTCATGCACAATTTTCACATTTCAATCCTTCATCAAAAGACTACGTATCCTCTTGAAAATAGCAGACCCAACAGAGCCTTGCAACTTTCCTGTTGAAATAACATGAGCAACTGCCTTAGAGTCGATGCTTAATTCCACATTTGTAAAACCCAATCGAAGCACTAAACTCAAACCTTCTAAAACACCCCAAAGTTCCGCAACAAAAGCACTACAATGACCAACACCTTTAGCAAAGCCACCTGACCATTCACATTGATTGCCTCTAATAACACCACCACAACCCGCTATTTTTCCATCTTTACTTGCCCCATCTGTATTGAGTTTCACGTAGTTACCATCTGGGGGTTTCCATCGAATATGGGATAACACTTTCTCCCGCTGACTCACTACAGCTAATGCACGCATTGCTTTCCTATAATCTTCCCCAATTTTTAAAACATGATAAACAAGATTACTAGGCCTAACAAAGTGGGTATCATGTATCTCTTTGTTTCTCCATAACCATAAGCAGAAGCAAGCCAAAGCCCAAAAATCACACCATCTCCCTCCTATGCCTTCTTCCACTGTGTTATTTATATTATTTTTCACCCATAATTGTATATTATCCACAAAAAACTTGCTTCTAAACCGATAAGGCACAACAAGTTGCCAAAACTGGCTCACTAGAGCACAATCTCTAAGTGCATGTAAAATTGTTTCATTAGCCATTCCACAAAAAGAACAATTTGAGCTAGAGAAACCCATACGATGTTTAACGGAATTCGTAAGCAATCTCTCCCACTTCACACGCCAAACAAAGCTCCTTACCCTTTCAGAAACTTGAAGCTTCCAAATTTTACTCCATATCGGATCTGCCACATCCATGCTATGCCCGCTCAACTTATGATACATACCTGCCACTAAAAACGTTGCTAAATTTCCACCTGCTCCTGCTAGCTCATCTCTGCCATTATCTGGATGAGGAGGCAGAACTGCAGCAATTTTCTGTTGAATTTCGTTTGGCATCCAGTCTTCCATCAAAGACCAATTCCAACAACCATTATCATCCACTAAATCACAAACTCTGGCATCTTGTAGTTGTTGAGGGATAATAGTATGTCGTCCCAAACATAGATCTTCCTCAATCCACACATGATTCCACGCTTCAATATCCCTACCATCTCCAACAATCCACAAACAATTATTCCACATTTCATTTTTTAAGCCAATCAACACCTTCTAAAGACTAGAGTCTGTTGCTCGAGCGTCATCATGATCATATTTACCCCGCATAATCTGGCACCAGTAGTCATTTGCACCAGAAAATAAGTGCCAGCAAAGCTTAAACAAACAAGCTTGATTCATGGTTTCTAAATTACGCAATCCTAATCCTCCCATTCACTTTGGAGTAGAAACCTTTTCCCAACTGACAGCATGAAATTTCCTTCCACTCTCCGTATCTCCCCATATAAAACTTCTCTGGATTCTCTGAATATCGTCCAAACAAGTTTTAGGAATTTTCATAGTCATCATAGGATAAATTGGAACAACCTCTAAAACGCTTATGGCTAGTGTTACCCTTCCCGCAAAAGAAAGTTGTTTGGCCTTCCATCCGGACAATTTGGACTCCACTTGATCAACCATATACTGAAAGTCAGCTCTTTTAGGTGCTCTTTCCAACAAAGGCACACCTAAGTATCGCCCAAGATTTGTTGTTTCTCTAAACCCAGATATTCGCAATAACTTATTCTTTATTTCCCTACTAACAATCTTAGAGAAATAAATGCTTGTTTTATCTTGGCTCACCTCTTGTCCAGAGAGACTACAAAATTTAGTTAGAGTATCAATGACACACTTCATTTGAGACTCCTTAGCTTCACCAAACAACAACAAATCATCTGCAAACATAAGGTGTGAGACCATAGGACCATTCCTCCCAGCCTTAACCCCACACCACTTCCCTCTATTCACTTCACGGAGAATTAGATGAGAAAGTTTATCCATACACAGAACAAATAGATAGGGGGAAATAGGATCCCCTTGCCGAATACCCCGTTGAGGACAAAAAAAACTCCGATCTTGCTCCATTCCACTTTACATTAGTCTCTACACTTGTAACTGCATGCATGATGATATTCACAAGATTACAAGGCAAACCAATTTCACTTAAAACCCTCCAAATAAACTCCCAACTAAGTTTATCATATGCTTTTGATAAATCAACCTTGATAGCAAAAGCTCCCTTCCTTCCTTTCATTTTATTCATAGAGTGAACCATTTTTTTAGCAACTATAATATTCTCATGAATAATTCTCCCGAGCACAAAACCAGATTGAAAAGGCGAGACTAACTTCGGAATACATTCCTTCAATCTTTCCACTATGACCTTACTCACAAGCTTATAAATAGTGTTACACAGAGATATAGGACGGAATTGAGTCACATACTCCGGTTGTTGCACTTTTGGAATTAAACATATGTCAGTCTGATTAACTGACCCAACAGCACTCGGATTATTCCACACATCACATACAAATGCACAAACTGAATCACCCACTGTCTCCCATGATTTTTGGTAGAAACCCGCTGGGAAACCATCCGGACCTGGCGCTTTCCACGGATGCATAGCAAACAAAGCACTTCTGACTTCTTCATTACAAAAAGGTGATGCCAGCTTCACCATCATATCACTCTCCAACGCTGGAAAAGTTAAATCAGTTTGAAACCACTCCCGCCCAACATGAGTGTTTGTGAATAAATTTTTATAAAACTGATTAACCATTCCCTAGAGCTGCCCGATGTCCTCGATCCATTCACCGTGCTCATTTTTCAACATTAAAATATTATTCCTCCGTCTTCGGCTAACCGTCTTAGTATGATAATACCTAGTGTTCCTGTCGCCATCAATTAACCACTTTGAACGAGATCTTTGAAACCACATTAATTCCTCCTTCTCAAGGATAGTGCTTAATTCAACCTGCAACTTGTATTCAAGTCTTTTTAGGCCTCCACTATTATTCCCTCGGTACATACAATTTTGAATTCCAGTTAGCCTTGCCATAATCTCCTTTTTCTTTAGCATAACTTGATCAAAACTTTGTAGCTTCCAACTAGTAATACCTTTTTGCACGCTTTCCAAATTACTTAAAATTGGCATATCACCTCTCCAACTATCAGCCAACATTGCTGAATAAGTATCATCCAAGAGCCATGCACTCTCAAATTTAAATTGACGGGGAGCTCTAATATAATTTGCATCCAAGGGGGAAATCAAAATCGGGTGATGATCCGAAAAAGCTACTCTGGTTAAAACTTTAACATAACCATTTGGAAAATTTAGTCTCCATTTCTCATTACACAAAGCTCTGTCGAATCTTTCATATATTCGTTGACCACCATGATAAATAGGTCCTCGCCATGTGAATTTAGGACCCATAGCTCCCATATCAAGAAGATTACACGCATTAATTCGCTCTCGAAACTTATTACATCTTCTCTTCCATGAATGCAATATCATTGAAATCTCCTGCTAAACAATTAGGAATAATGAAGTTATAGTGATTATCTTAAATGTTAATTTACTCTTAGGCCATTCTCATATTTTTAATGTCACGTGGCTGCTCATTACCAACTCACTTTTTTTTTGTTTTTTGCGTGGAATAAATTCAAGATACAAAATTGTTGTAGAAGATATACAGTAATTCATTAAGACCTTTAATACAATTTATTTTAATACACCACACGGTTTCATCTAAGGCTAAAAAAATTGATTAAAATTTTTTAAAAAAAAAAACACTATGCTCATACCATTATTTAACAAAAAAATTGTCTTATATATTTAGTTGGCAAAGGCACCATTTTCTCGATAAAAAACACTATAAATAGAACTTCTGTAAAAAAACACTATAAATAATGTATTCACAAATCACAATCATTGTGACCTAAATTATAAGATACATTTTATTTTTATATTGAAATCTCTTTTATTTATATTATTTATTAATAATAATATTGTTAATAAAATATGCAGGAATGAAGTTATAATAATTTTTTAAATGGTAATTCACTATAAATAAAACTACTGTAAAAAAACACTATAAATAGTGTATTCACAAATCACAACCATTGCGACCCAAATTATAAGATACATTTCATTTTTATATTGAAATCTCTTTTATTTATATTATTTTATATTATTTATTATTTTTATATTGAAATCTTTTTTATTGCGACCCAATGTATAAGGATAAATAAGCAGCAAATGCTTTTCGATTAAAATGTGTGGCAATTTAAATTTAAATGGCATAAAACTAGAGAAACAGTTCTATTTTTGGTTTATGTTGGTGAAAAATTATTCTATTTTTTGTTAGTAATTAAATTAATTATTTTTTTTGTGAAACATTATTATTCTTTCTAAACTATTAATCAAAGTATTAGTATTTTTTTGGTACGTATACGAAATGACAAAGTCATTGAAAGTTCACACACACTAAAGTGGAGTGACTTCAAATCCCAATCATGGACGACCGGCCTAACAATTTTAATATTTTCATTCAGTTGAGCTAGGACTTTTTGACCAAAGTATTAGTATTTTAACTTTCCTTCTAAAAATAAAAAACTAATAATTTAAATTAAATTTTTAATGGTATTTTGTGGGTTGATGTGTAAGAGTGTTTTATTCACCAAAAAATGAATATTTTCAATGAATCGAAAGAATGTTGGATTTATAAGAGAGAAGATCTATAAACTTAATGCTTTAAAGTTTTTGGTGGAGAAGTAGCGTGTCTCTTGTGGTCCCGAAGTATTGGTCTATTATTTCTACCGACGCACCCCTAGACTGACAAAACTTAGATGCATTTTTTTAGATACTTTTTGTATGGTTTTTAACATAAAATTTACTTTTGTGTTTGTATCAAACTTTGAAAAAATTATGAATTTGAGAAATCATAGTTTGTTATATTAAGAATCATACGAAAAATACCTAAAGAAATGCACCTAAATTTTGTCCTATTATTAAATCAGAATTTCATGTTCATATACTTCATATCCAAACTCCAGCTCATTCTCTAATTTTGCTCAAAAATTTATTTGATATTTTTATTTGCTCATAATTTTTTTTGAAGTATATTTGTCTAATTTAAAATATGAAGTATAAAAAAATTATCTTTATTCTTCAAAAACATAATTATTTTAATTTAATACAAATTTAGCCCGTGCTTGCATGGGTATTTACACTAGTGTAATTTATATGGATTGTTTTATATCAAGAATTGGAATAATTAATGAATGATATAGTTTTTAGATACATTATAATGAATATAAAAAGCAACTTTTGCTTATAATTAAAATCGGTTGCCACTGGTTTTTTTTAGTATTGAAAATAGTCCCTCAAATCTTTATAACTTGGTGAAAATCCTGAAAATAGACCTTTAATGTCAAGAGGTTATTCAACAGGTTCATCTCCCAATGTCTATATTAAACCAAAGTATGGTTGTTATACCGTAAATACGGATGGATCTTATAGAGCCCCTCACGGGGCTTGTGCCTTGCATCATCCGGAACTATTTGGGTAAAATCGTAAGATGCTCTTATAGATTTCTCCCATACATAAAGAATAAAGGTGGTAGTGAATATGCAGAAAAACAAGGTATCCTTGATGGGCTTGCACTATCTAAGAAGATGAGACTACCCAATCCAACTCTTAATTCAGATTCGAAAAATTTCATTGATGGAATAAACAATAATAATCTGAAGTCCAAGGAATTTCAAGAGCAAATAGATGACTTCAAAAAGGCAATAAAAGGTTTGAAGTTCCAGCATGTTTATAGAGAGGCCAACATGGCTTGTAGAGCAGCTTACAAGGTAAGAAATACAAGGGTTAGAGTTCATAAAGCAGTGCCTACAAACCCAAAAATTAATAAGAATCTCAAAAAAACTGAAAAAAACTCTTGAAGATGAAGAAAAGTAATAGCCTTTCTGATATTTTAGTATTGATGTAACATTGAGAAGATAACTATACTGTGCTCTCCAATATGATTAGATCGATGTCTTTTTTAGCCTTAACTACTGCTGTGGTTCAGTTGTGCTAATTGTTGTACAATGCTTCTCTTTCCCAGATTCAGAAGTAGACTATAATGATGTTGTTTCTACAGTTCCTGTACCACAAATAACAATGAATAAATCATGGTTTTATATTGTGAAATCTCGCTTTACCAACAAGTTTCTTATTCCAATTATTGTTATAAATTTATTATCATTTTGTTTTCGCCTGTGTGATCATTTTTATTCTTGCAGAGACACACATACATAACATACGTTCTTTCATAAAAAAAGAAATCTTGTATGTTCTATCATTATCAGAGACTTAAGTGAGTTTACCGGCTGATGCATCTTTCACAGGCATAGAGCTTGGCTTTGAGATTGTCATGAACCTCACTATCAGCGTCAGAACCAGGATCACTGACGATTTTATTGCCTAATGGTACTTTTGAAACAAAATCATAAAGTTTTTTGTTTGTAAGAAAATAACAAAACTTTCCATGACAATCATATATCGGTTATACCAATAGAGGCTGAAGGATGAATAGAATGTATGAACCAGAACCATAATTATTGAGGGGTTATGGTTAAAACATAAAACTAAGAAACAACCGTTGCATATTTTAAGCATGAAGATGTATAACTTACCATAAGAAATGTGATATTTTTCCTTGGACGACTTCTTCGGACCCGAGAAACACAAGGAATATGGACACCAGAACCTCCAAGAGAGTCTAACCTGGTGACAAATGTCCTTGCCTCTGGAAGAGCATTCTTAGCATGCCTGACATATGAAGTCGGAGAAACATGTTTGTCTCCTGTATTTTTATTAGAACTTGATAACGTAGGATTGTGCTCTCTAGATTCATTTTCAGAGAGCTCTTCAGTATATCGCTTAGTGAGCTTACGCATTTTTTTGCAGCTCACTGCTCTATCTGCTGATCCTCATCTCCTAATTCACGTTCCGTTTCAAGATTTTCTAGTCTAGTTTCAGAAGCGACTTGATTATCATCAACTCCGCAACCCTCCACTGCACATGAATCCTTATAATTGACATCCATCCCCTTCTCCAGCCATATTTTCCACAGAGATTACAGTGGCAGCACTCACATTTCCAGAATATTTTTCTTCAAATTCTCTAGTTATTTTGTTATCTTTAACACTGAATGTTGTTGCTGAAACATCGTATGAGTTAGTTAAACTCATAGCAATCCTCCTCCTCCTCCTCAACCACTGTTTGTCTTTCACACAGTAGTTTCTCGACCAAAAGTAACCTTAAACAGTTCATGAAGTTCTGTGATCGACAACTTATCCAAAATATTTCTTTGTCTGTCATGGAACACTGATCAATACTACTACCAGATTGATTGCTATGACTGTAAGTAATTTAAACTCCTCGATGCTATAGAAGGTGGTTCCTGGTAAGGAGTTTCAGACTGAACCTTCTCATTTATGACCGGATCATCAGCAGAACACTGGCTATCTATTTGTACACAACTGGGTTAGAAATCTGCTTAGTTGAAAACAAAGCTGAACAGAACTGCTTCTATCTTCAAGCTTCCCATCATCGTTGTCCTCAAATACACAACCTATAAAACTTATAAAGGAGTAGACAGAAAAAATGGAAGATCAAGTAACGAATGAAGTGTACCTTTGACCTTTGAACCAAGTGATCTAGTTGGTTTTACATCGTTTACAGCCATACCGTCAAAATCAGTTCACGACAACGGTGTCTCTCGTAAGCTCTAAAGTCAAGCTCAAAACTATAACACCATAATATCATTTTATTTTATTTTCTTTACTTTACTTTAATTTTCAACACGTATGAGAGATAAAATAAAGTTCAAGTATTAAGCATGCCAATTGCCAACATATGTTCAAACTTTGAACTTTAAACTCTTTAGCAATAACTTTGTTGTTTGTTTGAGATCATACTTAGAAGCATTCTCCAAACTGTATGCGTAAAAATACCTAATTTATACTAATTAAAAAGACCGTTTCCTTTCTGACCCAATTTTATTGACTAAGGAATTCAAGTGACAAAATTAAACTTGGCAAAAGTCAGACAAAATGTAAAACTTAATTGAGCATAATATATAAGTGCTTGAATTGGTAAGCAACACCCAACAATGTTTGTGCTATAAAATTAGGATATCTTGAATACATAGTGACCTAAGCAAAACTAATATGGCTTCTAATAAATTCTTTCTTATATGGATTGCCCTCATTCTTTGTGTGTTTTCATTTTATGCCAAGGCAGCAACTGGTGGTGCTATTGAGTTTCATGCAAGTAAGTTAAACGCCCACTTATATTAAAAAAAAAAATTAAGAATTTTATTGTTTTTCTTCAAGTGTATAATATAGTAGTATTAAACAGCTTACACTTTTTTAGATCCATTTAAGAAGGTTGACATTTTTTAAAAAATATAAAAATTATACCACAAAAATGTGCCACATATACCATATATATTTTTTATGATAGTGTGAACGAAAATGTTGTCATTAATTATTACTTTTATTTTTTCAAATTAAATTTGAACACAAAATGAGATGAAGCAATGCATAATATATGATCCATATCTTTCAAGTAAATAATGTTTTTGTATATATATGTGTGTGTTATTTATAATAAAATTAATTTTATATATATATATATATATATATATATGCTTATTTGTGAAAATAATCATTGCGAGACAAAATGAAAATTAGTTTTCATATTAATGTTTATATGTTATATTTTTATAGGGTCGTATGAGATAGGTGGGAGAAGAAGGCTACCTGAAGGATCAGGAAAACATTTTGAAGATGATGGTGATCGTGACCACAATTACTAATTCATTTATATTTTGTTAAATAGATGAAATATTATTAAAAATGCATACACATAAATTAAGGAGTTCGTTGGAGTTTAAATCCTGATTCACAATATTCAATTTAATTTTTACAGTAATTTTTTGGTGTAATATTTAATTTAATAATTTTTTTTGTCAAGTTACTTAGTTGTTAGAAATTATACTCATAAAATGAATAAGTACAATGATCGGAGTTCGAACTTCATCCTCTATATATATAATACAACGTCTTCCCAATTGAGCTAAGCTCACAGAACATTTAATTTAATAATTTTATCTGTTGAGGTAAGTTTATGGACCGCTATTATTAATTCACTACTATCTATGATGGGATGTTATGTTTCTACTCAATTCAAAAGAGGGTATTAGAAAGACCAAAAAAAAAGAAGAAGAGGGTATTAGATAATGTTCATAAAAAACAATGTTGCTAGCATTTCTCATATTCTTTTTGTAATCATTAATTTATTATGTTGTATAATTCATATTGGAACATTAATCTCCTTTCTTTCCCCTATTTTTGTATCTGCATGGTTAATAACATTGAGTGCCACTTAGATGAATTAGGTCAATATATTGTGTGATTAGATTATATGGATACAATTTAAAAAAAAAAAATTAAAAATTGAACAAGTTCATGACTCTTGCATTATTCACTTTCACACTATATAGGCCTAAAAGGCTCTTGCATGTAGGGACATATAGATGTAACAAACTGTTACTAATGATTCTTCACCTAACACAACTTAAACTTTTAGACTATTAAAAATCACTCATATTTGAATTCATATAAATTATTTATTTAATTAACTATCCAATAAAAAATCTTATTATTTTTTATTACCTAATTTAATCATTAATTAATTAAAACATTTAATTAATCAGTTGCTACTATAATTAACATAAATATATTTACACACATATATATTGGAACTAATATAATTAAAGAATAAAATATTTCAACATTTTGTCTTTTCTAAGAACGCTGTGATGAGATGAGTTATATCTCTTTTAGTCTAACCAAAACTATCGGTCTCGAGTTCAAATTCAGATATTGAAAATGCGTCGTTAATAAATTTGTTGATCAAAGAATAGTATTGTCTATTTAATCACATGTGACTAATGGAAACATCCAAGAAAAAATGACGAAGAATTTCTTGGCATTTTTCATTGACAAAATAACTAAACTTAGTTCGCAAAGTCATACAAAACTTCATTATAGTAAATGCTTGAAAGGTAAGTAACACCAACTTCATGCTTGTCTTATAAATTAATTAGGATACTTTGAATTCATATTTCATAAGTAAACATAACCAAACTATATGGCTTCTAAAATAACCTCGCTTATTTGGGTTGCCCTCATATTTTTTGTGTTTTCATTGTGTGCCATGAAACTAGTTGATGCATCTGAGCTTCATCCGAGTAAGTGAAAAATCCCATATTCAATTATTTTTTCTTAACATTTTTTCTATTCCATATACACAAATCTATATGGGAGATGTTTTAAATCCTTTATTGACATCATATACATTATTATTATTACTCTTATTTTTCCAAGTTATTTTTGTTTATACAATTTTCTAAGTAAAAATTTGAAGATAATATCGGAGATGAATTTATGCATAATATTATCCATAAAGGATATGCTTGTGATTTGTGAAAATAGTCATTGCATGACAAAATGAAAATAAATTGTCCTGTTGTTAGAGCATAAAATTTTACACTATCACCAAATACAACATATATAAATTTTATAGTAGTTAAGACTAAAGTCAAATAATTTTTATAATTTAACAGTTATGATTGATTGACGTAGTTAAAAACATATGGTGTATATAGTATAAATTATATGAATCCTTAATTGATGTATATGTGCTATTTTATAGGGTCATATGAAATGGCTATGAGTAGAAGGCTACTTGGGCAAGAACAGAGAGGCCCAGTTAAGATATGTGGGAGTGAGGTATCAAATTCAAATCTAATAAATCAAAACAAGCAAGCATCTGATAAGCCTCGTTGTGGCAACTACGCCCACGGTCATCCATGATCAAGATATATAATGTCTTACTATTCAATTTAATTAATGGCCTTGTTTAGTTGTTGTAATCATCATGAGATTTTACTTTCATATATATAGATTGATTTTGTAGATTGTATCATCAAAGGTGAAAAATAATGTTGTGTAACATACACAATTTAATTTGTTTATAGTTTGTACACAGTAAAAGAAGTCACTATAAAAAATTAAATAATTGTGTCTACCGTGTACAAATAAGTTTGTTTTATTTTATTTAAAAGTGATTATAGCATTTCATTAATAAGAGAGTGTGTTATAATAAAATATGGAAACAGATTACACATAGTATATCTTAAATATCTTACAAAATTTTCAATTATTTCCTTCTCTAGCAACAATAAGTTCCACCATGTTATTATCACCAGTATCTTCATGTGCCAATATTATTTCATCCTCAGTTGTGAAATTGTACTTACCACCAATAGCTCTTAAAAACTGATATACTTCAGACATGGTTGGCCTCTCCTTCGGAGTTGGTGAGACACAGTTGCATGCAACCTTTAAAAATTCGAAAAGCTCATTGTCATCGCCCTTGTCAACTAGTGATTCGTCAATGGCATTGTCGAGTTCCAAGTTGCTTGTAAGCTCAGCAATCCATTCTACGAGATTGCCTTTAAAGGTTTCTGGCGCTTTAGCCACATTTGCAGGTCTTTCACCCATCACCAACTCAAGAAGCACAGTCCCGAAGCTAAAAACATCGCCCTTAGGCGTAGCGACCAGTGTTTTTGCATACTCTGGAGCCACATAACCAAAATCGCCGAATTCACCATTTATCAAAGTACTTAAATGTGTATTGAGTGGATTCATCAATCTAGCAAGTCCAAAATCAGAAATTTTGGGCTCGAAATCTGCATCCAACAAGATACACTTAGAGCTTATGTTTCGATGGATGATACGAGGGTTGCATGTATGATGAAGCCATGCTAATCCTTTGGCCGTTCCTATTGCAATTTTAAGTCTCGAAGGCCAGTCGAGGGTGCACTCGCCAGCAGCAGGATGTAGTTGATCATAGAGCATTCCATTCGGCATGTCTTTAAAGACCAAAAGCCTCTCCTTTTTGGCCACGCAGAAACCTAAAAGAGGTACCAGATTATGATGTTTGACAGTCCCTAGCATCTCCATCTCAGACATGAATTCTTTCTCTGAGTGTTGAGATTCTTGCAATCTTTTCACCATAAATGCTGTGCCGTCGTCAAAAGTAGCTTTGTAAACATTTCCTGTTCTTCCTGTCCCAATGATATTGCTATTACTGAAGTTGTCAGTAGCCTTCATGAGATCACCCAATTTCATTTTTGAAATTGATTTCTCAAATAGAGATACCTGATGTTCAGTTCAGTATAGTTAGACTTCAAGAATAATATATATTCTCATAAAAGTCTAATAGTATGCAAAATCAAATAAAGTACAGCTTTGTAATGTTACACATAAATTTTGCAGAGTGTGTATTCTTTATGCTACAAGTTTTACACACAAGATGTATGCTTTATCAGTTAGTTTAGACATTCGAGAATATATTCGTTTCATGTGTTTGGAAGCATGAATGAATAAATTCTCTAAGTGTAATCAAATGTTTCATGTGCAATGATGCATCAATATAAAACTTGCCTTAATTGCCTTAGCTCCTTTAAGACTTCTTGCCCATTTGTTTCCTTTACGATCTTCTTCCTTCTTCATATAAGAAACACGGCGCGTAAAGAAGAACAATACAACACTCACTCCTAATGCTGAAACAGTCACCCCACCAACAGCAGCTCCAGCTATAACTGCGGTGTTACTCTTCGAGGAAGCCAGCATGGGACTGCAAGGCCCAAACGAACCTCCACAAAGACCTTGATTGTTAGCATAATTTACACTAACCATACCATCAGTGAAGTTTGGAATTTGCCCAGTCAAAAGATTGTCGGATACATCAAACGTCTTAAGACGTGCAAGAGTACCTAACCGTAGAGGAATTTGACCGGTGAGTCGGTTCTGCTCAAGTTTAAGGCTATTGAGATAGCTACAGTTTGCAAGACTCTCAGGTATCACCCCAGAAAATGCATTTGAAGATAGATCGAGCGAAGTCACATATTTTAGAAGCGTAGATATATCATCTGGAATTGTTCCAAAGAGATCATTGACCGAAATATCTAATCCTGTTAAGCTCGAACAATTAATAATGCCGCGAGGAAACTGACCCTTGAGTCCCATATTTGATAACCTGAGGTTCGAGACTCTATTCTCATCTTGCCCTTGCCAACAATCAACACCATTAAATGTACAAATACTCCCTTCAGTATTATTGTTGAAATTCCATGATGTCAAGTAATTATTTGGGTCTTGGATGGAATTTTTAATATTTTTCAAGCACAAGATATCAGTTTCAGTCCCATAGGTTATTCCACAACTAATCAGCAACAAGTAACTAACAAAAACATGAGCACTGAAAATCCAGCTACTTAGAACAAGAACCATCTTCACTAAAATCATAAACACAATTACACAAACCATAAAAATAGTAATAAAGAAACCTCATTCATTATATCCAAGTCAATACACACAGTCACATTACAAACTATAAACTCCATAGCATTAACAACAATCCTCCCAAAAACACAGTTCAGCTCTTCACATAAACCAAGTCAACCATCCGATATTAAAGCAAATCAACAAAGTAAAATTAGGACCTCTAGCATACTAACAAAGTAAAATTAACATATATGAATGTAAAATCATCAAAGTTTCAATTTTTCACAAAAGTACTAAAATACCCACCTGGATTTTGAACAACCAAATGAAACTTCCAAAAGATAATCCAAAAACACACACAAATAAGTAAAATGTTTGAAAATTTGAGATAAGCAGAGAGCAAGGAAGTTAGTTACCTTTGAGAGATTAAGATGATATTTTGATAGGTTTGTTGTAAAGAAGAAGCAGAAAAAGGAAATGGGAATTGGAAATTGAAACGGGTCAAAGAAGGGAAGGCAAAAAGCTCCAAAGTTAAGAGAAGACTTGGAATAGAGAACCGCGAAGACTTGTGAAAGTGAAAGTTCTTCATTACTATGAGAGTGCGAATCAAATCAAAAGCATAGATAGCTGAAATACAATCAGGAGTTTCCTCAACATTTGAGAGTTGGAAAAATTGAAAATCAGTAGCTATACTTTTGAATTGTTAGAGAGACTATGCAAAAGATTTGAGTGTGCATCAAGGTAACTGAAGAGAATGAATAGTTTTTCTTTTTTGTTTTTTTATCACAAGTATACTATGGCCCACTATACTGACTAATTTGGTTCGAGGCGAGTTCTGGCATTAAGTGGTTTCCATCCCCTTCCAAGCATAGTTGTGGGGATCGAACCGTGGCTCTCCCTACCGTCCAGTGTCAATCACAATTGGACCTTAGTCATACTAACTAATGTGTCTAGATATTAATGTCCTTTTAAGCACTAATTAAAGAAATAAGAAAGATACTTTTCTTAAAAAATGTCTCAGACACTTTTAGTATTTTCCTTCTATTAGTAATTATTTTATTTAAATGATATTATACAGAAGAGTGCAGTATATTACTATGTGAATAAGTTAAATCAAGCCATTAAATTATTTAATCCATAGTAAGGTTGAGAAGAAGCAGAAAAAAGAATTGGAAAGGGTCAATGAAGAAAAGGTAAAAAATTCCAATTTGGATAGAAGACTTGTGAAAGTGAAAGTTCTTCATGTAGCTTGTTGACTCACTATTTTATTTTATTTTTGGAAAAAGTGAAGTATTTTTTTATTGAGCAAACAACATAGAGACAATTGTCAAAAAAATAAAAATGAAGACACAAACAAATGAAGAGAAAAGACAAAACTGTTCCTTTCAAATTTTAAATTAATAAACAATTTTTGGTAAATTGGGTGGCAATGAATATGACAAATTTAATTTCGTGCATTGTTTTGTTCTAAACAAAATGTATTCACCATTTAGTCAAAAAAAAAAATGTATTCACCATATTTCTAAAGAATTTTTGTATGGTCAATAATTACCTTAAATTTTTTTAGTAAGAAAAAATTACCTTAAATTTTTCAAAATTAACAATCACCTTAAAAGGTTGTGCACTAAATGGTCAAATTACATACTCATTTGCTCTGGTATGATTTTTTATGTTTCTTGTGTTTATAGAGAGAGTAATCATTATGCAAACAAACTTGTGTGGTTTAGTCTTCTTAATTTAGGTGATCATTGATGAGATCATTTTCTTTCTTTTCTTGCAAATGATTTTTTTAGAGTTAGAATGATTCAACCATGTTATATATTCTAGCCTAATCTCCTCAAGTTGTTAAACTTATTGTGTGAGGTGGTGCTGTGATGTTCTTAGCATATACTTTTGAATGAATTCTTTATAGGTTTTCTTCTTCATACTCGAAGAATTTATGCTCGCATCATGATACAGACCACATCTGAAGAAGGTGGAGCAGCCGTAAGATGCTCATGGCTGGAAATCCTAGCATTTTCAGCAACAAATGTTCATTCCAAAGCCTAGGGTCTATTCAATGGTGATGGTTCGGATGGGGGTTGAGCGGAGAA
Source organism: Trifolium dubium (assembly GCA_951804385.1). Taxonomy (NCBI): domain Eukaryota; kingdom Viridiplantae; phylum Streptophyta; class Magnoliopsida; order Fabales; family Fabaceae; genus Trifolium; species Trifolium dubium. The sequence goes on along the minus strand of OX638063.1, from coordinate 1,367,129 downwards.
AACACGTCGATTACAGTATGGGTGATCATGCGAAGATATCTCTAGATAACAATGTGAGAGTTAGATACGCGACAATAGGTCCCATATGGGAAAAAGTCTGTCGTGGTTGATCGGAGGCACAAGGGAGAGTAACAGAAGAACAATGAAATCGTATAAATTTAAGGATAGAAAAATAACTCAGCTATATATAAATCCATGATTGATGGTTTTATATTGACATTTCAATATCAATAGCACACTACTGGATCTAGATCCTCAAAAAACTATATAAAAAACTAACATTTATTTTAGGACAACAAAGTAACATGTAGATAATTACATATACAGTAGAAACTGATTACACATACATACCCTATATATCTTGCATACCTTTTTTCAATTATTTTCCTTCTCTAGCAACAATAAGTTCCTCCATGTTACTATCACCAATATCTTCAGGTATCAATATTTCATCCTCAGTTGTGAAATTGTACTTACTACCAATAGCTCTTAAAAACTGATATACTTCGAACATGGTTGGCCTCTCCTTTGGATTTGGTGAAACACAGTTGCATGCAACCTTTAAAAATTGGAAAAGCTCGTCATCAGCACCCTTGTTAGCTAGTGATTCGTCAATGGCATTGTGGAGTTCCGAGTTGGTTGTGAGCTCTGCGATCCATTCTGCAAGATTCCCTTTAAAAGTTTCCGGCGCTCTAGCCACATTTGCAGGTCTTTCGCCTGTCACCAACTCAAGAAGCACGGTCCCGAAGCTGAAAACATCGCCCTTAGGCGTAGCGACCAGTGTTTTTGTATACTCAGGAGCCACATAACCAAATTCGCCGAATTCACCATTTACAAAAGTACTTAAATGTGTATCGAGGGGATTCATCAATCTAGCAAGGCCAAAATCGGAAATTTTGGGCTCGAAATCTGCGTCTAACAGGATGCACTTAGAGCTTATGTTACGGTGGATGATACGGGGATTGCAGCTATGATGAAGAAATGCTAATCCTTTGGCCGCTCCAATTGCAATTTTGAGTCTTGAAGCCCAGTCGAGGGTGCACTCGCCAGTAGCAGGATGTAGTTGATCATGGAGCATTCCATTCGGCAGGTTTTTAAAGACCAAAAGCCTCTCCTTTTTAGCCACGCAAAAACCTAAAAGAGGAACCAGATTACGATGTTTGACAGTCCCTAGTGTTGCCATCTCAGACATAAATTCTTTCTCAGAGTGTTGAGATTCCTGCAATCTTTTCACCATAAATGCGGTGCCATCGTCAAGAGTAGCTTTGTAAACAGTTCCTGTTCTTCCTGTCCCAATGATATTGCTATTACTGAAGTTGTTAGTAGCCTTCATGAGATCACTCAATTTCATTTTTGAAATTGATTTTTCAAATAGAGATACCTGAAGACATTTCAGTATTGTTAGACTTTAAGTATAATATTCTCATAACATTCCAATAGTATGCAAAATCATATAAAGTGAAGCTAAATGTTACAGAAAATAGTTTTGTAGAAAGAATATTCTTTATTTTCTAAGTTTTACAGAGAAAATGAATACTTGATCAGTAGATATTAATTGGTTTAGACATTACAAAATATATAATTTCTATTGAAAATATGTAATGGTCTGTTTGGATTAATTTATTTGATTTTATCTACTGCTAATGGCATAAGCACTTGTGCGGCTGTTAGGGAGAATTTACAGAAACAGCTTATGACAATCATGAGTTGTTTTCAGCTCATTTGATTAAAAAAAAGTTGTTTTCAGCTCATTTCCATAAGCTCTATACGATAGCTTATAAAAAAACTTAAGACTTATATAAAAATAGTTTGAATTTGTTTTATCTTTTGTCATAGAAATAGTATATGCATAACCATTAATATGATAAGCATTTATGCTATAAGTATTTAATTAAGTTGTTATCCAAACTGAGCCTATAATAAGTGTCTAATGCAATAAAACACAAATGAATCTAATATGTGAAATTATGCATCAATATATCAATATATAACTTGCCTTAATTGCCTTAGTTCCTTTAAGACTTCTTGCCCATTTGTTTCCTTCAGGATCTTCTTCCTTCTTTCTATAAGCAGCACGGCGCACAAAGAAGAACATTACAACACCCAATCCTAACGCTGCAAGAGTCACCGCACCAACAGCTGCTCCAGCTATAACTGCGGTGTTACTCTTCGAGGAAGCCTTGAGACTGCAAGGCCCAAATGAACCTCCACAAAGACCTTGATTATTTGCATAATTTGCACTAACCATATCATCAGTGAAGTTTGGAATTTGCCCAGTCAAAAGATTGTCGGATACATCAAACGTCTTAAGACGTGCAAGAGTGCCTAAACGTAGAGGAATTTGACCGGTGAGTCTGTTCTGTTCGAGTTTAATGCTATTCAGATAGGTACAGTTTGCAAGACTATCAGGTATTGCCCCAGAAAATGCATTCGAAGATAGATCAAGCGAAGTCACATATTTTAGAAGCGTAGATATATTATCTGGAATTGTTCCAGAGAAATCATTGACCGAAAGATCTAATCCAGTTAAGCTCGAACAATTAATAATGCCTTGTGGAAACTGACCCTTGAGCCCCATATTTGATAATTTGAGATTCAAGACTCTATTCTCATCAGGATGCCAACATTCAACACCATTAAATCTACAAATATACCCTTCAGTATTATTGTTGAAATTCCATGAAGATGTCAAATAATTATTCGGGTCTTGGATCGATTTTTTAATATTTTTCAAGCACAAAATATCAGTTTCAGTCCCATAGATTATTCCACAACTAATCAGCAACAAGAAACTAACAAAAACATAAGCACTGAAAATCCAGCTACTTAGAACAAGAACCATCTTCACCAAAATCCTAAACACAAACCAAAAAGTAGTAATCAAGAAACCTCATTCATTAGTATCCAATTCAATCCACAAAGCCACATCACAAACTCTAATCTCCACAAAGAACACACCCTGAAAAATCAAAGCAGAAGCACAATTCAGCACTTCACAGTTCACACAAAGTCACAAACCAAGTCAACCATCCAAAAATAAAGCAAGTCAACACAAACAAAGAAAAAAACTTTACTTTAGAACTAAACTCACACACCAATAACAATAGGAAACTAAATCATCAAAAACATGAGAAACCCATTAAAGTAAAATTAACATATATGAATGAAAAAACATAAATTTTCAATTTTTGACAAAAGTACTAAAATACCCATCTGGGTTTTGAACAACATACATGAAACTTCCTTCAACCCAGAAGAAATTTCAGAAAGTAAAAACCAAAAACACACAGAAATAAGTATAAAGTTTGAAACTTTGAGAAGAGAAAAGAAGAAGGAAGTTACCTGAAAGTGATTAAGATGAAATATTGATGGGTTTGGTGTGAAGAAGAAGTTGAAATTGAAATGGGAAAATGGAACGGGTCAAAGAAGGAAAAGCAAAAAATTCCAAAGATGAGAGAAGACTTGGAATAGAGAACCGCGAAGACTTGTGAAAGTGAAAGTTCTTCTTCTTCAGTTGCTGACTCGCTTTTATTTTGTGGAAAATTTGAGGTGTCATCTTATTGGACAAACACAAGAAAATGGTGTCACAAAGGAACAGGAAAAAAACAACATTTTCTTTCAATTTTTTAATACATTTTTGCGGAAATTGTTGAATAGGGTGTTGTTGATGTTTGTCTCAACTTCCACATTATTTATTTATGAAATTTTGAGTTTATAAATATGTGAGAGTAACATTTATTTTATGAGCTAGTTTTTAAAGTTGAAATTCAAACATATTTAATATGGTATTAGAGTCGGGTTAAAGACTATTAGTGGTCATCTGATGACTGATCCAGAACCATGCTAAGTTTCTGAGCTGTTGGACAAATAAATATGTGAAGGCAACCTCACTTTACGAGTTAATTTTTGGGATTGAGATACAAGCATATTTAATACTCCCTCCGTCCCATTATATAAGCACTTTTACTACAAAAGTCTAGTCCTAAAATATAAGCTCCTTTACAATTTATTAGGTACATTTATTACTTTTTTGCTTACACATACCCCTAATTATTACTACTAAGTTGCATTGAAATACAAAAATTGTAAAAGGACTTATATTTTGGGACTAGACTTTTGTAGTAAAGGTGCTTATATAATGGGACGGAGGGAGTTTAAATCAACCTGACAATATTAATAAATGTCTTGTAGTACTTTTTTTTTGTCAAATAATTCAGCGACTAAAAATCCATTTATTTATATAGATAAGTGGGATGGTTATAGTTCAAACTCCAATCTTAATCGTTTGCATATAAAATATAATGTCCCAAAAATTAGACTAGGGTTCTAATAAATGTCTTGAAATACTTGTTACTGCATACTACCAAAAAAAAATGTCTCGAAGTACCGGTCAAATAAGCTAAAAATGGAGTATATTTTTTAAATTCTTAAAAAAGTTTAATAGAAAAAATTTGAACTAATATTACTACTATTTATTATTTTAATCAATGTCACAAAAATGTAGTTCTACAAACGGGTTATTTTTAGACTTTTGGGTCATGTTTGGTTCTATAAGATTTTGGTAGGAAACTATGGTTTGAAAGATGATAGACTTAAGTGATTTTTTTGACATAGAATAAGACAACAAGTTTTTTTTTTTACAACAACAAGTTATATAATTAGTAGTAGTATATGTATACACCGTGCAAATAGAATAAAATCATCGTATATAAAAATATTACTTGTGTACAATTTTGCTGTTAGTTTAAAATAAAAAAAATATTGTTGAGGTGTTATTCTCATTTTTATTTTTTGATACGTAAATAAAATGTTAAAGTCATTGAAAACTCACACATCTAAAATGGATGAATCGAAATTTGAACTTCAATCATGGATATTTAGCTTAACAATTTCAACATTTTTTTATTAATTGAACTATAATTTTTACACATTTTCATTTTTATTTTGAATATAATAATAAGCACATAATTTTTATCATGATTCCACTATGATTAATTTAATAGTTTATAGAATACACAAAATATTTTTTTTTCGAATTTCCTCCTAACTAAAGAAAATAGCTATACTACTAAAGAGTTTTTTTTTCTAAAGAGTTGGAGGTGTCCCTGCATGAACATAGATTCTCTTAAGTACAATTTTTACTTTAAAGACTAAAATATAATTTTGTTTTTGTTTTTATCATTTAATAAAATAGAAATTCACATAACAAATTTAAATATCATTTAAATGATAATAAAAGATTAGTGCAATTGATCATGTAATGTGAAAAATGTACTAGTTGAAAGAATGCATTGCGGTCTCTATAGTATAGATACGGTTTTGCAGACAAGGAAGGCTGCTATAGTGGTATGCTACACTTGCAAGTGGTGGTCAGCTTTTCACACGATGTGCACGATATCCTCACCCCACAAACCAATCCAAGTGGAAACAAACAAACAAAACCTATTCTACTAAAGTTAAGAGCTCTGTGTCGGTGCATTCATACCCAACCCAACCATGTACTACTTCTTCACATTCACATTAAACAAAAATAGAGAAAAAGTTAACATCGGTTAGTTGATTCAATGATAAGTGATGTTGAATTTGATAAAGAGAATCATTGTTTAATATCACACAATTGTGATTGAAAGGGAATTAGAATCATTTTATATTAGAACTGATTTTCGAATTAGATTAAACTAACAGTAAAAGCAAAAAAAAATAGAAAAATGCTAATCGAGTACTTTTTAAAAATATAAAATTTGTTTAATTAACTTTTTAAAAATATAAAAATGAATATAAAATTTACTTTTATTTTTAAACTATTATATTAAAGACATTAGTTGGCATGATCCACAAAAATAAAAAGTATTAAGGTGATCAATTTTGAGCTTCAACAAGTCTCTCATATGAACCATATGGACCTATGTTGAAAAAAGGTGTTTGAACATAAAATAATTTGATTGGTTCTTATGAGAAAGTGGGAAGATAAGAGAAATGATTTGTGAATACTGAATACAAATCACGACTTCTGTTTTTATATGATTGAGGTATTTTGAATATAGTGTCTAATAAACTGTATAGAAATTAAACTAGTAAGAAATACATAAATATAAAAACATGTAAGAGAGAGTGAAAAGGGAGGAAGAGGTAAAAAATAAAGAAATTTGAGATATTATCTGAAAGAAAAAAGTACTAATTAAAGGTTAATTAGTACTTTTTTTTATCTTATTTTGAAGGTTAATTACTATTTAAAGTACAAGAATACCTCTAAAAACATAAAGTCACAAGGAACATAAATGGATAATAAGTAACAAGTAACATTTTTTCTCTATTTCTTTCCTACTTTGAAAATATTGAAAGAACAGGACTTATTTTTCTTTTCCTCTTCAATAGCTCTCTTGTAAACCAATCAAGTTATTATTTTTAACTTTCATGGACTTCGCTAATTTTACTTACTCTTAGACTTCGCTAATTTTCATAAGTAGAAGCTTATAAAGATTGCCCTTCTCAAAGTTTAAAATATGAGCTGATTAATTTTAGTTTAGCGAAATGAATAAGTAAATAGTAATAAATAAAAGTGTCTTAAAACTCAATATTTTGTTTTATTTTGGCTAAATTGCACTTTTGACCCCCTATGTTTCAAAAACTTGTAATTTTGACCCCCTATATTTCAAAATGGCACTTCTAGCCCCTTATGTTTAACCCCTTTTGCAAAAACCAATTTTGACCAAGTCAACATTGACGTGGCAAGTTACTTATGTGACATGGATGCCACGTCATCACCTAAAAAACACCTTGCATTAAAATTATGTGAATTTCTCTGCCCCTCTCATGTCCTCTGAATAACTTTGTTATCACAAGGAAGATAAGAGTTAACATAATTTGCAAGGGAAAAGCCATATGGGTCACCATTCCAAGAGTTTTCTGGGACTTCCATTTTAAATGATATTATTGTCGCAAGAGAGTGAACCTAATATATACATGCAACATTAAATAGAACAAGATATGTAATCATAACCTGGCTGCATGTTTACGAAAAACATAATACTAAAACAAGCTAAATTAAAATGATGGAATCATGAATTACTCCTTTGTCAGTTCGGCTGCTTCTGGCCCAACCGATTTTCTCTAGATCCCCTACATTACTGTCAAGGATACCACCAGCTTTGGATATTGCACTTTCTAGTTCTTTCTCAACAGCTACAATTTTGAAATCATATACTTTAGCATCAATTTATCCAAAATAACTAGCCAAAATGAATCACATGTAATCATGTATGCTCTACACTACGCCAACAGAACAGACATTATTAATAGTTTTTGAATTATATGAAACTTCGATACGTAGACTACTCAATAAAAACATTACAAATAGTTGATGTTAGCAGATCATAGCTCATATATATAGGGTATGATTTTGTTCATATCATCTCGTGCAGCCAGTCAACACTCCATGTATGCTCTGCATGTTTTTACGTTTCTTGTTTTTCTTTTTTATATAATTATTATTAGGTGATGACGTAGCATCCATGTCACATAAGTAACTTGCCACGTTAGCATTGACTTGGTCAAAATTGATTTTTGCAAAAGGGGCTAAATATAAGGGGTTAGAAGTGCTATTTTGAAACATAAGGGGCCAAAATTGCAAGTTTTTGAAACATAGGGGGCCAAAAGTGCAATTTAGCCTTTTATTTTTGTCAAATAATCAACTCTAACTAGACGTATGACCTAATCAGCTATAAGTCTATAAGAATGTGAAATTTAAAATCACCGGTGAGATACATGCAGAATACGTACAAAATCATCATTAAGACCATTATACTTGCAGACCACTGATGAACGAATACAATGAACTTATATTCAATAGTTCACAATACCATCAAATGTTAGTTAGTTTAAATAGTGATTAACGTTAAATTTGATAGATAAAATTATGATTTAATATCTTACAACTGTGTTTGAAAGAAATTTAAAATAACTTACTGTCAAAAGTCGCCCTAAATGTTAAACTACTAAAATTCTTTTTCTCTAAGAACTAAAAGGCGGAAAAAAAAATGTTCACAAATTACAATACTATAGAGAAGACTTTAATATTTTTCTCATATTACTCTCATGAAGTTAAGATGTAATTCCACCGATTTAGTGAAATTGTTTGTCCAAACTACTTTGCAAGGGGAGTACCAAGTTTTTAGAGATTGTACATACTATATATTACTGTAGCTTAAGAAAATTTAGACTATTGATAATTATAAAACTTGATTTACACTTTATGAAGGAGAGTCATGCACAAATATTTTTGATTGCACTACATGTTAGGTGTAACATAAATGACATTTAAAAATAAAAATAAAAAACCAATTAAAAAAATAGTCAAATTAAACAATTTTTTTTGATGATACAAACAAAGTATTTAATTTGAACTAAAATATTTTTGTAACTTAAAAAAACATTTAAAATAGAATTTGGAGGAGGGAAAAATGATTAGTTATAGTAGAAGTAAAAAGCGTGCGAAACAAATGAAAAAGTATTAGAAAAAGCGTGGGAAATAAATAAAGCAAGTAAGTAGAGATATTATTACTATTACTATCGCAAAACAGAGAGAGAGAGACACTTCTCTACTCAATCTTCTTCTTCTTCTTCCTCCTCTCTCTTTCTCTCTCCTAGGGTTTCACTTTTAGAGAGAGAATGAACTGAAAATCCACAACTCTCTCTCTCTCTCTCTAGTTTATCTCCTTCACACAATTTAGGTAACTCTTCTTTCAATTTTTGTTTAATTTTCTCTGTAAGCTTAGATCGGCTATGTTTTCATATGCGTTTGCTTTTTCAGTTCACAGTTTCGTAGAAATTTCTCTTAGATCATTGTTGCGTATAAATATTGCCTTAATTTTGCTACCTTATGTGTTTATTTCATTTTTAAGGGTTTTCATTTTGGTTGTTTCATTGGAAGAAGCTTAGTTTAGTGATCAAAAAATTAGAGAAATTGTAAGGAAATATATAGTTGAAGATTTGACGAAGAATTATTAATATAGTATGATTTTAGAATTAGGAAACTTTATTGGTTGAAAATTTGAGTTAGTGTTTTGCTTGAACTCAAAGGTTACCATTTTAGTTTTTAGATGAGGTTAAATAATGCACTAGATGTAGATTTTTTTTATGCGTAATTTTAGTTTAGCTATAGGGTTCCTGATCAATAATATAGTGCTCATTCTGTAAATACATCAAAGAATAATATAGTGCTCATTCGGTAAAAATTACTTTCTTTATTGCACACTAGATATATTATTTTAGTTTATGCACTATATTATTGCAATGGCACTTTTTTTATCAGTAGGAATTGAATTGAGTACCCTGGAGTTTACAATGTTTGCACACAATGTGTACCAATCACTTGCGCTAGAGCTCAGTGGTTGCAGTGGGATTGTTTTGTTTTTTTATCAGTAGGAATTGAACTGGGTACCCCGGAGCTTACAACTCTCATACACACACTACACACTTACCGTTTGCACTAGAGCCGGTGGTTGCAACGGTACTCTTTTATTTTATAAAAAAAAAGTAGGAATTGAACTCGGTACTTCCAAGGTTTAGCACACTCACACACATACACTGTGCACTAACCATTTGTGCTAAAGCCCGGTGGTTGCAATGATACTCATTTGATGTTACATAAGTTGAACTTTGATATTGGTTTCATTTATTTATTTATTTTGTTTAGCTTCTTTGCTATGGAAGACAAAGATTCAGTTGCTAAAATGATAGACTCTACATCTTCAAAGATACAACAGCTGCAAAAGGCTTTTGCTGAACTTGAAAGTTACCGAGCTGTTACTCTGAACTTAAAATGGAAAGAACTAGAGGAACATTTTCAAGGGCTGGAGAGATCCTTGAAGAGCCGCTTTAAGGAACTGGAAGACCGAGAAAAGATGTTTCAAAACAAAACAAGGAAAGCTCGTGAAATGTTGGAGAAAAAGGAAGCAGCCGTTTTTGCTAAGGAGCAAGCCTCGTTGCAGAGGCTTCAAAAGAAAAGAGATGCTTCTGTATTCACAATTACAAATGCTCGAGTAAAGCATAGAAAAGTTTCATCAAAGGATTTTGTCTTTAATGGGAGTCAAGTGACACCAGGTGTCTTTAATGGGAGTCAAGTGACACCAGGTGTCTTTAATGGGAGTAAAGGGACACCAAGTGTCGGGGAGAAACCTTTGGATGCTGCGTCAACTGGGGCTGAAGGCAACTTAGAAAATGTGCAACTTTCTCCTGAAAATGGAAATGTGGGCTTGATGTCTTATCCTGAGTTGCTAAAGCTATGCAAAGAGATGGATGCTGCTGGACTTCACAAATTTATATCTGACAACCGCAAAAACCTTGCTGCTGTAAGGGAGGAAATACCACTTGCATTAAGAGCTGCTCCTAATGCTGCCTGTCTAGTTTTAGATTCGTTGGAAGGATTTTACTGTACAGAAGTGCCAAGTCAGGATGCAAAGAAAGATGCTAACTTGTTGGGTCTTCGCAGAACCAGTATCATGCTGCTGGAATGTCTAAGTGACTTCCTGACCAATTTGGGTTCTGTTTCTAATGTGATTTCTAAAGATATCAAGTATAGGGCAAAGGCAGTTGCTGAAGAGTGGAAACCGAGATTGGATGCTCTTGACATGGATGCTAGCAATGGGAATTCCTTGGAAGCTCATGCATTTTTGCAACTTCTAGCCAGTTTTGGTATTGCCTCTGACTTTAACGAGGAGGAGTTATCCAGGCTAATTCCAATGGTATCTCGGCGTCGCCAAACTGCTGATTTATGCCGGTGCCTTGGGTTGTCGGAGAAGATGCCTGGTGTGTATTGGCTCATTTTATTTATTTATAATATTTAATTATATACACCAAGTTTTCATCTAATTATCTCATGTTTATTTTTCTTTTTCTTCTGGATTTTCAATATGAAAAAGTTGTTTCCTTAGGTTTCTTTAAATATTTGTATGGTCATTTAAATTTAAATGATTCATTTTACTTTTGATATGCAGGTGTGATTGAAGTTTTGGTAAACAGCGGGCGGCAAATTGATGCTGTTACCTTGGCTTTTGCATTTGATCTTACAGAACAGTTTTCACCCATTCCTTTGCTGAAGTCATACCTGAATGATGCTAAGAAAATTTCTTTGCCAGGCAGGAGTGTTAGCACATCTCCCACTGCACAGGTAAATTCTCCAGTGTCTGCTATATTAAGTTATCATTCCTTCTGTTGTTTTCTTTTAATGGTTTGAACTAGTTCTATGGAATATTGTATAGTTCTTCTGACTTGTATGTCCAGATGTAATTGAGGTTGTCAGTTGTCTAGTAGTTTTTTTGTCATCGTAGACACGGTTGGTAGCTGCAAAGAAATTATTGTATTATAACATTTTCAGAACATAGTCAGAAATATTGTTGAATCAGATACTCATACTCTGAACAATGAAAGTTTTTAAGAATTGGTTCGTACCATGGTATTGGAGCATCTATGGCCCAAGTGGTCTAGAGTTTGATCCTTACCAACCCCATTCTTCTATGTAAAAGTTGAATTCAACACAAGGTAGATGGATTTATCCAATGTATGCTCTTCAAACCCAAAGGGCTCTTTTGTGAGAGGGGATAATAGATAGAAAACCATATTCACAAGGACTTGTGTAACAATTAACAACATAAGCCTTTGAGAGAGTTAATTCATGTCAACATAAGCCTCTAGTTGTTCTTTGCCTTTGCCTTCTTAAAGAGGAGGATTTCTTATTTACCTATTTAGGAATTTTTGAAGTATATAACTTTTGTTTGTGTAGAAGTAAAATAGAATGTATGGAATGTAATTTTAGAGGGAGGTATGCTAATTCTAGGCTGAATCCTTCTTGCCAAAATAGGATTCAAGCAGAAATGCTTCAAGACATGATTTGTGGTGAAAAGGTGCCCACTCAAACTTAAAAAAAGAAAATTTATTACCACACTAGCATCTTGCCACATTCATTGACTTACATCATAGATTAAGAAATGATGGAGAACATTCACTATCATCTTGGATTGCCTTAAAGATGTTTCAATGCATGCAGAGTAGATAAACAATTTATTTGGTGTTTCTGTTAAGTCCTTATTTTTATGCTCCAAAATAACTACAATTAAACGTATCTTCAATACTCATTGATGTTTGATTATGAAAGTATGTGTGTGTGTGTGTGTGTGTGTGTCTGAATATTCCTAATGACATGCTATTCTCTCAGATTGAGGTGAATGAAAGAGAGCTGTTTGCCCTCAAGGCCATACTGAAGTGCATTGAAGAACATAAACTTGATGAGCAATATCCTATGGATCCTATCCAGAAACGAGTTATCCAACTCGAGAAGGTCAAGACCGACAAGAAGAGGGAAACAGAAGCGACAAAGCCTCAACCCAAGAGACCCTGTGCTAATGTTGTGGGATACAGTCCTCGTGTCACTAACAATCCTATTGACAGAACTTCATATGTTAGAGTTGTTGACAGGTACCCACAATATATGTATGACCGACCTTACTTGTACCCTGGACCAACTGAAAATCACTGCGCCCCTTTCCTGGGTTCTGCAACCTATAACGTCTCTCCTAATCCTGGAACTTACTTTGCAAATGGCTACCAATATCAAGCTACATACCTCCACTAATTAGCAGAGATGATAAACAGATAACTATGGTCCCTTTAATATTTAGTCTTAAGTTTTAACCCTTAAGCTGTTGTACTTGTACCACTTGTATGTTGTACTTTATAAATGTAATCTTCTAGAATCCCTTAAACAGGTGAAATGTCAGTTTAAAATTTAACTTTGGTGCTGGAAGATATTCTGATCCTCAAATGCATCCACTGTATTCTTGTTTTGTACAAGCTTACTTTGTAGTATACTTTTCCTACTAATTTGTGATTGTCAATGCTTCTAAGTAACTGCACTGCACTTTTCGACATTTTTCTTTTCTTCTACTCAGTAACATAGTTATCAACTTGAGGAACTCTTAAACACCATTTCCCTCTTTTTTGTGGTGTATGCTCCCAAAGTGGGTTCTACTCTTAAAGAATCAGGATTGATTTTGGATTATTGAGAAACCTGATGTGGTTGGGTTAGGTAAGGGGGGTTAATAACTAAAGAACTATGCTAGTATTGGTTAGGTACATAGTAAATCTATGACTCAGTTTCTGTGAGAGCAAAAATAAGAGTGGGAATTAGCTTCATTTTTCAGTAGCATGCGTTCAAAGGCAAAATATAATGAGAAAGAGAAAGGAAAAAAAGAAAACAAATTTATCAGAGCCTGGTTTCGATCCAGGGACCTGTGGGTTATGGGCCCACCACGCTTCCGCTGCGCCACTCTGATTTGTTGATATATTATGTTTCATTATTGTACTTATTGTAACTAATGTTCATAGTAATGCGCTTTCTTTCTAGTAAGTATAGTAATCACAAAAAGGATTGAGTTGAAACTTGAAACAAACGGCTTAAGAAAACCATTAACTACATTCATTTTTTAAACATAAAAAATTTATTTTATCGGTTAGTTTAGTGGTTAAAATTCCATCTTTTAAAAATGAAGAAGTGAACATACTAAGATTTGAATTCTCTTTATGTATAATGTCTCTACCAACCGAGTAAAGATCACAGATGAGATATACATAAAATAAATTTTACTTTTTTTTTATTTATTAAATTTTTAAAAACTAAATTTTAAATATCATTATTACAAAATCAATTTTTTATTAATCTGTGACGAACGACTTTAAAATTTGTGTTTTTTGTATAACTTGGAACAAAAAAATTAATTTATATTTTTACTTATAATATAAAAAGGAGGAGGTATATTGTAGAGTTCATACTTTAATATACCACTTATTTATGATAGTTATTATTTTTTGGTTATAAATGAAGGTCGAAGACTCAAAGATAAATTAATTGAAAAGAATACTACGAGGTACAAAGATGCCGACTAATCCATCCAAAAAAGAGAGTTTACAACTCTCTTCTAGACGATTTCACAATGATAGCTCATATATTGAAGCTTTGACATTACAATTGGCAAGTCCATTAACACATTCATACTTACTCATAATAGTACTCCTTCCATCTTAAAATTCAAGAGAAAAAAACTCATACTTTTTATCCTAAAATATAATAGAGAAAACATAAACATTTATCTTTTAAAAAATAAAATTTAACTCTCTCTCTTATCTTTTCTATAATCAACTTCCTTCAAAGAAAATAACGCATTTTCAATTAACTTATTTTACTTTTTATAATAAACATAATTTTTATTTTTTTCTCTTTATAATATGATACGTATCACAGAGTGTAGAGTACTAGTTTTATTTTATAAATTTGAGTGAAAAAAATGAACTTTGTTAAGCTGCTTAACAAACAAGTCCCAAGAAGAATGTATTTTTTCTTAATTTTGTCGAAGACACTCTGTACTGTAGCAGTTGGTACTGTCGACAGAACAACACAGCTAGCTAGTAGCTACTAGTATCCGTAAACGGTGAAGAAGAAGAAGAAGAAAGACCAAAACGGAAACGGGGTCTTCAAATTCAATTTCTTTATTTCTTTTTAAAAATTAAACAGAGTCAGCTTTTGTGACTCTCTCTTTTCATTATCATCATTATTAATATTAAAAAAATCAAACACACACACTCTCTCTCTCTCTCTCTCTCTTCCTTTTCTTCATCTTCTTCTTCAACCTTCTCTCTCAATTCTCTCTCTCTCTCTGATGTGAGGGTTGCACTCACAATATGGATTGAGAACACTCTCTCTCTTTCTATCTCTCTCTCTCTCTGTGTTTTATAGTACTTTCTTTTGGATCAATCAGGTAATTCTTTGTTTCTATTTTTATTTTATTTTTTAATTTTTTTTTTCTGTTATTTTGTTTTCTTGCTGTCGGTTTAGATCGGCTTTGTTTGCTTATGTAGACAATTTCTGATTTCCTCGTTTCTTGTCTCATTTTATCTTCCATACACTACTCTCCAAATCTACTACTCTTCTAATTGCACTGCACTGCATGTTTTTTTTTTTTTTTTTTTAATTTAACTGAGTTCATTTATTTTAGTAATTTTAATTTTAATTTTAATTTATGGAAGTTAATTACTTTGATTTTTTAGTTTTTAGTTTTCAGCTGTTTATTATTGTTGTTTTTATTTCCACTTGCATTTAATTGATGATGAGTAGAAATATTGTACCTGTTTTGCCCCTGTTTCTTTTTTTAGGTTTTTTGAAATTGTAGCTATAAAAAATCTGGATCCAGACATATTTGGTAAATATTTTAGCAATTTTGTTATCAAAAAGACTTTTTTAGCTACTAGGCAACTTATTAAGAAATTAATGCTTGAAGATTTGGTGAAGGATTAAATATGATGTCATAAATAGTGAAGCTTGAACCATTGAGAATTTGAGATTGTTAATTAATACACCTTCCGGTTACTATTATAAGCAAAAAAAAAAAAAAACTTTTTAGATTAATTGAATAATTGATGTATCTGATATATAACAGTGACGGGAGGGTGTTTGTAAACAAATTTTACTAGATGCTGATTATGTTTGTGGTTGTACACAACTATTTTTTTGGTGCATTAATTTATGCTATTTCCTTGTTTCTTGCTTCTGAAATTAATTAAATGGAACTTTGCACTATCTTTAAGTACTTGGTTGTAACCAATCGTTAGTAGGTCCAACGGTGATTGACGCTGAACTTGGTAGGGAGAACTACGGTTCGATTCCATGCAAGTGCATTTGGGAGGGAATTAGAACCACTTGATGGCAGAACTCACCCCTTACTCTAGACTACTAGGGCCCCTTCCCCTAGGATGCTTTATTGAGGATTAATTAATTAGTAACTCACCTATGGTAAAGATTACATCTTTGGTAATTAATTAGTTAGTAACTCACCTTTCGTTTTATCCTTGTCCCCAATTGCAAGCTTTTATCTGTTTTTCATCAGTTTATTCGTCTGCATTTATATATTATTTATCCTAATCTGATTACGAGTGTTTTTAATTGTTGATAAGTGTGCAGTATATACTATTAACTGTAGTTCATGCTTTTGTGAGCTGATATTAAGTATTTGTTGTTTCATCATTTTATCTTTTTTTCAGCTTCTTTACAATGGAAGAAAAAGATTCGGTTGCTATGCTGATGGATTCAACAACTTCTAAGATACAACAACTGCAGAAGGCATTTGCTGAACTTGAGAGTTATCGAGCTGTTACTCTTAACATGAAATGGAAAGAACTGGAGGAACATTTTCACGGGCTTGAGAAATCCTTGAAGAGGCGCTTTCATGAGTTAGAAGATCAAGAAAAAGTGTTTGAAAACAAGACAATGAAAGCTCGTGAAATGTTGAAGAAGCAGGAAGCAGCCATTTTTGCCAAGGAGCAAGCTACATTGCAGAGGCTTCAAGAGAAAAGAGATGCTGCTACATTTGCCATTATAAATGCTCGAGAAAAGCACAGGAAGGTTTCACAAAAAGATTTGGCCATGGTCTCCAATGGGGGTCAAGGTACATCAGGCATGGAGGAGAAACCAATGGATGCTGTTTCTAATGTGATGGAAGGTCACATAGAAGATGTGAAACTTTCTCGTGAAAATGAAAATATAGAATTGGTTTCTTATCCGGAGTTGCTAAAACTTTGTAAGGAGATGGATGTTGCTGGACTACACAAGTTCATATCTGACAACCGTAAGAATCTTGCTGCTATAAGGGAGGAAATACCACATGCATTAAGAGCTTCTCCTAATGCTGCATGTTTAGTCTTAGATTCTTTGGAAGGATTTTATTGCATGGAAGTGTCGGGTCAAGATATTAAGAAGGATGCTAACTTATTAGGTCTTCGCCGGACCTGTATCATGCTGATGGAATGTCTGAGTGATTTCCTGACCAATTCAGGCCGTGCTTTTAATTTAGTTTCGAAAGATATCAAGAAAAGGGCAAAGGCAGTTGCTGAAGAATGGAAACCTAAATTGGACGCTCTTGACATGGATGCTAGTAATGGAAATTCCTTGGAGGCTCATGCGTTTTTGCAACTTCTAGCCAGTTTTGATATAGCGTCTGGTTTTGATGAGGATGAGTTATCCAGGCTAATTCCAATGGTGTCTAGGCGTCGCCAAACTGCTGATTTATGCCGTTGCCTTAGATTATCAGAGAAAATGCCTGGTTTGTATCTGTTAACATTTATAATATTTCATTTCGATTTTATCCTTATGAGAATTATATCAAATTTTGGGCAATATTGATGTATAGTCTTCTCTCCGCAGGTGTAATTGAGGTTTTGGTGAACAGTGGGAGGCAAATTGACGCTGTTAACTTGGCTTTCGCATTTGGTCTGACAAATCAGTTTTCTCCTGTTTCCTTACTGAAGTCATATTTGAAGGATGCTAGAAATTCTTGCTCATCTGGCAAAAGTGGTAACTCATCCCCCACTGCACAGGTTCGTTGTTGAGTTTCTGCTGTATTGAGAAATTATTCCCACCATTGTGTATTTTAATGATTTGAAATAGTGATATGAAATGCTGCAGAGTTTTTTAAAGTTTTCCTATTAGTCTTTTTACCATTATTAAATATTTAACTGTGTCTTATCTTATGGATGAATGTTTGCTGTGTAAATGTTTGTTTTATCTTATGGAAGACATTTACCATGATATACTTGGGTTGGCTTGGCTTATTCACTTCATCTACACATATATATTGGTGTGTTTTTTTGTTTCTGTCGGTTCTTCATCCGCAGGAGTGAAAATTTTGAATTCTGACTGAAATTGTTTGCGGTCAGACTTACTTACCTCCTGGTTGAACTTCGGATTACCAGGAGCCATTTCCCCTAGAACAGGATGGTTAAGACAAAAAAAGTGTTATTCTTAATTGGTTTATGTTTTGGTAATCCACTCTTTTTCTGCTTTTTTAATATTCTTTATGACTTCTTGTATCAGATTGAAGTTAATGAACGAGAGCTAATCGCTCATAAAGCAGTAATCAAGTGCATTGAAGAACACAAACTTGATGAGCAATATCCTCTAGATCCTCTCATGAAACGAGTTGTCCAGCTAGAGAAGGCCAAAGCTGACAAAAAGAGGGAAACTGAAGCGACAAAGCCTCAACCGAAGAGACCTCGAGCTAATAATGTGGGATACGGTCCTCGTGTCACTAACATTCCTTCTGAAAAAACTTCCTATGTTAGAGTTGCTGACAGGTACCCTCAAACGCAATATATGTACGACCGACCTTACATGTACCCTGCTGGACCAACTGACAATCACTGTCCCCCTCTCCTCGGCAATGCACATTATAACTTCTCTCATAATCACGGCAACTACTTTGGAAATGGCTACCAGTACCAAGCTACATATCTTCACTAGTTAACTGAGATATGAGCAGAAGATTATGATCCTTTTGTTTAATATATCTAGTCTTAACCTTTTAAGATGTTGTATGTTGTACTTTTTCAATGTAGTATTTAAGAATCACTAAAAAAAGTAAAATGTCATGTTATCAATGTTTTAACTTTTGTACTAGAAGATATTCTGATCCTCTAATGTATGAATTCTGTTCTTGTTTTGTACAAACTTAATCCTGCTGTTGTATTTGTAGTATTTTTGCTTGTCTTAGATCTGAGGTTGTCTTATTTATTTATTTATTGAACACAATTGATCACATATTTAAACTATGTTATTTTTTGGTTTGAACCGGGTTTCCTCTGATATTTGTTGTCGGTATTTGTTGAAAATAATGTGCGTAAAAGTATCATTCCAGTATTCTTGTTTTCTTAATAGAATAGTTCTAGTCTCAACTATTACTCTCTCCTATAGTCCTATATAGTTCTTAAACTGAAAATATTATACTAATAAGTAGTAATTCATAAACTATTTTTAATCCATCAAATAAGAATTTATCTTTTAAGTAGGTAATTCATAAACTATTATAATAAGAACTTATTACTATATTTTAAACTGTTGCTGTTACTAGGAATATTACTACTTCTGTAATTCTGTTAACCTTGGCAACACAAATCAAATTACTACTTAAAAGAAACAAAAAGATAAGGTCAACTGAACAATGTTGTATCTACCACCATTACCATCAAGGAAAATCCTGCTGGCTTTTCTTGTCTCCTATTCCTAGTTCCACCAAAAACTATGGTTACGCCTTTTTAGTCTTCCTTGAAATCTGATAAACCACCATATTTCTAACTTGGAGAAATCTTGAGCTGTTTTTAGAATATACTACCATCAATATAATGTCTTATGATGATTATGCCATACCCTCCAACTTCAATCCTGAATGGATACATGACGTGTTCATCAATTTTAGAGGGGATGACACTCGTAAAAATTTCGTTTCTCATCTATACGCTGCACTCTCAAACTTAGGTGTTAACACTTTTCTTGATGATGAAAACTTACTAAAGGATTCAGAACTGAGAGAAAATCTACTTACAGCAATAGCAAGGTCTCATGTTTCTATTGTTGTTTTCTCCAAAAACTATACTGAATCTAGTTGGTGTCTTAACGAGCTTGAAAAAATCATGGAATGTCGCAACACTTATGGCCATGTTGTTTTTCCTGTGTTTTACAACGTCGATCCATCAGTTGTACGCCATCAGACAGGCGATTTTGGAAAAGCGTTGGAATCACGCGCTCAAAAACTGTACGAAGGGGAAGGTGTTATGGATGCTCTGTTAAGATGGAGGAGTGTGCTCAACCAAGCTGCAAATTTATCTGGTTGGGATGCTAACAATTTCAGGTAAATAGATCAATACTTTCTGCTTTCTTGCTTATTATCATAGACAGTTAAGCTTCTAATCTTTCATAATTTATGCTCATTCTGTCTGTTTTGTAATGATTATTGAAGGAGTGAAGCTGAGCTAGTGAAGAAAGTTGTTAAGGAAGTTTTGACAAAACTAGACAGCACACACTTGTCTATTACAGAATTTCCAGTTGGTTTAGAATCTCGTGTCCGCGAAGTGATTGAGTTTATTGATAATCAATCGGACAAAGTTTGCATTGCAGGGATTTGGGGAATGGGAGGATCGGGGAAAACAACCACAGCAAAAGCCGTTTACAATCAAATCCATCGCAAGTTTGATGATAGAAGCTTCATTGAAAATATTAGAGAAGTCTGTGAAAAAGATAATAAAGGGATTAATCATTTGCAAGAACAACTACTTTCTGATGTCTTAAAGATAAAGGTGAAGAATATTCATAGTATTACATCGGGGACTACTATGATCGAGAAAAGACTTCGGAGAAAAACAGTCCTCGTTATACTAGATGATGTGAGTAAGTTTGAGCAAATAAACGCCCTATGTGGAAATCGTAAATGGTTTGGTTCTGGAAGTGTATTAATTGTTACAACCAGAGATGTACACCTACTTAAATTACTTAAAGTTGCACATGTTTGTACAATGAAGGAAATGGATGAAGATGAGTCCCTTGAGCTTTTTAGTTGGCATGCTTTTAGAGAACAAAGTCCAATAAAATACTTTATTGAACTCTCTAGAAATGTTGTTGCTTACTGTGGAGGATTGCCTCTTGCTCTTGAAGTCCTCGGATCTTACTTATTTGGAAGGACAGTAGGAGAATGGACAAGTGTATTGTCAAAACTCGAGAGAATTCCCAACGACCAAGTACAAGAGAAACTTAGAATAAGCTATGACGGTTTAAAGGATGATATGGAAAAGGATATATTTCTTGACATATGTTGTTTCTTTATCGGTAAGGAAAGAGCTTATGTTACGAAGATACTAAATGGGTGTGGACTTTATGCTGACATTGGAATAACCGTCCTCGTAGAAAGGAGCCTTGTAAAAATTGAAAAGAATAACAAACTTGGAATGCATGATTTGCTAAGAGACATGGGAAGAGAAATTGTTCGTCAAAGTTCAGCGAAAAATCCAGGGAACCGTAGTCGATTGTGGTTTCATGAGGATGTACACGATGTTTTGACAAAATATACAGTAAGTGTGTTATGAATATATGTGCGTGTTTGCATATTCATGTTCATTATAA
Organism: Trifolium dubium; assembly: GCA_951804385.1. Classification (NCBI taxonomy): domain Eukaryota; kingdom Viridiplantae; phylum Streptophyta; class Magnoliopsida; order Fabales; family Fabaceae; genus Trifolium; species Trifolium dubium. Next base: position 1,346,140 of record OX638063.1, on the reverse strand, counting down.
GTATGCTATGGTTGCACTGTCTTTATGTATCACTTTGTACTTTTATTCTTCAAATGCAGGGAACAGAAACTGTGGAGGGATTGATTTTTAAGGTGCAAAAAACTGACACAGTTTGCTTCAGTACTAATTCATTCAAGGAAATGAAGAAACTGAGACTTTTAAATCTTGATTGTGTTGATCTCATTGGAGACTATGGTTGTCTTTCCAATCAACTGAGATGGATCAAATGGCAAGGAACTACTTTCAACTATATACCGGATGATTTTTATCAGCGAAATCTTGTCGCTATAGACTTAAAACACAGCAATATTAGACAAGTTTGGAATGAAACGACGGTATACTATTAACATTCTCTTTTGAAACTAAAATGTTTATGACAATAGTAATTGTTGCCACCATTTTTTCTTTTAACTTTTATTTTCTTGCAGTTGCTGGAGAAGCTTACGTTTCTTAATCTCAGCCATTCTAGGTACTTGAAAAACAGCCCCGACTTTTCAAAATTACCGAATCTAGAAAAGCTCATCATGAAGGATTGTCAAAACTTGTCTAGTATACACCAGTCTATCGGAGATCTCAAAAGTATTCTTCTGATAAATTTGAAGGATTGTACAAGTCTTAACAATCTCCCAGAGAAGATATATCAATTAAAATCTTTGAAAACTCTCATCCTTTCTGGTTGCTCAAAGATTGATAACTTGGAAGATGATATAGTGCAAATGGAATCATTGACAACACTGATCGCAAAAGATACAGGCGTAAAAGAGGTGCCATATTCAATAGTAAGATTGAAAAGCATCGCATATATATCCTTATGTGGATATGAAGGATTGACACGTGATGTTTTTCCCTCTCTCATTTGGTCTTGGATGTCACCAACAATGAATTCTCTACCACGTATTTCCCCATTCGGAAACATGGCTTTGTCTCTAGCTTCCTTCAATTCACATAATAATACTAATGTGGCGTTTCTATCACCACTCATTAGGAGCCTTTCACAACTTCGAACTGTTTGGATACAATGTCGCTCAAAGATTCAACTAACTCAAGAATTACGAAGAATCCTTGATGATCAATACGATGTAAACTCTACCAAATTGGAAACATCACATGCATCACAAATCTCAAATCTTTCCTTGAGATCGCTTTTGATTAGAATGGGAAGTTGCCACAATGTCATTGATACTCTTGGCAAGAGCATATCACAGGTTCCTTCTCTACCCTTTATTTTATAAACATGTTAAACTGAGCTATCTTAGATTCATTGCATACGGAGTAGTGAAGATAGTTACGGTGCATCATTATGCATCATCATCATCATCATCATCATCATCGCTGTGTTGTAATGCTTACGTTTGTGCTCAGCACCGGCGGTTTATGTTTGTGCATTTATCTTCTTAATGTCTCTTATCTCATATGGTTTGAACTTAATTTTCCACTCATGAAACTATTTAAGTTTTACTGTCAATGCAACTTAAAAAGCACATTACATTATTAACGACGCAAATGCTTTACCATGCAGGGATTAACAACCAACAATTCTAGTGATTTGTTCCTTCCGGGTGACAATTATCCTTCTTGGTTAGCATATATAGATAAAGGACCTTCAACACAATTTCAAGTTCCTAACGATATTGATCGTCACATGAAGGGAATAATCTTATGTGTTGTTTATTCATCAACATCTGAAAACATGGGAGCTGAATGTCTTACTAGTGTCTTGATCGTTAATTACACCAAATGCACAATCGTAATATACAAGCGCGACACAGTAATGTCCTTTAACGATGAAGATTGGAAGAATGTAACATCAAATCTAGAGCCGGGTGACGAGGTAGAGGTTTTTGTGTCTTTTGGACACGGATTGATTGTTAAGGAAACAACTGTATATCTAATTTACGACCAGTCAATTACTACGGAATTTGAACAATCAATTATTTTAGACGTTGAGCCATCAACCAACATCGAAATGGATTCATCGGAGGTAGTGAACTTGAAGCCATCACCTGAAGTGAAAGTGGAGGTATCAACTGATGTTAAAACCAATCTTTCGCCTATCATGAAAATGAAGCCATCATCAAAGCCCAACAAAAGTATATTTACAAGACTTCTAAAAAGAATGGGTGCATATTTATGCTTGAAGCAACATAGAAGAGATAAAGGTTTGAACAATTTTTAATTGGGGAATTCATGTGCTTACTATATGTGGCAAATGCCGATATTGTTAAGCCAGACACTTTCACCGGAGACCAAACAATTGTGTTTGTGAGTTTCAGCAAGTGTAGTAAATTGTTATTGTTACTATTTGTTTCAATTAATGAGGTGATAAAGTCATAATGAATATACATATACTTGAGCACATTAATTTAGAATCCTTTTTATTTCTCTTACACGTCATCGGTGACCCCATTTAGTGTTCTTCCTTCCCTCGTATTATACCGTATGAAATTTACGAAAACTATAGAAGGCGACTCTATTGTGTATTTTTTTTATTTTCACCACCAGTTTATTCAGTTATGGCATCAAGTGGTTCTATTGTGTATAGTGACATTCATATCTTTTACAATAATTAAAATTGATATTTATCTTCCCCAAAAAATCAATTTGTTTTTTGGCCAAAGTTACAAATTTCACCCTTTAGTGAATAAGTAGGTTATCCAGTGTTCAAATCTGATCCTTGCATATAAAACGTGATGTCCCTGTGAGCTTATCACGCGACCAAAAAATCATATTTATTTTGAGTTATTATGTTATAGTTATAAAATTTTCTCAACTGTGAATCTCTTATACTTGTTTAAGAGTTCTAAATTTCTCACCGCTTAAATCAATTCATTGTTTAAAAATCATCTAAAAGTCATTTTATAATTAATTTTTTTAAATTGTCTACATGAAAACTCATGCAAAAATATTATTTTAAAAAAGAAATACTAGTAAATTATGAGATAACACTAAATTGTAGGGGTACAACAAAAGTTAATGGTAATATAGATAACAATTTTCCGAAAATTACTCTACGCACCCCCCTACACTTCTCATGTACCCCCTGAAATCCCAATTTACCCTTCAGTTTACACGGAAAACATGGTTCGGGCAATATAATCCGAAACATTTTGTGAGAAATTGTCTTGTTCAGATAATTTTTCCCGAAGTACTTTAGTATAAGTTCGAAAAAAAATTCAAACTGGTTAGGGAAAAATAATCCGAACTGGTTAGGGAAAAATAATCCTAACTAGTTAGGAAAAAATAATCCGAACCTGAACCTGTCTTACTTAAGTTCGGCTGCAGCTCACTTTCTCCAACTTCTTCTACACACAATCATAAAATTATTTCTCAAAACTATCTCATTTGGTTGGCTTGAAAATCTAAACTCAACATTAATTTGCACAAACTTTCATTAATCAACATAAGGTAATCTCTCATTTAATCGCTCCAAAATATTGACGCTCCAAAGTGTGTGCAAATCCCTCTCTAATTTTGTATGTCTAGCTACCAGCTTGAAGCATTGAAAAAAGCTATCCGTAAAAATACGATTGTGTACTTGGAGACCGAATCTAGGAAGATTGATAGCCATGATGCTTCTTCGAAGCTACGATTGTGTACTTTGGAGCGATTAAATGAGAGATTACCTTATGTACTTTAGAGTGATTAAATGAGAGATTACCTTATGTTGACGTTCCAGAAGAGATTTTTTGATTGTGTGTAGAAGAAGTTGGAGAAAGTGAGCTGCAACTGAACTTAAGTAAGACAGGTTCAGGTTCGGATTATTTTTTCCTAACTAGTTAGAATTATTTTTCCCTAACTAGTTCGGATTATTTTTCCTTAACCCCTAAAATCTGCCAATCGTGTTTTCAGGTTTTTTAAACTACCAGGTTCGGATTTTTTTCCCGGACTTATATGGAAAATTCGGATAATATTATCCGAATTCCTCTGATATGAAAGTAAGGGTAAAACGGGTAGTTAGGGGAAAAGAGAAACAAGGGGTGCATTGAGTAATTTTCCAATTTTCCACTTTCTTATGTGATAGTACATAAAAGGCCCAAAGAAATAAGGCCCAATGAGAGATTACCAAGCCCTAATATTGCAAACCCTAATTCCAATTCCATCAGTCCTTCCTTCCATCACCAAGTACTATAAAAACGGAGCACTGGAGTGAAGAATTTCAATCACCAACCTAACTAGGTTTCGTCTCTTTCCACCTCTCTTTCTTGTCTTCAATTTTCAATTTCAATTTAGGGTTCATTCTTTTGTGATGCTTTTCAATTTTAATGTTTGTTAGTATTCTTGATTGAAAAATATTTTACTTTTCGGAAAATTTTGATTATGATTATTGTAGTTGTTGTTTGTTAATTGAAAAACCAGACATAGTCAGGTATCTACCGTGTTAATGTTGGTAGAGACCGTTACATGTCTGGTAAATGAAACTGAGAGAGTATGTTTCAGATGAATTTGGGGTTTCTCATGTTTTCTGATTCATCTCTTTCATTAGGTGTTCATCGTTGCCCAATAATATTCTTTATTATTATGTGAGCTACATCTGGACACTACATTATTAAACTAATTCATTATTCTTTTTGTTTGTTTATAAAGCTTGGTTTGATGTTGTTGATTTGGTGATGTTGTTGATTTGATGTTGATGAATTTGGAGTATTTCTTATAAATTACTGATCATAGATACAGAACAATGAATAATACTCTCTCCGTTCCTTATTATAAGCCCCTCTGATGTCTAGTTTGTGTGAAATTTACTAAATTGTCATTTGTTTGTGGAATTATTATGTCTAGTTTGTGGGTGCTTATAATTAGGGACTGAGTGAGTATTAATTAAAAAAAGATTATGAATTAAAAGCATTCTTGATCTTTGAATGTAACACATAATCAACAAAAGAGATCTGCTTAGACAATGTTTGCTTGATGACTGTAATCCTAAATACATAATACAATACTTGTATGATAATAATTTGATAATGAATTAACCCAAAATGGTCATTAAAATTGAAATTGTAAAACTTTTAATTAAATTCATTTAAGTTGATATTGGTAAGAATGATAATGACGTTAAAGTTCTTAACATCAAAAACAGAATTGTAAATATTTCTTTCATTGGACTATGTTGGTAATATTTGGGGTGGGCAAAAAAACCAAAATGCCAAACCAAACTGTCTTATTGAATTGAACCGAACCACTGTAAACAAATTGGCTCAGTTGGGTTCAATTCATGATTTATAAATTTGGTTTGGTTTGCTTAAATGGTTCGGTTCAGTTTAATGGTTCACATTGGTTCATTTACGGTAATATCTTGCAATTATAAGGAACTTGGGGTATTTTATTGAGTTTACCTTTACATTCATACGGGAATCTTAGTAAGTTATTGCTTCAAGAACTAACCGGAACAAAGAACAAAGGGTTTATTGAGTGGTTGTAAGAAGAAATCATAGGATGAGGAATGAAATAGGGCTGAAACATTATTCGTATGTGGCGGGAAAGAAAGAATACTAGTTGCGCCAACATAAATTTGAGGTTGTTAGTGCTCTTGAGAGCTGTATATGGGGAGCTGCTGTTGTCACGTTTGCAACTTGCAGCGGCTCTATTCGTGAATAGAGTGAGGTGTGGTTGGCGTTTTATTTAATTAATACTACTCCGTCCCATAATATAAAAGAAAAAAGCTCAATATTTTACTTGGTGGGTACAAACACTTCGAAGGGAGGATGTTTAGATACTGCAGAACATGGGATTGATACCTCAATCAAAACATAGGAACAGATGTGCGGTGTGCTTATAATGACGGTATATCTGAAAATTGAGGTGCATTGTATCCAAAATTGACCCCGGTTGCTCTGGAGTATCCAACCCAAAAAAACATGGTACATATTTATAGACTCCCTAAGAGACATATACAAGACAATACAATATTAACTAACAACGAAGTACATAAATATTAATTAAATAAAACGGTAGAAGCCAAACACACCTCATTGTATTCATGAAAACAGCCGCTTTTAGTTGCAATCGTGACAACAACCGGTTGCTCGTATACAGCTCTCACGAGTGCAATCTCGTCGTAGTCGGTGAAATGCACAATCTCAAATTATTCAATATAAAAATTTGTTTTTTTTTATGCCTATGGCGCAAGTAGGATTCTTTTCTGCCACATACGGATAATCATGTTCTAGCCTTGTTCCATTTATAATCATATATTCAAATGATTTTCTCTTACAGTCATCAATACACCCTTTGTTCCGGTTGTCACAGTCTATTAGTTCTTGGGGCGATAAACTCAATTAGATATTTATGTAAAGAAGACCAGCATTGAGATTTGGACTCTGGGCTTATCCTTAAAAAGGAGTATGGATCTGAGGAAGTACTTGAGAAGTATTAAACAAATGAAAATTAATCATAAAAATAAAAAACAATAAATGTGTACTTTGTATCAAGAAGTATCAAATGTTGAGTGTATGTTTTGATTGGTGGTGAAATTTTGAAGAAGTTTTAAAGTGTAGTTTTTGCCAAAATTGCGGCGGCTCACTATGATTCAGACAATTCAACTATCAATTCAAACTGTACCAAATGTAAATATTGTAGGATACATGCTGGGCACCTATACTTTTTTTTTCTTATTTGTGTTTTTTGAGTAGAGATTCAATGTTTTGATGATAAGAAACAAATTGCACCTCCTTTTTGTAGGGGTATGGACCTTAAAGAAGCTGTTAAGGACAAAATCCCTTGGGATGGATCTCTCTCTTTAAATGATTTTTCCCTTTCTGCTTCTGCATTTTCTGATAAGTGGAAAATGTTCAATCCTTCATTTCCTCCATGGCACTGGACCCATTGTCTAAAATATCATTTGAGTTCTTCTCATAAGGTAGTTCCTTTATCATGAGATTCTCAATTTCACTGCCTTATTCTACCCTATGCATCTGTCCTGAAGTTTTTTTACTTGTATGTGTCTCCCACTCTATGCAGGTGGAAGGATACTTATCACTTGAGAATGTGTGCCTTGTCAAATCAAGTGAGGTCTGTCACCAATTTAGTGTACAACTAATTTTTATGGACATGTGTGTTTGAAATCACAATGAGTTGACGATATCACAATACTTCTGTCAAAATTACAATAGCGCACTTTGATTCTGTCAAACTCACTGTCAATCAATCAAGTCAAATATGCACGAAGTGAATTTTATGTTAGTTATTGAATTGTAATTGTCATTACAGGAAGAGAGCAAAAGAAATCTGACATGGAAAGAAGAGAGCAACATCTCACATACAGAAGAGCCCTTAGATCAGGCTACTTTAGTTTGTATGGCCTAATTGGTATTCCTAAACTAATTTACTTCTATTTCATACCATAATAAATTTGGATTCTCTACAATTACAGCACTCTTCCTTACCTAACTACTTACATAATGTATTTCTTCCTTTCCACTAGGTCCTGAGTATGACGCAAACCACTACGACTTTCACATTGTCTACAGTCCTTCATATCGAGTTCCTGTGTTGTACTTCCGTTCATACCATAGTGGTATGTTCACATTTCTATCTGTGGATTTTGCGTATAATAAATATCTTAATGGATACGTAAATATAAAGTATGCTCTTCATTGTCTATATGAGGTGTCAGCTCATTGGTAATTGGTAAGAGTATGACTTTGTAACCTCAAGGAACAAAGTTCAAATCCTCACGGTAACAGTTTAAAATGTATTCTCTTCATCAAAACAAGCAAGTTTGATAACCAATACAACATTATGGTTGTTTAATTAACTAGATTGCTTGAAATGATCCTCGGATACACTTTCCATTTATGCTATTGAATGTGGAAACTAGAAGTGTTGGCTTTCCTGTTGGTACTGAATTTCTTGAATGATAAAGATTTTAAAATATTCTGTTCATATCTAATGGCGCCTATGAAAAATAATTAGTTTCTTGCTTGAATATCATATCATATCATATAAATGATGTTCACTATGTTTGATATGTAGATGGACAGCCGTTGCAGTTAAGTGAAATCGAAAAGGATCTTCCTGGGCATTCTGCAGAGTTGCTTCTAGAATCCAAATGGACATTTATAACTCAAGAGGTAAACAACTTGCTTCAATATTTTTTCCTTTTCTTTAAATGTTTCTGTTTTAACTATAACTATGTTTTGTTTTCATAAAAATTTACATGAGTATTGTACTAATGATTTTGTTTCTGTTGGAAATAAAATGAAAAGTACATCAAAAATTTCCCCACCTAGCCCATGATATTGTTTATTTATTTATTTGATGAACACACATATTTGAATTAACTGGGTTCAATTTAATATTTTGCAGGAACATCCATATTTGAACAGACCATGGTACAAGTTACATCCATGTGGGACGACAGACTGGATGAAACTTCTATTCAGTGGTGATACAAATACATCTTTGAATAAAAACTTCATTGAACAATATCTGGTGTCTTGGTTTTCCGTTGTTGGTCAAGTGGTAGGTCTTAAACTCTCTTTCGGGATGTTTGAAACTACATCATCTAACATTTTTAAAGTTATAAGACCAACTACTTGTCCGACAACTGAAAACTGATATACCGTATATTCCTAAGTTAGATGTGATGGTGAAAGGGATGTGTTTGCACTTACCAATTGTAGAAAGTTGTTGGAGAAAATCTTGTGGAGAAGTTGAGATATCTAGTAGAAATTAGAGGAATATTCCACCTAAGTATATACCATTAATAATTTTTATTTTTGATGTGGAATTGTTCATTATAAAATATGTTGATAAAAAAAGGTGATTTCTCTTCTTCCTCCTACATTGCTCACGCCGAAAAATATACTACAGGTACAGTAAAATACATTCTCGATTCTACAAAGATTTGTCTACCGAAAGATATTTTCTGGTAGATGACCAAATTTTTGGGCAAATTAGGAAAGAGAGAGGAGCAGTTTCCATAAAAAAAAAAAAAAACTTGAATCTGTTGAACCTATGAAGTTCACCATTACAATCCATTTTCTATGAACTAGTGTGAATTAAAGGAGAATAGCAATGATGCATAGCAGGAAAAATGGCTTTTGAGGTGGTGTAGGGTGTTGGACGCATGGCTTTTCTAAGTTTGTTGGTGCATCTAGTGTCTTTGACTTTGTAATTGAGTTTTGGAGGGTTTGGCTTTCAAATCCTAATTATAAAAGCATAGCACATGTATTGTGCAGTATGACCCAAGTTCTCTACAGCTTTTTCTTTGAGCATAAAAAAGTGAAAAAATAATGAAAGACTTGTAATATAATAAACTTAATAAGACCAGATTAAGGAAATAACCAGCTCTTGAATCAAGATAATATAGTTCTAAACAAATTCTAAATTTCAACATTCTTAGTGGATAAACAAGACATCAAAAAGGAAGAAACAACAATATCCAATTCTATGAAAGCCAAGCATTCATCAAGTTTTCATGTGACCATAGCCATAGGTGAAACCAAGAGGAGAAACATGCCGAAGATGGTAGGTGAATAAGGAATTTTGATAGATGCAGCTTATATAACTCATCATATTCTTTCACTAAGTGTCTCATTTGTACATACAAAAATTCACCACAACCATTCAATGGCCCCGACAACTCGTTAGTATACATGAATACATCTCTCCCACCTGCTTGACCTTCTTTGAAGGTTGAAGAAATGCATCAAGCATGAACTATTCTCTAATTTCTTCATGATTTTTAGTACTTTTGTTATGGATTCTGCTGAAGTGAACAAGAAATTCTGTATTACCCTCGGCACCTTTGAGAGGAGACTCAATCCAACCTTTGCTGCAGAAACCAAAACTCTCTACTCCCTTTGTAATCCTTTCAAGTACCTGAATTGCAGAAGAAATAAATCACTTTTTTAGCTCATCAGAGTTATCTAATCCCTTTGTATGACAATCTGTGAGCCTCGCTCAAAGCGCCCCGTAAGCAGAAACCTTCATAAAAGGTGTTAAACATTGTTTCAACTTAATTGGAATTTAGAAGGGATTTTTTTTTGAAGATAAGCCAGGTAGCACTTGTCATTACTACCTCTATCCTTAATTATAAGCCAAAAGATGCTAATAAAAAGAGACGGAGGTAGCAACTAGTTTTATTTCTCCAAATTATTTTTCGAACAAGTAGATAACAAACAAGCAATTCAGATAGTGAAAATAACCCACCTCTTGATGGACAGCAGGATCTTTCACTATGCCTCCCTTCCCTACCTGCACAGAAATAGACATCAGAATTGAAAAATTAGAAAATAGAAATGATACTTTTTTTCCTCTTTATTTCCAGGAAACGGAGGCGAAATGATGATTATTTTATGATAAAAATTCTTGTTTGCATCAAAACAGAATATTATACTTATACTGATTACTGACTCCATGTCAATTATATTAACTGTATACTACATTATCGTTGGAAATATCAAAGCAAATAGAAAAAAGACCATGATAGAACTTAGGAGTTCATATTCCTTACTTGAGATCTCTGAGCTTCAAATTGTGGTTTAACCAAGGTCACTAATGCAGCATCTTCTTTCATGACATTTACCACAGCAGGCATGACCTATTAAAAGAATATAAAAATATAGTATTATTTAGTGGAACTAAGTCATTAACAGTAGTATAGCACGACTATGTTTAACCTGATTTGCGAGCATACCGTAAGAATAGAGATAAATGAGAGATCTAATGTCACCAAATCAACATTTTGGGGGAGTTCTTTGAGATATCTTAAATTTGTCCGCTCTATAATAGATACGCGTTCATCTTTTCGGATTTTTTCTGCTACCTAGGTAAGTTAACAATCATTAATAATAGATAATCACTAAATAATTGCAGATGTGCAATAAAGCAATGCAGTTAGGGAAATGGCTTAAGAAAAAAATAATAGAGTATCAAATCTTCTGAAAAAATACTCATTAAGACTCCAAAGTTATATATATTATTTATAGATGAGTTCGCCGAACTAGCAAAAAGACCAACTTATTTTGAAGAAATTATTGTAGAAGTTCAAAAGAGCCTAATAAGAAATAAAGCGCGTCGCTAGAGTCTGTAGCTTAATTGGCGCACCAACCGACTGTTAAAAACTTCTGTGAGACGATGAATGATGATAGTGGGGTTTCAATCCTCCCCCGAGTCATCTTTGCACGTCCCTTACCAGGTACTTGCACATCTAAGGAAACCCAAAAAATTATGTGATGTTAAATAAATTACCTGTCCATAACCTACATCAACCCCATAAACATGTGATGCACCATACTGAAGTAAGCAGTCGGTAAATCCTCCGGTTGACAGCCCAGAATCAAGAGCCACTTTACCAGCAACATCAACACCGAGCTGCTCAATGGCACCTTCCAACTTATGTCCAGCTCTGTGTAGATATGAAAACACCAAAGAACAATGCAGTTTAATCAAAGTTGCTGTTGAGAATTATTTCAAGTAAATACTAAATATAGAGGTTGATGACTTCACCTACATACATATTTGGGAACTTCAGCATTTATCTCCACTACAGACTTTTCAGACACAGGGGTACCAGCTTTATTAATCATCTTCCCATTCACATATACTTTTCCTACATTACATATGTTATGTCAATTATATAAAATAATATATTTTCGTTTCATACTATGAATAAAATATCTTGATTGTTAAAATAAACACAAACATTCACATACATGCAAATGGAGTGTACAGACTCCAGAAAAGATTATATACATGAAGAGAATCAAGGAGGAAAAAAAGGTTCTGAATAATATTACTTGGTGTTTTGGTTTGTATTATATATGATATCAAGCTAACAGGCTCAACCTTGATTTAACTAATTTGGCAGATTTGATCAAACAAATAATAGTCGAAATGTTAGATTAAACATCATTTTTGTAGACATCGTATCCTTATAATTTATAAATCAACTTAAATAAAGACCTCAAGACTGTAAATTTTTTCTAACCAGAAAAGAGAAGATTACAAATAATAATGTTATTATTTGCAACACCAGCTGGCAATGCTATTTCAGCAACCAAAGTAAAACGACAGTGAAATTAGTTCAAGAATGCCGAAACTGTCTAATTTCATTGTATATCAACTACAGGAATTACCTTAATTAATATAATCCAAGTGAACTCAGCTTAGTATCTATCTATATACTAAACTGGAAATAGAAAAGTGAAATTAGTTACCTTGCAAAATCCATGACTGGATGATGGATCTACTATATTGCTGATATCTTTCAAGGCATACTTCATCCAGCCTCTTTTTCCTAAAAGGTGAATGCGTAAAAATAAATGAATCAGTTCAGTGTTATCATTAATTTTCTTTCAAATAGAGCGGCATAGACGGAATGAAGTGAAAGACAGGATTCTCCCCATGATAAATATGTGTGTTTTCGGGATTCCCTCTTTGACACAGACAATAGAACGTAAAATTGCGCATTTCATAAAATTGAACTTCCTTTTTTCCTTTAAAAGAATAACACAAACTACTTTACCCTTATGTACTAGTCAAATGGCTGCCAGACAGTGTAATTCCCTTGAGTTAGGGCTAAATTAAAGATATACAAAAATATCTTATTGTAACCTATCACCAACCAAGCCAATCAAAGAATTCAAAAATGGTAGCATTACCACCGATAACAACCACGACTTTTCAAGTGTACATTGTAAAACAAGTGTACCCTTAATAGCCAATACAAATCCAAGTAATTTACTTCACCAAGTTGACTAAGATACTATGACATATCAGATACATCAATTATTCGATAAACCTAAAAAATGCATTTTTGCATATAAATATAGCCGGAGGGAGTACATACTATCATGGTAATTCCTTCTAATGATTGACGCAACGATGAGAACATTAAATAAGAATGAAGATACTTAATCATGAGATATGAAGAAACATAACAAAACAATATAATGGCTAGTTAGAGCAATGAAAGCTTACTTTCTGATTGGTATAATCTTTTCAGATTTTGCAGTTGCATAGCTTCTAAAGGAACCTTTAACTGGTATTTGACCACTGACCCATCTCACTAAAATCAATTTCCATGAAAAAAAAAACAGCAATGTTTCAAATTTCAATGCACCACACACAACACAGTTTCATATAACAGTAGTTAAATTTTGTCACAACTTGAATCAAAAAATGAACTTCAAAGTTCCAATCTTAATATTAATGTCAATAACTAACATAAAAAAGAAGTGCTAATTTTTCTCATAATATTAATATAACAAAATAATAATGAATATTTTTGCTGCTAAATTATTTTTATGAAACTGTGAGAGAGAGAAGGAACCTGATTCTGGGAGTTTAAGGTTTCGGAACAAAGAAAAGAAATTTAAGGTTGTCTCTCTCTGTAAACCTCGTAACTGGTTCTGCTTCACAAACTGTAACGCCATTTGTGATTTTTCTCAACAAAACGAAGAAACTGTTTTTTGATAGATATGATATGGGTTTGGGCCTCCATTCAAAGCCCTCTTTTGTTGTTCTTTCCCAACTATTTGGGCTTTAATTTTTTTTTTAATCCTTAAAAAAAATTATTTTATCACATTTCGTATAAAATAGAGATTTATTCCTCTTTCGGTCGGGAGTGGAGAACCCACCTTGAGTACTTCACATGTTCTCTGACGAAGACTAGTCATCGTTCATGATGATAAAAATTTCGTATCAATATTATAGTAATAAAAAAAAAGAAATTTATTGCTCTAATCATAAATTTGAAGAGAAAATACCAATTTTAGGATCATAAATGACCATTTTTTTAGAGTAAAAAACATGGGTTTGGACTAAAATTCCAACAAATGTGATAATGGAGAGACTAAAAAGTTTGATCTTAAATAAAAACAATTTTTTTTGTCAATTTTTACTTTCATTGTGATCAAACTCCAAATTATTAGATCTATCTTTCCTATGAACAGAAAGATTAACACAAAAAAATATATTTAAAGTTTTTAATTTATCCACAACTTCTCCATTACAAGATACACACTTGCATTGCACATGCAATCATGTAAACAAAGTCACACCATATTTTATTTTCGAATTTTCCTGCGAATTTTAACTTTAAAAATTAAAACTAAAATAATTTTAAAATTTATGGATGAATTCAAAAAAAAGAATCTAGGGACTAAAACAAAAAAACACTCAAACTTATAAAAACCAAAAGTTCATTTTTAAGCCATTTGTAAATTATTAAGGCAACAGAATAATGTTTTGAGACCAGAGAATCCCTATCCATTCCTATATATGGACAAAACAAAATATGTTTCTTTTTCTAAGCTGTCATCAAAACTAGTACTAACAGTTTTTCTGTTCTGTTAACTGTTTTAACCTACTTTTCCCTCTTCACTCTCCAACCAAACATAACCAAACACCATTTCTTTCTTGCAATGACCATTCAAGCCTTTCATGCTTCTTCTTCTTGTTACTTCAATTCCCATCTTCATTCTTGTTCCAGAAAGCGTTTCCCAGCTTCAAGGAAGTATTTGAAGCTGAAGTGTAGTAGTAGTACTTCTTCAAATGGCAACAATGGAGAAATAGACAAAGTTTGTGTCTTTGTGTTAATGGGTTGTTTTTAATCATCTTTGCCTCTTGAAACTTTGTTTACAATGCTGCAGGATGATTATCTGTTGGATGCTCCTGTTTCTGTTGGTGATGGTTTCTCTTTCAGTGGAGGTAGCTAGTTGCAAAATAGTTGATGGATTATGTGTGTTTTGGAAGTAATTATGATCAAAGACTAGGACTTTTCTGTAATTCTTATAAGTTTATTGGAATCTTCTTACAGGAAAATATTCAGATGGACCAAATCCAAGTGATGAATGGTTTAAGCAAGGGAAAATGGTAATTATTATTCATGATCCATTTCTTTATTGTTGTTAATAGGTTTTGTTTTTTGGGTCTCAACCCTCCGGTTTCTAGAGTTCGACTAGGGGAGGAAAGTAAAGTCTGACCAATAATTGTTCCAGATAGAATTTAAACACCCGAGTTCTCTTGAAAGATAGTTAAAAGGGGTTTGACTTATATTTAATAGCAATGTAATGCTTTTTTTGTATTGAAAAAAATTGGTTATCCATCTTAGTTTTTTTTTGAACAATTTTGCTAATAATTCAACAATTCAAGACTTCAAGTATGTGAAATTTCATTTAGTGGTTCTATTTTAGGGTAATGGAAATCTAACTTTGAAATAAATTCGGTATTGTTTTGCATGCTTGTGGCACAGATTTTGTGCCAAAAATGTAGGTGATAATGCTTGTAAATTTGATTTTGGATGATATAGAACTAATGATTTACTTTATATATTCAAACATTGAGTATAGTATGATGTTGATTACTTTGGAAAAAACATTTTCATAAAGCATGACCAAATTGATTGTGAAGTGTAAAGTTACAATATTATCGTACATAGAAAGTAATCGATTTTATTACTCGAACTTCATTTCATTGAGGTTAGAATGTTGCAATTTTGAACACTGTTATATGATTTTATCCAATAACTTTTTGCTGTCATTAGGTTAAAGCCTATTCAATCCCTGGAACTGGTGAAAAGGCAAAAGATCCAATTTTCGGGCTAACAATGGGTACTAGTTCTCAAGCTACCGGAGATCGTTTCAGGTAAACTAGATATATGTTTATATATGTCTATTGGTTTTCTATCTTCAAATAGAAGAACACAAAAAGTTGTAAGATTCAGTTTTCATAAACTTTTCTATTAGCACTTATAATGATCAGTTCTCTAACTAATAGCTTTTCACATAAGTTGAAATCAGCTTCAGTAGTTCAATTTATTCATAAGTTACTAATTGAATCAAATTTTGCCAATATGATTTTATACAATAGATGGTTTTGTGTCGAAAGCGGAAATGCTGATAACCCTTCAGTCATATTAATTCATGGTTTCCCTTCACAGGTCAGTATCTTGATTTGAGTTTCTGTTTAACAGAAGCTTTGTTTCAGATGAAATCGATTTGATGACAGTACCTTGAGTTGTTTTATTACTTCTAACAAATTAGACATATTAAGAAATAACAATTTTACTGTCAAATTGATGCTGCTGTCTAGGCATATTCTTATCGCAAAGTGCTTCCAGTACTCTCCAAGGACTATCATGCCATAACATTTGATTGGCTAGGTAAGATTACAATGTTTTATTAGATATATGCAACTATAATTGCTTCTATTTTATTTGTTGCACTTATGTGCTGTGACATCTTCACCTATGCTTTGTGTCATTGCTTAATTTATAGCTTTTTCGTTGATTTACACCAAATTAATGGATTTTAGAAGCATAGGCTTTTGTAAAGTGATTTCGATGAAATCTCTTTGGGAACAACTAAGGAGAGTATATCAGATGGAAGGTAGTCGAATCTCTATAAGAGTAACTAATAAGAAGGACTTGGAGATTAATGAGTTGAATAGAGATATGATATAGGACAAAACATTATGAGCGTCATTAAGTCCATGTAGCCAAATGGATTCATGATTTACATATTTATTTTTGAAAATTTATTGCCAACATTTTGCCAATTTGTTTTTTTTTACTCCATTTTCTTTTTCTATTTCAGGATTTGGATTTTCTGATAAGCCTCAACCCAAGTATGGGTTTGACTACACCCTTGATGGTAATTAATTGCTTGTCTTTTTGGTTCTACGGTGACAAAATTTGATTTTGTAAAATTGATTAAGCATGTGTTTGGAACTTCTTTTGCAAACCATTTTTCGCGCCCCGAATGTTAGAATCAAATTTGGAGGCAAAATCAATTCTACTAGAGAATATATCCAAACATGCCAAAATCTTTTTCTTCTTCCATGCAGAATATGTGTCATCATTGGCATCACTTATTGATGAACTTGCTGTCACTAAAGTCTCACTTGTTGTCCAGGTAAGTTTTGACTTGGTTGATAAGAATCATGGTTCTACTTGTTAAAATAATCTCTTCTTTGACATATCATTAGTCTTGTTTGTTCACAGGGATATTTTGCACCAGTTGTTGTTAAGTATGCTAGCATTCACCAGGAGAAGATTAACAACTTAATACTCATTAATCCACCGGTACGTTTATTTTGGAATTGTATTATTTTGACAGATAAGTTGTGCATCCAATTTTGACATCGGTTTAGATGGTTAACACAATTTAAATATTTGGTTAGTTACATTAAGTTGTTCGTTAATGAATATAACAAAGTGTCGTAAATGACTAATCGTTGATTTAACACAATTAATACCATCAATTAGAAACACTTTCCTGAATACTTCTTAACAATTGATATCTTGAATTTCTGTTTCTTGATAAATAAGTTAACAGCTCAACATGCCAAGCTTCCAGCAACATTGTCCATATTCAGCAACTTTCTGTTAGGTGAAATATTTTCACAGGTATAAAACAGTCATAAGTATTATTCAAATTTAATACATGTCTTTATGCATAGTTAGACTTAGATCTATAATTATAATAAAAGCCAAAAACAAAACCGAACCAAAATAACTGAACTGTGACTAATAGAGCGAACTGAATAAGTTCGGTACAGTTTGTGAACTATCCTTCACAGTTCGATTCTTTGTAATGTAGTTCGGCTCGGTTTTTGGTTTTTTGTAAGACAGTCCTAATATTCTGTTAGGTTTAGATTTTGTGTTTAAAGTTGGTTTTGGTTCAGTTCGGAACCACATAGCTGGTGCACTGAACCTTTATACCAGTTCGGTTTTGGACAAACCATTAAAGGTTTGGTTCAGTTTTATTGAACTATTGTAACAAATCAGTTCAGTTTCCCATTTTTTATCTGAACCACGAATAGTAAAACTTGGACCCTAACTGTTTCATATAATGTGATTCTCTTGTGAATGATTAGGATCCATTAAGGGCCAGTGACAAAGCCTTAACAAGTTGTGGACCCTACAAAATGAAAGAAGAAGATGCAATGGTCTATAGAAGGCCATATCTCACATCTGGCTCTTCAGGCTTTGCATTGAATGCAATTGCCAGAACCATGAAGAAAGACCTCAAGGTGAATACTTAATCTTTATCCCAAAATCTATCGAAATCACTGTCTAAAAATTTTCCTAAGTTTTTTTTTGTGCCTTATGAACTCAAGTGATAACAAAGTAATTACCATACACGGGACGAGCTGTTGTAAGTGGCAGAGTAGCCTTGCTGCCACGATCCACATAGATTCAGCCATTGTCTAAAACTCAAGTGATAACAAAGTAATATATTTTTTTCCTTGTGATTTGAGAACTTTGGTGTTTGTTTAATTCATTTTCCCTTCAGAGGTATGTGGAGGATATGCAGACAATACTAAACGACAAAAGTTGGAATGTTCGAACCACGATATGTTGGGGCCAGAGAGATCGCTGGTTGAGCTACGATGGAGTGGAAGATTTCTGTAAAGGTTCCAATCATAAACTTGTTGAAGTTCCAAGGGTAATTACTTTAGATTCATTTTTCTATACTTGTCTTAAACTGGTTTTATTTTTCATTTGTTGCCACTATGATGAAATTATTTTTCTCATGAACAAAATTCTTTCTCTTTGTAGGCTGGACATCATGCACAGGAAGATTGCGGCGAAGAACTTGGACAACTTATTTATGGAATAATAAGCAAAAATAACTAAACATGAAGACATCCTTTGAATACAGTTTATAACTTTTGAAGTTTATACATTAGAAATTTAACATTTGTAGGCTAAGTATATATTCAAATACATTATATATTCTAAACATTTGTATGTTTTCTTGATATGTTCAATGTGATTGTTGCAATTAAAATTAGGAAAATGTTAATTTTACACCCTCTATTGTACATGATGTGCAATTCAATTCTTTAGTTTTTAAAATGTACATATAAGATGGTAATCAAAATTCTTATCTATATGTGAAATGAAAACTATGTTGTAAAAATTATGTGAAAATGGAGCTTATAACCAAATATGTAGTGGAATGGATCTAAATTTCTTCTAGATAGAGAATCATATATTTGATGCAAATATGTGACAAATATATGATTGTGAAAATGCAGATAAATATTTAAACCATAAAGAAGTTTATGAATTGCATTGCAACTTGATTAATGATACACTCTTTAAATAGTTTAATTTCTCTCCACATAATTGAGGCAAATAAAACATTACTTAAGACAAGGGACACTTGGAATAGTGTTTCTAACTGTTCCATGAGCATTTCTACAAAAAGATGAAGTCTTCTTTCCTCGTTGGGCAGAGACAATATTATTTTGATCCAATAGAATGCCAAAACAACCATAAGTGCTACATTTTAAAGTAATAGCTACGTCGCTAGTAGAAGTTCCAGTAAATTCTCGATAAGTCACAGAACTCACCGACACAGATGTTCCCTAACAATTTCAACAAAATTCAACAAATATAACTATGATATATAAAAACAATAAACCTTGAAAATAATACATCATTAAAATGACAAAATATAATAATATGAATAGTGTAGAGTGAAACATGTACCCCAGGTTTAATATAATCTTGATCTATAATTATTGGATTCTTAACATTTATAAGGATAATTTTCTCAAAAGTAATATATCTTGCATAACCCGATCCACCCTGCAAAAATTGAATAAATTTTTAATATTGATGAAATTTATATCCATATTTTTTATATGAACTATATTTAATTTTGTTATTGATATGTTCACCGGAATTGTCTTGATTCTTGCTCCATTTGTAGTCCCCGTGAAGGTGCAATTCCGTACATAAACATTAGAAACTTTATCATTAGCTCTATTTCCACCAAGGCTACCAACACTTCATAAAGTACAAATTTAATTTTCATGAGATTTGTGAAACACGATACATGTAGAATATAAAATTTAAATTTCAATCATACCAAAATTTGCTCGAAGTGTCAAGAATTCAAACTTCAACTACTACGTAATGTATCACACTAACAATTGACATTTTTACGTATAAAATTTCATATTTTAACACTAGAAAGGGAATGAGTGTGTGCATCTGTATTTTAACATTTTGTGTGAATATGTGTGATTGTGTTAAAGAAACAATTTTTTTAAAACCTTATCCCATGGCCTAGTCCACATGTAACCCGAGTTGCATTGACAAAAGATGAGCCACTAATAACGGCAATACAATCATCACCTGTTTAGAAGGAGAAAATTTGATTAATGTACAACTTTTTAGTTATAATATTATAACTAAATTTTTAGTTATAATTTTTCATTTACTTTTTTTCTTATTTTTCATAATTGTTTGAATTGGTCTCTCTTTTATAAAATAACATAATAATTTTTTGGACACACTAAAAGTTTAAAATATCATAATATAATATAAATCTTAATTACCTGATTTTATGTTGGAATCTTGTATCAAGACATTATTAGAGTAAGAAATATCAAACCCATCTGTGTTGGGACTAGTAGCAGGAGAACTAATATCTATATGAGAAAATTTTGCACCATTGCACATATTAACGGATACATGAAATTTTGGACTATTATTAATCTTTAAGTTGCTAACACTGAGATCTTTGCATGAATGAAAATACAACATCTGCACCATCAGAAAATTATGTCACAAGATACTAACAATTACATATGAATAATAATTTAGGTCTCAATTATTTAACAATAAAAATAGTACAAAATGTTGATTCTATTTTTATATATAATAATTATTGTGGTTTAGTGCAAGTAGTACAGTTGATGCTCAATGTGTGTATCATCAACTTCATTTGTTATAATATTTTTTCTTTTATAGAATAGTTAATTATAAATCATATTTTTATACATTTGATTATCATCAATTACATTTTTGTTAAAAATTTCACTATAACTCTTCATTTTGCATGTTATCAAATTAGTTACTATAGAGAAGAAGGTGAATATTGATCACACCTTAGGTCGATTACAAGTTGGGCATTGCCACCAAGCAAAACCATTTCCATGGATTTCTCCACGGCCATTGCCATTAATTGTGAGTCCGTTTACATATTGGATACTAATCCAACGTGGTCCAGCTTTCCATGCTGCTTTAGAAGGTGCAATTATTTTTCCTTCAAGCTACAAAATAGGATAAAATAAATTAGGTTTATTAAATTATTTCAAATAGTCGTTAACATATTTTCATTTTGAATATATATATATATATATATATATATATATATATATATATATATATATATATATGAAGATGAAAAATAAGGTATTGTATAAAGATTGAAAGTTGCTTTTAAAAAAACCAAGAGAATAGATAATTTATTATGATTTGGCATTCATGGTCATTTTATGTCCATTCAAGTAAAATTGGCGCTCTACTCAAGTCACAGTAAAACCTCGTAAAAATAGATGTGACACACACAAAGGAAAATATTTATTATTCATATCACATTTGAGTTATAAATATCACAATTTTATTTTGTAAAAAAAACTCACAAATTAACCAAAATAAACTCATATTTTTTTTATCGGATCAACAAACTCAAATTTATGGTTTATAACTTCTTGAAACCATTAAACCATGTTTATGGTTTCAAAGATCTATTTTATGTTTTCAGTTATATTATTATTTAAAACTATTTAACAATTATAATTTCATTGTTTTTTTCTTTATTAGAAACTATATCATCTTGTATTAATATTTGACTCAATTTTTTTATTTAGGGTATCGAAACCATTAGACCATACTAATGGTTTCAGTTTATAACGTCTTGAAACCATTAAACCATGTTTATGGTTTCAAAGATCTATTTTATGTTTTCAGTTATATTATTATTTAAAACTATTTAACAATTATAATTTCATTGTTTTTTTCTTTATTAGAAACTATATCATCTTGTATTAATATTTAACTCAATTTTTCTATTTAGGGTATCGAAACCATTAGACCATACTAATGGTTTCAGTTTATAACTTCTTGAAACCATTAAACCATGTTTATGGTTTCAAACATCCATTATGAAATTATTCCACCCAAAAATAGTTTGGGCATGATTTTAGTTTAAAAAAACTATGAAAATATTTAATCATACATAATAATTTATAAATTATCCATAATTAATCAATAAACTAAATTAATTAAAAAAAAACTAAAAAAAAATATGTAAAAAAAAAATTCAAAAAAAAATGTAAAAAAAGAATTAAAAAAAAACTAAAAAAAAGAATTAAAAAAAAAAAACTAAAAAAAAGTAAAAAAAAATTTTAAAAAAAATTGGGTGGGGGGGGCTGGGTTGGGGGGCGCGCGTAGCAATTTGGAGGGAGTGGGGGGGGGCGCAGAGTCATTTTTTTTTTTTAGTTGGTCATAGTTGCTAACTACGACCCACATGGTCGTAGTTAGCAGCCCCCATATATATATATATGAATATAAAAAATAAGGTATTGTATAAAGATTGAAAGTTGCTTTTAAAAAAACCAAGAAAATAGATAATTTATTATGATTTGGCATTCATGGTCATTTTATGTCCATTCAAGTAAAATTGGCACTCTACTCAAGTCACAGTAAAACCTCGTAAAAATAGATGTGACACACACAAAGGAAAATATTTATTATTCATATCACATTTGAGTTATAAATATCACAATTTTATTTTGTAAAAAAAACTCACAAATTAACCAAAATAAACTCATATTTTTTTTATCGGATCAACAAACTCAAATTTGATCTTTAATTAAATATTAATGGAAAATAATATATTAACATAAATATAGTTTTAACTATATATAAATCTAAAAATTTAAGACTATAACTTAAATCATTAACAATTGTTATGTTGTGATTTAATTTTCATGTTTTTTTTTTGTACATAGACAAAATGACAAAGCTATTATAAACTCCAATTTTTATGTCCTTTATTATTCTAAATGTTGACAAAAGGAATTTGAGTATTGCCAAAAAAATATAAATACAAGAATCATTAAAAATATTATTTCAACTTAAAAACAAAATAGATATGCATGGATCATGTATATATGTTTAAAAATAAGAATATGCGTGTTTGTGTTTTGAATGTTAGATATATACCTGAATGAGAATTTTGGCATTGCAAGGACCGTTAAAATTTAATTTTGACACTAAAAATGTTTTTTCTGCCGGTATAATTAGAGTTGACATCCCTGCTGCTTTACACGCACTACTAAATGCACTTGAAAATGCCTACAATTCAAGATATACACATGTAATTAAAAATATTGTTAAGGGGGGTCATTATTTAATTATTAGTCATAATCTATCACAACATTAAACTTTTGATGAAATTATTCAAATTTAAAATGAAATAATATAACAAAAAAGTTTATCATGATAATATATATATATATATATATATGATTAAAATTTTAAATAAAAAGTATAGAAACATATACTTGTGAATCATCAGATCTGCCATCGCCACGTGCACCATATTGCATCACATTGAAGATAACATTTTTGGTTCCATTATTCAACCTCATACATAGATTTGGTGAAATAAAACCAAGAATGAAAAAAAAAGTAATGAACCCTTGCATGTTAACTAGAGTGAAATAAAAAAGGAGGAAGATTAAGAGTTATTGTGTTGATTTGAGAAGGCAAAAAGTAGTGGTGGTGTGAGGGTTAAATAGAAAATTACATGGAAGATTTAAAGTTTTTGTTGGTTTATGTCTCCCCAATTTTTTTATTTTTTTTATTAATAAACTTTTGCTTATGCAAATAAGGAAAGGAAAAAAAAAGTCAATTTGCTTTAAATGTATATATGTATATATAATGATAAAAACATTAATATTTGAAAGAAAACATTAAAGTTTTGAAATATAAACATTAATATTTGAAATATTATTATTATTATTAATTATTTGAAAATAATTGTAATAAGAAATTTGACCCATTTATTTGTCCCGTTGTTTGACATGTCTAATTCAAATATTAAATAATTGGCAAAACTATATTGGTGGTCCTTTATCTTATTTATTTGTAACACTTTAGTCCTTTATCTATTTTTTCCTCATTTAGGTCATCAATCTTAATTTATTTGTAACATTTTAATCCTTTTTTTTTGTTTTCCATTTCGGTTCTTTATCTTTAATAATATGCACGCATAAACCTTTTTTTTCTTCTTATTTTTTATTCACAAAATGTTAAAATTTAATTTTGTGTTTTAAAATACTTTTTTTTTATTAAAATTCAACAAATTCATAATTTGATGAACGTTGTTCATCATCTTCATATCTTCACCATCTTCTCAAAATAACTCCATTAAAACTAAAGTCCAAATAAATGATCCAAAAAATATTAAGACGAATAACTGCGAGTAAAAATTGAAATTTTAACAAATTCATATTAGCCAAAATTTCCAACCCTATAAGCATGAATTACTAGCAACAAGAACGTACTTCCACCATTTCTATATTGAGATTTTTTATTGTTTTTTTTTTCAAGCAATAGCATGAAATTATAGATGAACATGTTCATCAAAATCTAGATTTGTTTAATTTTAATAGAAAAAAATTTAAAATTTAAAATAAATTTTAATTATTTTTTTTAATAAAAATAAGAAAAAAGGGGTTTATGCAGATATCTTTAAAAGATAAATGACCTAAATGAGAAACAAAAAAGATAAAGGATTAAAGTGTTACAATAAATTAAGATAAAAGACCTAAATAAAAAGAAAAAAAATATATAACAGATTAAAATGTTACAAATAAATAAGATGAAAGACCACCATAAATTTATTCTTGATTAAATAATTTTACTGTTCATATATGCACCCAATTTATATGACGTATATATGACGTATAAACGAGACAAGTCATACTTGCATCATGAATAAATGAAAAATAACATTAAGCTTCTAAAAACAATTCCCAATTTTTGTTGTGCCTTATGAACTTTAGTGTTAATTAAGTAATAAAATATAAAGGACTTGTAAATGGTAGAGTAGCCTTGCTGCCACGATCCACTAAGATTCAACCTTTGTTTCTTCGATTCGTGCAAAAAATATAGTTTTTCCCTGTGATTTAAAAACTTTGGTGTTGGTTTAATTCAATTTCCCTTGAGAGGTATGTGGAAGATATGTAGATAATATTAAAAGACAAAAGTTGGAACATTTGAACCACGATATGTTGGGGCCAGAGAGATTGTTGGTTGAGCTACGATGTAGTGGAAGATTTCTGCAAAGGTTCCAATCATGAATTTATTGAAGATCTAAGGGTAATTACTTTAGATTCATTTTCTTATACTTGTTTTAAACTGGTTTTATTTTTCATTTGTTGCAATTAGATGAAATTATTTTTCTAATGAACAAAATTCTTTCTCTTTGTAGGTCAGACATCATGCACAGGATGATTGTGGCAAAGAACTTGGTCAACTTATTTATGGAATAATAAGCAAAATGAACTAAACAAGCAGGAATCATTTGAATACAATTTAAAACTTTTGAAGTTTTCATTAGAAATTAAAACACATTATACATTTTAAACATTTGTCTATATATGTTTTCTTGACATGGTCAATGTGATGTTGCAATTAAAATTAGGAAAATGTTAATTTTACACCTTATAATGTATATGATGTGCAATTCAGTTCTTCAGTTTTTAAAACGTGCATATAAGATGGTAATCAAAATTCTTATCATATGTGAAATGAAAACTATGATGCAATAATTATGTGTAAATGAAAGCTTATAACCAAATATGTAATCCAAAATTCTTTTAGTTAGATAATTGTATATTTTATACAAATATGTGATTGTAAAAATTCAGATAAATATTCAAACCATAAAGAAGTTACTGCATTACATTCCAACTTGATTGATGATACACAATTTAAATAGTTTATTCTCTCCACATAATTGAGGCAAATAAAACATTACTTAATTAGACAAGGGACAATTGGAATAGTATTTTTAGCTGTTCCATGAGCATTTCTACAAATAGATGAAGTCTTCTTTCCTGGTTGAGCAGAGACAATGTTATTTTGATCCAATAGAATACCGAAACAACCAGAGGGACTGCAAATTAAACTAATAGCTATATCACTGGTGGAGGTTCCGGTAAATCCTCGATATGTCACATCACTCACAGACACAGACGTATCCTATAATTTCAACAATGTTCAACACATATTTAACTATGATACATAAAACCATGGCCAACAATCAAATAATATTATTAGAAATGATATGATATGATCAAAATGTATAATAAGAATGAAATATCAAATATGTACCCGAGGACTAATATTGTAATTTTGATCTATAATTATTGGGTTCATAACATTAACAAGGATGATTTGCTCAAATGTAATATGTCTTGCATAACCTGATCCACCCTGCAAAATATTGGACAATGAGGTCATTGCACTGCTGAATTTGAACAAATTGTCATTACTAATAGAGGCTATAGCAACACTAGAGTCGAAATATTTGTATAAATTGTTATTTTGTTGCAATTTGTAATTATTGACAATATTTATATATATATATATATATATATATATATATATATATATATATATATATATATATATATATTTAAAAGTGGATAATAAAAGGTATAAAGTTATAATTTACAACTAGGGAAGTAGTTGCTTATAGTAAATAAATTTTAAGACAAAATGTAGATGTGAAAAACTATAATTTGTAACGCCATTCATTTATCAATTTATGGTCTCTATAGTTTACAAAAATGTGTTTTTATTTAAAGCACAAGTACCAAAAATACATTGATTTTGTAAAAATGTAAAGAATTAAATTGAATATATATTCTACGAAAAAATTGAATATATAAAAATTAAACATGAATAAAATTTTAATCCTATTTTTCTTTTTAACAAAAAGAGGAGTAGCAAAGTGCTACTACTTCAAACATATATAAATATGATATGATTAAAGGGGAGAGATGCTCACGGGAACTGTCTTGATCCTTGCTCCATTTGTAGTCCCAATGAAGGTACAATTTTGCACATGAACATTAGAAACTTGATCAGTAGCTCTATTTTTACCAAGGCTACCAACACTGATTTAATTCAAAAGTACATATTTTTATAAGAAAAACATGTATACATGTACAATATATATAACATTTAAAATTTTGGCATACAAGATTAAGTTTGACGATGTCACAAATTCAAACACTAAGTACTAGCATATCATACTACCAAGTAACATTTGTTTTTTTCTTTTTTTTATATCGGAAAGATAAATCCTCCCACCATAATTTGTATCTTGGACCTCCCACTAGCCAACTCATGTCCCCCAATTCTTACTACTTGAGTTATCCTACGGAGACTCAAGTAACATTTGTTTGTAATATAACTCATATTTTTACATTAGATGATATTTAAAATAACAATTTAGGATGTTAGTTTTCTAAATATTATACAATGATTTTCATTTCTTGACTACATATAGTGTGTCGTGTTTTAAAAGTTACATTTCTAAATTCAATTTTTTTTGCTTTCACTTCTTAGTTCCTAGGAAAAAGGGGTTCTTGTAGTTCAGAGTTCGGGGTGAGTTTTATTATCAAGTGGTTCTAATCCCCTTCCAAACGTAGTTGCAGAGATCGAACTGTAGTCCTCTCTACCAAATCTAGCGTCAATCACCACTGAACCAACTAACGTTTGATATTCTAAATTCAATTTATACAACACACTCGCGATCAATACACGCATGCACGCGAGCACACACATATTTTAAATTATTTGCTCTCATCTATACAAAATCATAATATATATATATATATATGGGGATCGCTAACTTCGACCGTGGGTCAAAGTTTGAAATGTATGACCCACATGTAATTACTTAGTGTACCCCACATTGTCTTCGCGCCTCCCAGCTACTCATAAGCCCCCCACACGCACCCCTCTTGTAATTACACATTTGTCATACTTGCTAACCTCGACCCACATGGTCAAAGTTAGCACCCCTATATATACACACACACACACACACAAAGAGAGAGAGAGAGAGAGAGAGAGAGAGAGAGAGAGAGAGAGAGAGAGATGCAATTTTAATAAACCTTATGCCATGGCCTGGTCCACAAGTAACCCGAGTTGCATTGACAAAATAGGAGCCACCATTGATGGCAATACAATCATCACCTATTTAAAAGAAAATTATAAAACTCAAATTAAATTTTAAAAAAATATTATTTATTTTAAGGATATACAATGATTAATGCTATACGAATATTTAGTCATTGTTTAATTTTAAATTGATTTTTCTCATTTTTCATTACAATTTTTGTTTGACTCTCTTTTGTAAAATCATATTTTTGTTTGTGACACACTAAAAGTTTAAAAATTCATAAAATATTATAAATTTAATTTACCAGATTTTATATAGGAATCTTCTATCAAGATATTTTTAGAATAAGAAATGTCAAATCCATCAGTGTTGGGACTAGTAGCAGGAGAATTAATTGCTATATGAGAAAATGTTGCATCGTTGCACATAATAATGGATACATGAGATCTTGGACTATTCCTCATCCTCAAATTATTAACCCTAAGACCATTGCAGGAATGAAAAAACAACATCTGTACCATAAAATAAAATTATGTCATAATATATTCACATTAACTACAAAAATAATAATAATTTGGGGGCTCAATTAGTTAAAATAAAAAGTTGTACAAATTGTTGAATAGCTGATTATATGATCAACCCATTTGTTTATGTTAAATAGGTCAACTAGCTACATTTGTTATAAAGTCAAACTATAATTATTCATTTACTTATCAAATTAATTATGACAGAAAAAGGTGAATAATAATCGTACCACAGGTCGATTACAATCTGAACATTGCCACCAAGTAATACCATTTCCATGGAGTATTCCTTGACCATTGCCATTGATTGTGAGTCCATTTACATATTCGATGCTAAACCAAAATAATCCAGCTTTCCACGCTGCTCTAGGAGGTGCAACTATTTGCCCTTCAAGCTGCATAATAGATTAGTTAATAGTTATGCAGTGCATAATTTTTTTAAAATATGAAGATTTCATTATTTGCCCTTTTTATGTATTTTTGTTTTATAGAAGATGCAATAAATAGGTGTTATATATGTTGAATGTTATATATTTATATACCTGAATGATAATTTTAGTGTTGCAAGGACCACTAAAATTTAATTTTGACACCAAAAATGATTTTCCTGCAGGTATGACTAGCGTTGACATTCCTACTGCTTTACACGCATGACTCCATGCACTAAAAAATGCCTACATACATATAATTAAAATTGTTGTTAATCACAAGTCAATCAATTAGTCATAATCAATCAAAACCACATACTTATTAAAAAGATATATAACTTAAATATTAATTACACTATAAGAGAAAAAGTTCTCATTAAATATATAGATCATATATAATATATAGATATATGAATTAAAATTATAGAGTAAAATCTCATACTTGTGAATCATCAAATTTTCCATCACCGCGCGCACCATATTGCATTACATTATAAATAGAATTTGTGGTTTCAACATTCGACCTCGTACACAGGCAAGATGAAATAAAACCAATGATCAAAACAAAATTAATGAATCCTTGCATGTTGTTGACTAGAGTAAAACCAGAAGGAGGAAGATATTAAGAATTACTATGATGGTTTTTGAAGGCAATAGAGTAGTGGTATTGTGGTTAAATAGAAAAATATGAGGAAGACTTTTGCAATATTGTGGATGCTCCTAATACAAATGTTGATACAGACAAAATACTTTAACAATAAACATTAATTATTCTTATCTTATTTATTTTTATATGAAAATAATTGCAATAACAACTCTGACCCATAGTTCTTTTCCCACTAGTTTAATTTGTTTAGTTATGTAATTATTTTTAATAATTTTTTATATCAGTTAATTTAGCAGCTGTAATTTTATCTTTTAAACGTGAGTAAATGAATGTATCGGAGTTTAAACTCCGGTTCCTCACATTATATGTAAGTTAACGAGAATTATTTCTCATAATTTTTTTTTTGGTACAATTTCCAATAATTCAATTTATATTTCCAGTCAAACATTCTAGCATTTTAAATGAGAAATAAATATGAAATATAAATATTCAAGTCAAAGATGTGTAAAGTCAAACTTTTATCATAAATGTAGTCAACAATAAGAATTAGAGTCAAACTTTTATCACAATTTTATTGACTTTATAAACTAGAATCTCATTGCTCTCCATTGGAAACAATTACAAAATAGCGTATGTAATATTATTTTAACTTTAAAACCAAAAACATTTATGTGCTTCTAATAAGTTTGTTCGTAATGAAGAGCAGTGAGAAATATATATTTTAAATTGAGATATTATAATTGCAGTGTTGGTTTAGGGATAAAGTAATTTAAGTAAGAGTTTTGGACTCCAAAAAAATTATCAAGGGAAAAAGGAAGCATATATAAGTCAAAAGGTCATTAGCTCACAAACAAAGACCTCTAAGAAAAAGTGTAATGGTTATCTTTTATTCTTATTTTAGATTGGATAAATAATCTTTAACCTCTCCTGTAAAGTAGGCGAATTTTATTTTACTTCCTATAATATTTTCTTTGAATTACCCTTTGCAATATGAAGATTCCATCGTTTACCCCCTCAGAGGCCACTTGGATTTAAAATCTTCAATTATACTGATGTGGCAAGCATGTGTGGCTTTTATTTTGTTTACTTATTTATTTATTTATTTTCTTTATTTATTATTTAATGGAACATAGATAAATATTGCTTATGTGGTTTTAAAATTCATTTTTAATTAATTTAAAAAAAAATCTACAACAACAATCATGAACACCACAAAAAACAACAACATCATCATCATTAACATGGACAACAACATCATGTACAACAACATCATCAACACCACCAAACAAAACAGCAACATCAAAAACAACATCATCAACAAGAATAACAAAACAAATGACATAACTACCCCACCACATAACAACACAAACAAGGAAAACAACAAATCCATCACAGGGAAACAAATAATTCATCAGCCAAAAATGATCAAGCGGAAAAAAACTAGCAATGGATAAATTAAGATTAACCATAGAATAAGTTTATTTTATATAAGTAGACTAAGGGATAGTTAACCAAGAGCATGTTGTGGTTAGAAATATATGACAGTTGAAATCAATTGTTATATTAATCTAGAGAAGTGTCATGTAATGATACATGCATATGTCATAAAAGTGCATGTGTACAGTGTAACATCCCAATTTTTAATTATTTTTAGTTATTTTTATTTAAATATTTCTTTGTGTTTATGTTATTGTGTTATTTTGTATGTTAATGGGGTGTTCAAGGGTCAATATGTTAGTAAAATTTTAATAATATGAATTTAAAAATTTGGATGACAAAAAATTAGAAATTACTACCTCCGTTCTTATATATAAGAGACAAAGTTAAAAAATTACAAAAACCAATAAAACTATTTTCATTAATTTATTAATCTAAAATATTTGTGTTGTCCCAAAACTACCCCTCAAAATAGGCACACTTTTATAGTGCACATTTCTATAATTAATGTCATTGTAACCTGCACATTTAATAAACCTGCATTGGAAGATGATAATTTTATTTATTCATCAAGGGTATAAAAAGAATTGTACATTTAATAAACTTTTATTTTAAAGGTTGTCTCTTATAAAAAGGACCAACAAAAAGTTTCAATTTGTCTCTTATATATAGGAACGGAGATGGTATAAAATAATAGTAATAATAATAAAAATATAGATG
Organism: Trifolium dubium; assembly: GCA_951804385.1. Taxonomy (NCBI): domain Eukaryota; kingdom Viridiplantae; phylum Streptophyta; class Magnoliopsida; order Fabales; family Fabaceae; genus Trifolium; species Trifolium dubium. The sequence goes on along the minus strand of OX638063.1, from coordinate 1,314,468 downwards.
AGCTTGGGTTGTCTTAGGATGAAGTAAAGAGATGGGTGTGAATAGGGGAAGTCCAAAGAATTAGATAAGTGAGAATTAAATATAAATAAGCCTAGGTAAACACGCGATACAGAGAATATGGGTTTATAAATTTTTGTTGAAATAGGAATATGTTAGGGTGTCATATGGTTATTGAATTAGTGTTGAATTTCTAAATTATATGAGTACAATATTTCTAATTCCTTTTCCATGATTAACCATATCTGTTGTGTGTGTTTTATGTATGTGTTGTTGTTATCTATTGCTAATCTATCATGCTTGCACAGATGATGTGATGCTTATAGAGATCACGTTGCGGTTTTATGTAATTTTTCGTCTTTGTAATTTTTTTTTAATCATTTAGTACTCTGCTAGCCAATTATAGATGATGTTAAGTCAATGATTCATGCTCAATAGAGGAGTCACCAGGGTTGTGTAAAATTTTGAGAATTAAAGTAATTGTCATTCTTAATTGAGTCAAGAAATTAAAATTTTGAAAAGTATGAATTATGATAGTTTCAATTAATCAACAAGGCCGACCTTTGGGCTGTGCAACTAAGGCCATAGCTTTGGGTCTCAACATTTTAGGGGCTTCCATTTTTTTTAGTACAACATATAATATAGCGGATAAAAATGTTGTCCGCGCTTTTAAGATTGTAAAATGTGTTGTGGTGTTGTGGTAGACTGTTTAATTCTAAAGTTGAGTTGGGTGCGCGAGGTCACGGGTTCAACTCACTGTTGTGACACTTTTTTGTTTTCTTTTCTATTTTAAATTGTAATAAGTCATTAGAAAATTAAAAAACTTACAATTTTATTTTCTTTTGCAAAATAATATTATTTCTTACTATAAATAAATAGAATCACTCCTTCACAATTTTTTTTTGACAATTCACAATTTTTTTTTTAAATAACTATATTTTGTTATTTTTTGAAAATGAAAATAAGATTTTTTTTAAGGGTCTATTTTTATTATTTTCTTAGAACCTCCAAAAAGTCGAGACCAATACTGTTAATCAATCTGTGTTTCAGAGTTTTTTTTTATGATTATAATCTTTTCAAGACTATTCTGGAAAAATTAGAGTGTGTGTTGTTCAAAAATCAAACAATTGTATTTTTTTTTTTAAAAAAGATCTAAAAGTTTTATAAAATTGAGAATTTTAATAATTGGAGCGAATTAGAAATAAGCTTTATGTATTCCTTTATTTTCCATTTTTTGATTTTGTTTAGTACTTTGATTTATGTTATTATGCTTTGTTTTTAATTTCGTTTTGTCTTTTTGAGTTATCATAATCTATTCCTTTGAATTCCTATATTTGATTTTAGAGTTTTGAGTTTTTGGGTGTTTAGGTTGTTATAAAAATTTAGAATTCTTGAACAAAGACTAAATCAGAAGTTGGATGTGTTTCTATCACATAATTTTGTTCCTAATTTTTTAGTAATTACACAGAATCAATATTGGATTAATTGGAATTGTTTGGAGTTGTTTTGGAATTTAAAAATCAAGCTGTAATGGAGTTTTTGTTTGTGAACCTATCAACATGGCTCTGTGATGTTCAGTTCTCTAGTTTTCATCTCCAATCTTTGATTAAAAAGTTGTCTCTTTCACAAAAACATAAACAAATAAATTATATATATAATAAAATAAGATAAGTATAATAGTTTCAGTTTAAGTCTTTCAAGTCTATTTCGATGCGTAAAATTTCTTAATTGGATTAAAATTTATGATCGGATGGTAGACACAAATTTTTTCTATTAAACTAATTTGAATCCATAAAAATTACTGAATGATTATATTTGGTTATCGGTGTTACTCTATTTCTTATTAGTTACTATCTCTATCTCTAGAAGAAATGTTCTATTAATTTAATAGAAATTAATATAATTGATGTATTTGTCGTCGTTGTCGTTGATTGCCGTTGTGGATAGTCTGATACAATTATCTCGGTATTCCAAAATTTGTTGTTGTTTGCTATTGTGTCGGTTTTTGCCGCAGAGTGTTGTTGAATTATTTGTTGTTGGTGGTGGTGTTGTGCCTTTGATTCTTTGTGTTGTTGTTGTTGTTGTTGTTGTTTGTTTGTTTTGAGTACTTTATGTTTGAGAATACGTTGATACATTCATTTATGAATCAAGTCAATCACCGTTGTGGATAACCCGATACAATTATTTCGGTACACCAAAAATTTCCATTATACAATAATCTCAGTACTCCAAATTTTGCCGTTGAGAAGTGATTTCATGAATATAACTCTGACCGTCGACCCTGATACCACATGCATATTAGAGAGTCTTAGAATTTTGCACATCATTCATATTGTTTTGAATTTATGTATTTGTGTTTGTGTTATTATTTTTTATTGTTGTGACTATCTCATTGAATTTATATTTTGAGTATTTTATGTGATTATCATTATTGCTATTATTGTGATTAGTATGATTATTATTAATATTAGTATTGTTATTAGCAAGATTATTATTATTCAGCTATTTTTGTAATACCATTATTAATTTCTTTCTTGTTTGACCCCACGTTGTGTAATCGTAGACTTTCTAGAAAATTAGTAACCTTAGAGTTGGTTTGGCATTTGTTTAACTTTCAGTTCGCTTCTGGAGTCTCTCTAATAGCGTGACGTTGGGGGGAATCACCTAGCTTTAAAGATTTTATGAAGAACTTATGTTTTAAGGAATTTTCTTTTATGTAATTTATTTTAGCAAGACTTAATCTCAATTTGAAATACTCATACATTGTATTTATCAATTAGTATCATAGTATGTTAGTTTTTAATTTTCTATTGCGTATCTTTGAATCAAAAGAAATAAATTGTGTCGTTAAGTTTAGACGTGACACCCTATTCATAAATTAATAAATATCATTTTATAACAATAATAATCACTTGAGATTTGAGGGTGTTACATTCAGAGTAATATTAGTAAATATTCCTAAAGATATTTCAACCGGATAGATAAGGCTTGTGAAATTGCTCACACTTAGTTGTTTTACAAGTAATTTAATTGTGTAAGCTAATGTATTTTATTGTTGAAATATGTTATAAATCGTTTACTTGTAATTTATTTGATAATAGTTAGAGAGTCCGTGCATTCAAATTAGAAAGGGTTGATGTTTAGTTAAGAACTCTTTGAAATATAATCTCACCCCCTTAGGTTTACTTTCATATAAGAGGTGCAAGAGCTCGAGCACTGGAGGCTTTTAAAGCTCATATTTTTTTTTGTATAAGTCTTATGAGAACTACTTCTTCCGTCGATAATTATAATACCACTTTGACAAAACACGAGTATTAAGAAAGTTGATTTTAGTATTAAATTGGTTGACGTATTATATTGATTTTCCATATTTATCCTTTAGTAAGGAGGGGAGGGAGAGAGTAAGTGGTAAAAGAATAAGTGGGATAATGTAGCAGTGGAGTGGTAAAAAAGGTAATTTTGGGAAAAAAATAATTAATGTTATTGAAAATGGAAAATAAGTCTTATAAAAAGGGACAAGAAAAATTTCAAAGTGGTCTTATAATTAGGGACGGAGGGAGTATTACATTAAAATATCTTCTCATGTAACTTGTTCTTGATTCAAAACAAATATGTAATGTATCCTTATTTAGACTTAAATATTTGATTCTGTGTCCAATTTTAACACTGTAAATAAAATTCTAGAAAAATTATTTAGGATGTAACAATTTAGCTAAGGAGGTTGATATTTTAAAATGGAATTTTATTACAAAATTGTGGAAATAGGCCAATTTAAAATCCTAAATAAAAGTTATCATATTACACTTCATTTTGATTAATGATATACTTTAAAATAGTTTTTTTCTCCACATAATTGAGGCCAATAAAACATGACTCTTTAAGTAGACAAGAAACATTAGGAATATTGTTTGTAGCAGTTCCATAGGCATGGTTACAAACAACTAAAATATTCTTTCCTGATTGAGAGACAATCTTATTTTGATCCAATATAATGTCGTGACAACCAGCGAGACTACAATCCAAATTAATAGCTAAGTCGCCTGAACATGATCCAGTAAATCCTCGAAATGTTACATCACTCACCTCCACATCTGTATCCTAATGATTTCAATAAAATTCAACACACATAAAATTATGGTATTAGTATGTTATTTTGTATATATAAAAATATAAAACAGATAAATACATTTTTGCAATTACAAGATATAATAATAACAACAATAATAATATGAATAATATTGTAGAGATATGTACCAGCTCCTCCGGCCCTTTATATTTTTGATCTATAATTATTGGATTTCTAACATTATCTAGGATGATTTGATCAAAAGTAATTCGTTTTGCAGAACCTGATCCACCCTGAAAAATATTGGACAATAAAGGTGTTGTCATAACAATGTAGATTTTATAAAAAATAAGTTACCCAAAATTGATCAATAAGAGTTAAGGAATAACATTATAATATGGATTAAATTTGAAAGATCTGTATTTTGGCAAATAATATAAAAATATTTAATTGTATTAGTTATACTCACCGAAAATATTTTGATTCTTCCTCCATTTGAAGTCCCAATAAAGGTGCAATTCCGTACATGAACATCGAAAACTTGTTCATGAGGTCTTTTTTTACCAAGACTGCCAACACTGATTAATTCGCAAAATACACAATTTTATGAGATTTATGAAAAATATGAATACGTTATCAATATGAAATTTACAATTCTACCACTTCAAATAATTTTTGGGATGCCAGTAATTCAAACTCTTAATACTAATTGTAATGTTGTATGTGAAATTGAACTTTAGATTAAGATATAGTTTTGATAAACCTTATCCCATGGCCTAGTCCACAAGTAATCCTAGTAGCATTGATTAAAGAGGAGCCACCGTTAATCGCAATACAATCATCACCTATTTAAAACACAAAATGAAACTCCAATTAGATTAATTTACATAAAAATTTTTAATCATTTTAAGGATAATGATCAGTGTTATAAAAAAACAGTTTTTATCAATTATTTATACAATGTTTAGTTAATATTTTTTTTTTAAATTTCCTCTTTTTTCATAATAATTTATGTTGGACTCTCTTTTATAAAATAGCATGATATAACTTTTTAATGCGTACTAAAAATTTAAATTGTCATAAGATATTATTATATGTTTAATTACCAGATTTTATGTTTGAATCTTCTACCAAGATATTACTAGAAGAAGAAATGTCAAAGCCATCCGTATTGGGACTAGTAGCCGGAGAATTAATGGATATATGAGAGAATGTTGCACCATTACACATATTAACAGATATATGAGAGCTTGGACTATTCGTGACCAATATGTTAGTAACACTGAGATCTTTACACGAATGAAAGTAGAGAAGCTGCACCATAGAAAAATCATGTCACAATTAATTTGGGCAACAATTATTTCAACAAAAAAAGTTCTTTTTTGATTTATAGTTACTTATGTTAATAATATTATGCCAAAATGTAAAAAAATGATAACATGCAAAAATGTTATTATTTTTGCATTAGCAAAAGTGTATTTGCACAATTAACTTAACCTAATTCATATACACGATTACTTGCAATTAAATGGAAATTAGTTTTTTGAGTCGGTAATTATTCTAAAGAGATGAAGCCACATTTTTATTAAAAAAGAAAGAAAATCATCTAAATTATAACTTTATAAAATCAAACTATAACATATTTATAAAATATTTTTGCACCAAATGATATTAGACCATAGTGTCACTTTATGGGATTAGTTCATAAAATATTTATTCAATTATATACTTTGCCATGACTTTTTTGGATACACATGTAAAATATTTTATAAATATGAACAGAAAAAATGTGAACAATCATACGTACCCCAGGATGATCACAGCCTTGACAATGCCACCAAGTTGAACCATCTCCATCGGCTCCTCCCTTGCCATTTCCTTCAATTGTAAGTCCGTTTAAATATTCTATGGAAATGAAGTACTTCCCGCCTTTCCAAGCTTCTCTAGGTGGTGCTACTATTTTCCCATCAAACTTTAATATAGATTGCAAAATAACACATATATTGAAGAAAAAAAATTAGAAATAAAAAAATGAGAAATTTTTATAAGCTAAAAAATGCTTACATGAAAATATCAAAAGTTAGATGATACAACACCTCATGCACAATATAAAATATGTAAGATTTGTTCATAAAATTAATAAATATATATATTTATGATGAATGTTAGATATACCTGAATGTGAATTTTTTCTTGACAAGGACTGCTAAAGTTTACTTTTGTCACAAAGAATGATTTTTCAACTGGTATAACAAGTGTCCCTCCTGATTTACACACATTATTCCACGCACTTGCAAACGCCTAAATATATACATAATAATTAAAAATATTGTTAAGTGTCACTCAATTAGCGACAATGTAATTTATTTTTTCCTCTCTACATTGATTGAATATCTCTTAGACTTTTATTTTTAATATTTCATTCTTCATTAAAAAATATAAGATTTGTTAAAATTATAAAGGTTATTATAATTGAAACATATACATACTTGTGTATCATCATATTTGCCATCACCACGGGCACCATAATCAATCACATTATATATAGCATTTTTGATTCCAGCATTCAACCTCGTACATAGACAAAAAGAAATATGACCAAAAATGATAACAAAAATGATGAACCCTTGCATGTTGCCTAATAAAATTTAAAAAGTGGAAAAATGAAAGTTACTATGATGATTTGTGATGGCAGTGTTGGGGTTAAATAGAAATTTACATGCATGAATGAATGATATTTTATTAGAAATGTAAGGGACTAAAATAGAAAATTAAATAAATAGTATATAAAAAAAATATCTAAATTATCAGCAATATTATTATAATTATTTTCAAGTCAAAGTAAAATAAATTATTGACATATAATTGAAAGTTGACCCATACTTTTTTGACTTTTTCCCGCATAATTATGTAATGTAATATTTTCATATTTTCACACGCGCGCGCACACACATATATATATAACTAAAAAATTTATTTTGATTTTTAAACAAAAAATAAAGATGAAAATTATTTTACTTTTGTTTGATAAAATCAAACTACTAGCTTATAGTTAAGGCGACGAAAGGAGACTTTGATACTAATTGTGTCCGATAATAAAAATTAGAGTCTATGTACGCATCAATTTTAATAATAAAATATTTATAATTCTCCTTCCCAAAATAATAATTACCTTATAATTTTTTTTGAACGGACCTTATAAATTTATTATTCTTAATGATGTATGTCGTGAATATAATATATAAATTTATCTTTGTTAAAAAAATAAATTTATCTCTCATCTAAGCCTTTGAACATGCACTAAATTTTCAACAAACTTCTTGTCAAATTTAGTAGTCAGTTGACCAAAAACCTTATAAAATTAATTTCAAAAATGCAATTAATATGTATACTAAATGATACATAATTTTAAATATAGATATATATATATAAAGGAGTCTGCTAACTTTGACCATGTGAGACAAAATTAAAGGAAATAACATAAATATTTAATATTGAAGAGACAATTTTTTACATTTTCACAACATTGAATGTATGTGTTTCAAAATAAATTTTCTATATTAATATCCTTAACAAGTTTCCTGAAAACACTGTTTAGCATTTTCCGACCCGCCCCATTATTTGAGTCTAGCTCCACCACTGTTAAGTCTATATAATGCATCAAAATAAAAATAATACATGTCAATCTTTTTTTTTGGTACATCGAAAATTATATACATGTCAATCTAATTCTAATTGAAATGATTTTTTTTTTTTGGGTCAAGTAGCCTAGCGGTTAGAAATTTTCTTCATAAAGATGAAAGGAAATGCTTATTTTTATTTTGTATATGTGTAAAAGATGGGTCCAAACCTTACCAAATATAAATAAAAAAAAAAGATGTAAAATGAACATAAAAAAGAAAATAAAATGGAAGTAAATAGAATATTGGACAAATCAAATCTATCTCTAAAAAAAAAGTCTCCCAAACAATGTCAAATAAATAGTCCAATATTCAACCTCATACATAGATAAGGTGTAACAAATCCAAGAATCAAAACAAATCTATCTCTAATTTGTTTTTTTTTCTTTACTAAAACAAGTGATTTTCACATCTATTTAGTTTTTCTTTTTATGATTTCATCATCTTACAATGTGACATTCTGTTGTTCGTCGTCTTAGTACAGGGTTATTTTGTTTTCCGTCTTGTGCGTATTTTTTGTTTAAAATCCTCAAATTATATATGATTCAATCAATGCAGATTCAAACAATAATTTTGACGCCGTCCTCAATGTTGCAGATATGAAAGTATGAACATTTCAAACACTTTAATTTCATCATATTTGTAGGCATTTTGCCATTGTATGCTATTAACTTGGATGAAGTCAGTTTGTTCACAGATTCATCCTTTACGTTTTTAGTGAGGTTGAATATGTGGTTGTATTTGGTGTATTCTATCAATTTGAATAAATGAATATCATTTTGTTTTTGTCAAAAAAAGAATAAAAGTTACAAAATGGAGGAAGAATAAAAATTAATGCGATGAATGATATGGTTAAATAGGAACTTTTATGAATGATTTGTTCTTTTAGTATACATAAATGAGATGATAAAACAATTATAAACTCACACACAAAGTGAAGTGATCAGGAATCAAATCCCGGCCATGAACGTCTGATCTTTATGAATGATTTTTTATTAAAAATATATAAGAGATGGAGAGAACTGCTATTTTTTTAGACCATCGATATTATAATATTTAGTTCTCCTAGATACCCTAAAGTATCTCTACAATTTTTTTATTGGTACACCAATATCCCTACAGTTTAGATAATTTAAACTCGTTATAGGACAAATTCTCTAGTCGGCAACACGACACATTTATTTTTGTTAGAAGTCTCATATTGGCAAGAAATATGGTATAGATAACTTTTATAAATATAGTGCAAATTTATCAACTCTTAAGTTAGTTTTTGTAGTTGAATATATGTCTTCCAAATTCTAATATGAAATTAGAGTTTATCCTAGATCTATTTATTGTTTGTTGTGGAGAGTGGAAACTAGGGATGACAACGGGTAGGGTCGAGCGCGGATTTGACACTACCTGAATCCGAACCCGAACCCAAAGGGGCTTTTGGGTGGTAAAATAGCACCCAAACCCACACCCGTTGAATTTCGGGTTTTTCCCACCCGAACCCGAACGTACATTAATAAAAATAAAAATAAAAACAGAAAATTCAACGAAATTACGGTCTACAACATGCTAACATTGTTTTCAACATTAAAAATAAGGATGAAAAATAATCTACAATATGATAATGTAAGAGAATATCGGGTGTCAACCGAATCCAAACCCAATCAACTCAAATTTTACCCGTTAACTCGGATTCGGGTTCGGGCGGGACCCGCGGATTTGGATGAAGAGGTGTGTTAGAAGTCTCATATTATCCTTTGGAGCAAACCTCTAGGCCTTCCAAGTTTTAATAATTTTTATTTTTCTAAGTGGTTATCTCTTATTGTTAAAAAAAAAAAGTGGTTATCTCTCAAATGAAGAACAATGGAAATCAAACTTGAATTTTTTTTTTGAAGAAGAACCATGTTAATAACTATTTCAATACAACATACAAGATGTTTTAACTATATGTATCATAAATTCGTAATGATAAATAAATTTCGTGATAATTTTACTCAAGTAACGTACTTGCTCTATCTTAAAATGTAAGAGAAAATTATTCAACAAAAATTAATGTATCTAATTTAGAACTTAGTTCAAATATATTAATTTTGTTAATCAACTTTTTCTTATATTTTAGGATAAAATAATAATAATAATAATAATAATAATAATAATAATAGGATAAAATAAATAAAAGTAGTCTTTCAGAATTTGGTGAATTATGTAAAAAGATTAGTAGAGGCAAGTAAATCAAATTTATATCAATTGATTGATCGAGTACTACGACTTGTTTTGACACTTCCTGTGTAGTTGTGTCAACAACAACCACTGAACATGCCTTTTCAGCAATAAAAATTATAAAAACAAGGCTACGTAAGAAGATGAGATTGCTAAAAAATTCTCTTAAGATTTGATAATATGACAAATTCTAGTTGATAACATGACTGTTACCATTGAAAGAGAAATTAGTGCATACATCTCATATCTTATTGTTGATGATTTCAAAGAACTCGGTACTCATAAAATATTATTTTAAGATTTGTAGTTTAATTTTTTTATCATCAACTTTTATATGCTATATAATTTTCATATTTAGTTTAAATATTATAATATATTTTAGTCGCCCACCCGAGTTTTTTTTCCGACTCCGCCTTGTCAAGTACAGTTGTAAGGGATCGAATCAAGATCCTTCCTACTTAGTATATATAATGTCAGTCACTGCTGAACCAACTAACTTGTGGTAACCTCTATTGGTTCACATATCAATTTTACATAATTTAAATTAAATCGATCATTTAAGATTCGAACAAAACTATTATATTCTTTTTCATTATATACTCTTTTTTTAGTTGAAGTTTATTTCCTTGGTTTAATAAAAAATTACTTTTACAATTTCTTTTATAAGAAAATATTTTTTCAACTTTTGAAAATGTCAAGTGGTGGTTCACACTTCACAGAACTCAACTCAATTGTGCTTATATTTAGTGTTCGATGCAACTCACATCAAAGATATTGTGGGAAACCAAGCAGAAAAAAAAAATCATTATTTTTTCATTATTTTAAATGTATATTTTATTTTTATATAAAAAGTTGAAAAGATTTAGAGTTCCTCTTTGACATTGTCATATTGATCATTACTGTAAACATAAGAATCAGTAACTAATATGGCACAAGTTAAGAACAAGCAAGTGATTCTTAAGGATTATGTTTCTGGTTTTCCTAAAGAATCAGACATGAACATAGTTGATAGTACCGTAACTCTCAAGCTACCAGAAGGTTCCCATGATGTTGTTCTTCTAAAAAATCTATACTTGTCTTGTGATCCTCACATGAGAGCTCTTATGAGCAACCCAAAAGACTCTCTCAGGCCTGGTAACTACACTCCTCAATCTGTAAGTCAATATACTTTTTCTGTGTAAAACTAATTAGTCTCTTCATTTCATTGGTCAAACATGTTTGTAGCTTCACAATTTTTATATGACCTATTAATTTCTTAGTAAATGGAGTAATATTTTTCGTGACAAATTTTATTTTGGTCTTAACTCTCCGGTTATGGGGGAGGGGGCCTACTAATCCGAAGTTTGACGATCGGGAGGTTAGTAAGCCATACTGTTGTTTTTGGATTTTGATATTATTTTCTTTTTTTCAAAAAAGAGTTTTCAATCGCCGAAGATATTACTAGTTGAATGACGGACTAAGAGCTCTATTTAAGATGTTTTGCGGCCTAGGTACTTTTGATTATTATACTTTGTATGCTTGTTTGCATATTAAATTCTGTTTGTTTGGTGAGACAGACTTTATTTTTATTGATAGTTTTGTGTGATAGAATTCAGCTTCATCTTTAATCAAGATTGAAATTGATCGAAAAATGATTGCAGCCGATAGCCGGTTATGGTGTGTCTAAAGTTCTGGAATCTGGACACAAAGATTATAAGGAAGGTGATTTAGTTTGGGGGTTAACTAATTGGGAAGAGTACAGTTTGGTCCCTGCAGATCAAATACATTTCAAGATTGAGCATACTGATGTTCCTCTTTCCTACTATACTGGAATTCTTGGTATGTTTTCAACAATTTCAATTTTTTATGTTGATTTGTAGTGAAGAATGCACTTGATGTCCGTATGATAGCTCAATGCATTTGTATATGTTACAGCCACTTCTCTGTATTATCTTTCTTCGAGTTATAGTTGTTGTATGAATGATTTATGTTCTATTTTCTGAGTATATATACATTATGAATTTTCAGACCAAATCTTATTATATACCTATAGATGTTAGTCGGGCAGTTTTCTGCCGTTCTGTCTTGCCTTTTTGACATAATTTGTTTTTTCATTGAGCACAGGTATGCCAGGAATTACTGCTTATGCTGGTTTCTTTGAAGTGGGCGCTCCGAAGAAAGGAGAGAATGTTTTTGTTTCGGCAGCCTCTGGAGCAGTTGGTCAACTTGTCGGCCAATTTGCTAAATTGCACGGTTGCTATGTCGTTGGAAGCGCTGGAAGTAAAGAGAAGGTTTCTAATATTCTGTTGTTGAAATTCTACTGTTTTGAACTTTGTAGCACCAACACTTCCGATCAAAGGCGTGTCTGGTGTCCAACACAACAAAAATCCATTTTGGTTTCTTTTTATTGGCAACAAAAATCCAACTTGTCTGGTGTCTGTCTTCCTTTAACTAAATGTTTTTCTTTTTGCAACCAGGTGGATCTGTTGAAGAATAAATTTGGATATGATGAAGCTATTAACTACAAAGAAGAGCAAGATCTTGATGCACTATTGAAAAGGTCAGTTTATAACAGTTTTGCAGTGAAGAAATTTTAATTCAATATGTTTGTTGACATAAAAAGTATTGTTACCGCCTTTATAGTAACATGAAATACACTAGTAACCAGTGGATGTCAATTTATGTAAATCAGGCACTTTCCAGAAGGCATTGACATTTACTTTGAAAATGTTGGAGGCAAGACACTTGACGCTGTGCTCCTGAATATGAAACTCAATGGCCGCATACCTGTGTGTGGAATGATCTCACAGTATAATCTTACTCAACGTGAAGGTGTAACAAACTTGGCGCATCTCATATATAAGCGGATTCGTATGCAAGGTTTTCTTGTAGTTGATTACTATCAACTATACGGAAAATTCTTGGAGTTTATCCTGCCTCATATAAGAGAAGGGAAGATTGTGTATGTGGAAGACATAGCTGAGGGACTTGAGAAAGGTCCTGCAGCCTTGGTTGGCATTTTCAGTGGTCAAAATGTTGGTAAACAAGTGCTGGTTGTTGCTCGTGAATGAATGGTTTTTTGTGGTGAATAACAAGCCCTCTTTGTATGGCTTTTTGTATTAATCTTTTATCATTTTTTTTTGGTGAATTATAAAAAAACAAAAAAAAAGCTATAATGTTGATTATAATTGCTCTTTTATGTTACAACTTATGATAAATAAAACCTTCCCTTCTCTTGGCTTTGCCATCTCGTCTATGTACCAAAAAAAAAACCTTCCCTTCTCTCATTAAACAACTCCTCCACAAGCCTGCTATGCTATGAAGCCCGGATGGGACACGACACGGATAATTATTTTGAGAAAATGATATATTTCAATGTAATTGTATATATATCGTGTTGGTGTCGTGTCCGACACCGGGACATGCCTATTTCAAGAAGTGTCTGAGCTTCATATACCTGCTATGCCATGTTCTTGTATTATAATGAGCAGGAGGCTACTTGGATAAAACAAATGGATCTAGTTGCTAATGAGGAGGATGATGTATTAATATGGAGTATACTATAGCATTATGGAGGAACTCATTGATAATTCCAGTCTCAGAAAAGTAGGGAAGTGGTTGAAAATTTGGAATTTTAAAATCCCTCAAAAATGGAAGCTTCTGTTGTGGAGAGCAGCGCGTGGATGTCTTCCGACTAGAGTTAATTTGAATCGACGACACGTTAACTGTACAACGGCGGGCCCTTTATGTGAATTATCGGAAGAGTCTGAGTGGCATATTTTTATTGGATGTAGCCATGTGGAACAGGTGCGGTAGGAAGTAGGGATGTTGCACACACTTCTTGATTGGTTACCGCGTGTAGAGGACTTTAAAGGACAGTGTTTGCTGTCCTAAATGCAGAAACTGTGCAATTCTGTCAACAATTTGCTATGTTCTTTGGTGTTTATGGAAGAGGCGGAATGAGAAAGTTTGGGAGGATGTCATAAAACCGGTTGGTGTGTCGATTAAACTGGCGATGGACATGTTAAAGGAATGGTTAGCAGCCGGAAAGAACAAGCAGAGGTGTGCAGGAACTGATGTAACTATGTCTGGAAGCGTGAACCGAAGAAATGTTGCTGATAGCAGGTCGGACCATGCATTTGAGGCAGAAACTACTGCTGATATTACAAGCAGAGCAGTCGGATATGCCAACCAGAGGCGTGCAGGAGCTGCTGAACCTACATCGCGAAGCAGGGACAACAGAAACGCTGCTGATAGCAGGTATGCACACGCTTTCAAGGTTGAAATCTCTACTGATGTTGCAGGCAGCAATGGGAAAGACAGTGGGAGAGCAGAAGCGAGCATCAGATGGGGCAAACCAGTCACGGAAGAGCTTAAATGTAACGTCGACGCAACTATTTTTGAGCAGTTACGTGGTTATGGAATTGGCATGTGCATTAGAAATGAAAGAGGTGAACTCGTCAAAGCTAAATCATTGTGGAGAGAAGCTAATATTGCACCTCAAGAGGCTGAAGCTATTGGTCTATATGAAGCTATATTGTGGCTGCGGGAGTTGGATGTTCAACGAGTAACCATCAAACTAGATTGTAATACGGTAGTGGATGGCATCGTTGGAAATCTTGTGAATGTAGCCGAATATGGTACTATTATTAAAATGTGTAAAGCCTATGTAATTTGCAAAACTATAAGGTTAGTTTTATTGAGACAAGCAAATCTTGTTGCTCACATCCTTGCAAGGGCGTCAAGGTCTCATGTATGTCATTTTGCATTAATCTTTCTCTACTATATATAATGCTGATTATAATTGCTTGCTTTTATGACATCTTATGATAAATAAAATTGTTTTTTTAGGAGTGTAAGTGGACTACACTTTTTGCATTAAGCAACACTTTTCTTTTTCTTTTTGTAGATAGGAATGGACTACACTTTTATAAAATGACTTAAGGTTTTTTATTTTTTTGGTACATGTAGAGGGCAAAAACCCAATGACTTAAGGTTCTAATTCTGATTGAAAGAAGTACTTCATGTACCAATTTAAAGATGAAGAGAATCATTAGTTTTACTTCTCCAGAGTAGCATTGACTTTTGCGAAGAAGAAAATCTATGAAAATACAATCTCAGTTGGTAGAAACATTGTAGATAAAGAGTATTTCAATTATAATACATGCACTTATTTACTTACAAAATATATTTAGTTCACATCTGCATATATTAATCAATTAAAATAAAAGAGATCAATCTAAAATTTACATCTTTCAACAAACATTTTTTAAACAAATTGTTGACTTAGTATTAAATGGAATTCATCAAACATAAAAAATATTGCCTCTGTAACATCGTCATTGATGACTCTTTTTTATACAATCGTCATCAATGACTCTAATCTCACACTTATATATATAGTAGTATTTGCTTATTATCTTCTTTAAATTTTTTGTGTTATTGTAAACTAAAGAAACAGATTCAACGGTCTAAACTACCCAGTAACTAAAATGGCACAAGTTAAGAACAAGCAAGTGATTCTTAAGGATTATGTTTCTGGTTTTCCTAAAGAATCGGACATGATCATAGTTGACAGTACTATAACTCTTAAGCTTCCACAAGGTTCCAACGATGTTGTTCTTCTCAAAAATCTCTACTTGTCCTGTGATCCTTACATAAGAACTCTTATGAACAACCCAAAAGACTCTTTCAATCCTCGTGCCTATACTCCTCAATCTGTAAGTCAATATACTTTTATGGGTATAACCCTTTTCATTATATGCATAATTGAGCCTTAAAGTAGAGTTTTTTATGTCATAGTTAGTCTATGTACTGCATGGATCATTAGTAGTTTTGGTGACTAATATTTGTCGGTGGACTAAATAAGGTTTTTTCTTTTTGGAACTAAATTGTATGTTTATTTTTATTTAAATAAATTGCACTTTTGACCCTATAACTTTCGCAAACATGCAATTTTGGCCCTCCAATTTTCAAAATAATACTTTTCCAAGTCAACACAAACGTAGACCGTCACTTAAGTGACTCACATGCCACATTAGCATGTCTTGTCACATACGCAATTATTACAAAAAATAAAAAATTGCATGTAAAATTCTGTTTGACGAGATTTTATTTTGGTTGAGAATTTTAAAGAGGTGATGGATATTAGGAAGTGATTATGTGTTTTTTTGGTTTAACTATTGGAAGTTTCAAAATTGATTCTACTGTTTAGACTTGATTTTAACATGTTTGGATGTTTTTCTAGTAGAATTGATTCTAACTTGAAGCTAGAATTTGCAGTTTTTGAGGCTAAACTTGATTTTTACACTCATTTTACAAAACCAATTCACTCGGAATCAATTTTTCTCATCGTAGAACTAAACACAAACTATGTAATTTGTGCCTAAATTTCCTTAAACTTTGTCACACAGAACCAAAATGACGTAGACTATAATTTTTTATCAGAGTCGTTGCAATATTCAAGTCGTTTTGTATCAGCAACTGATAATTTTTGAGTAATTGCAGCCGATAGCTGGTTATGGTGTGTCAAAAGTTCTTGAATCTGGACACAAAGATTATAAGGAAGGTGATTTAGTTTGGGGGTTTACTAATTGGGAAGAGTATAGCTTGGTCCCTGCAGCTCAAATACTTTTCAAAATTGAGCACACTGATGTTCCTCTTTCCTACTATACTGGAATTCTTGGTATGTACTCAACAATTTCATTTTTTATGCTGTTTTTAGTCAAGAGTGCACTTGATATCAGCATGATATGCAGACCTCAAGTTATGATGTTTTCATGTGATAAATGACTCCTATGTTTACTATCACTAACACGGACACCAGACATGACATTAACACGTAGACACCAATAATTCTACAAATTGTAAGTGATAGACTGTGACCATGTTTTACTGTCATGTCAGGGTTGGTACTACATAGTTCAGAAAATGCTTGTCTAGCTGTTTAGTCCTACATTCTTTTTTCCATTTTCTTGTTTTGTATAATGAAGATTATATATTATGGATGCAATCTACTCTTTGTTCACTAAAATATTTGTTTGACCTACTTTGGTTTGGACGAGGACAAATATTGAATTCGATGTGTACCTATTTGCAATTGATAGAATGATAGTTCATTGCTTTTGTATATTAATTAGTCACACTTTTGTATAATTTTCTCTGCTTATAGCTATGATGATGAATCATTAATATGTTCTATTTATGTTTTTCTTTTATCACAGGTATGCCGGGAGTGACTGCTTATGCTGGTTTCTTTGAAGTGGGCACTCCCAAAAAAGGAGACAATGTTTTTGTTTCAGCTGCCTCTGGCGCAGTTGGTCAACTTGTTGGCCAATTCGCTAAATTGCATGGTTGCTACGTCGTTGGAAGTGCTGGAAGTAAAGAGAAGGTATTTATCTGATTATTGTTGTTATATATGTGCCTGAATAAATAATGAATAGCTCTTTAAAGTTCTAGTTTTTTGAATTAGCGCCTACAGTTCTGATCGAAGGTGTGTTCAGTGTCCAACACTGACACAACACATGTGATTACTTTCAGTTAATTCATTTTCTCAAATTATTACTCATCAAAAATGCTGTCTTTATCTACTTAAACATATGTCTTTTGCAATCAGGTAGATCTGTTGAAGAATAAATTTGGATATGATGAAGCCATTAACTACAAAGAAGAGCAAGACCTTGATGCAGCATTGAAAAGGTCAGTTTATAACAGTCTTGCAATGAAAAAAAAATTAGTTCAATATGTTTGTTGACATAAAAAAGTATAGTTGCCGCAATTATAGTAACACGAAACACACTAGTAACTGTTGGATATCAATTTATGTAAACCAGACACTTTCCAGAAGGCATTGACATTTACTTTGACAATGTCGGAGGCAAGACACTTGATGTTGTACTCCTGAATATGAAAATCAATGGCCGCATACCTTTGTGTGGAATGATCTCACAATATAATCTTACACAACAAGAAGGTGTAACAAATTTGGCACATCTCATATATAAGCGGATCCGTATGCAAGGTTTTGTTGTAGTTGATTACTATCATCTATACGGCAAATTCTTGGAGTTTATCTTGCCTCATATTAGAGAAGGGAATATTGTGTATGTGGAAGACATAGCTGAGGGTCTCGAGAATGGTCCTGCAGCATTGGTTGGCCTCTTCAGTGGTCAGAATGTTGGTAAACAAGTTGTAGTTGTTGCTCGTGAATGAATGGTGATGCTTTCATATGATTTTGTGTGTTGAATAACAAGCCCTCATTGTATGTTTTTTTGCATTATTCTTTTATCCACTATAATGTTGATTATAATTGCTTGCCTCCATCATATTATGATAAATAAAACATTTGTCGAGGGGTGTAAGCGGTTCAAACAAAACTGATGAAACCAATAAACCAAATCAAACTGAAAATTATCTGATTTTGTTTGCTTCACTGATAAAAAAGCGAACTTGTTTGATTCGGTTCTTGGTTTTCAATTTTAAAATTCAATGAACCGATGAACCAAGACTATCTCTCACACACAAATCCAAACCAATACACACTCACATGTCCAATACAACCTGAGACTCACACACGAGTTCAAATTGCCTCACAACATATCTTGTTTATCAAGTCACTTGAGTGAAGTATCAAGTCGTTTAAGTGAACATCAATTTAGTTTGTATGTAAAATTCATTTCGTATCTAATTAACATGTATTTTGGATGCATTCAAGTGAAACTAGTTTGTAATTTGAGATTTAAAGTTGTGTGTGCAAAAATTTGTAATTTGTATTGTAATATACAATATATAGTATGAACCATTAGATTGTTTTGATTGCTTTATTTTCTTAGCATCCAAAATATATTAATACCTAGATTGAGATAGAAGCAATACTAATAGAAACCCAAAAACTTGGCACAAAGCAACCGGAGAAGAAAGCTTGATAATTGAAAAGTTTGTTTAAAAGGGGTGTCTTAGAGGGTGGGACTCTAGCATTCCTCTAACACATCAAACATTCAGGTGAGTTTGATTCGGTTGATAAAAATATATTATATGTAGATATCATGATTCAAATCTTCTTACACTCTACTTATTGTAAAGTGGAATTTTAATCACTAAGTTATTAGAATAAAAAAAAAATGATTGAGATAATAATTTAATTACATAATCACTATTTTATTTTCACCTTCTAGTTCTTAGCGAAAGAGGCAGAGTAGTCTAGAGTTCGGAGCGAGCTCTATTGATTCCAATCTCCTCCTAAATACAGTTGTGAGAATCGAACTCGAAACAACAACAATCAAATCACTTTTTTAACTAAATAAGAAAATTAATGAATCGTAAATTTTTATTTTTCGATAATATTATCGAAAAAATTAATAATTTTAAGGAGGGGTGCCCAATGATCCACCTAGCACTCACCTACTTTTAAATAATAATTTTTTTTATTTAATTAAATGAATTTTATTGGACATTAAAACTTGGAGAGAAAGAAGGAAAAATACAAAGATTCATATTTCCTCTTTATCATCGTCATCAATGTCTCTAATCTCTCTCACACCTATATAGTACTATTTCCTTATTATCTTCTTTCAATTTTATGTGATTGTTGTTGTAAACCAAAGAATCAAATTCAACAATCAAAATGGCACAAGTTAAGAACAAGCAAGTGATTCTTAAGGATTATGTTTCTGGTTTTCCTAAAGAATCAGACATGACCATTGTTGACAGTACTATAACTCTTAAGCTTCCACAAGGTTCCAACGATGTTGTTCTTCTCAAAAATCTATACTTGTCTTGTGATCCTTACATGAGGACTCTTATGAGCAACCCAGAAGGCTCTATCAATCCTCGTGCCTATACTCCTCAAGCTGTAAATCTATATACTTTTATGGGTTAAACCCTTTTCATTATATGCCATATTGAGGTTTAAAGTAGGGTTTTTTATGTGTTAATTTGTCTCTGCATTACATGGGTCAACTTGTTTGTAGGAATAGCATTGCAATTTTGATTTTGATATGATCCATGTTTTAGCAAATTGATATTTTTGGTGACTAATTTGTGTCAATGGACTAAAGAAGTAATTTTTTGGGATTCAATTGTATGTTTATATTGTAAGTAAAATCTTGCTATTGATTGTGTCAGCCAGAATTCCAACATGAATTCTGTGGAACAATTCGTCTTTAAAAAGAAATTGCATATAAAGTTCTGTTTTTTTTTTTATGAGATATTAGTTTTGTTGAGAATTTGAAGGTAGTGCTGGATATGAGGAAGTGGTTATGTGATTTGTGCTTAAAATCCCTTAAACTTGGTGGTTTGTGTGATTAGAATTTCAGTTTTATTTTTAAGTCGAGAATCGAGATTGATCAAACAATAATTGCAAAATTGAATTGAATTGTATTGTGTAGCTACTGATGATTTTAGAGTAATTGCAGCCGATAGCTGGTTATGGTGTGTCTAAAGTTGTGGAATCTGGACACAAAGATTATAAGGAAGGTGATTTAGTTTGGGGGTTTACTAATTGGGAAGAGTACAGCTTGATCCCTGCAGCTCAAATACATTTCAAGATCGAGCATACTGATGTTCCTCTTTCCTACTATACAGGAATTCTTGGTATGTGTTCAACTATTCATCAATTTCAATTTGTTATGATTTTTTTATGCGATAAATGACTTGTTTTGTTTAGTACCCTTATCAGGGAAGAGACCTATTGTGCGAGAGAATTAGTTGGTTGTGTTACTGTTTGATCCTATATTAATCTTTTTGTCCATTTTCTTCACTTGTTCAATGAAGTTTATAGTTAAACTGGCTGGTTGATCCTTTATTCATTGATGTTAATCTGCAATTGATTGGTTGATCCTTTATTCATTTTCTTCACTTGGTTGGTTGGTTGTGTTAAGCTGCAATTTATCCTTTATTCATTGATGTTTTGTTGACTAGTTTTACCAATGTTAAACTGGCTTTATAGTTATTTGGAAATTGGAACTGATGATAGCTCAACTCAATGGGTTACAGCCACTTCTCTCTGGTTATAGTTTTCTTATATGCATGATTTTCTGTTTTATTTTGAGTGTACGTTAAACATTTTCAAGATACATCTTAGTGTCTAGCATGCAAGCAAGCTTATATGGATGTTAGTTGCATAGTTTTCTATTTTGTTGTGTCATGTGTGCCTTTTTGACATATTGTGTTTTTGTTTGAGTACAGGCATGCCAGGAATGACAGCTTATGCTGGTTTCTTCGAAGTAGGCTCTCCCAAGAAAGGCGAGAATGTCTTTGTTTCAGCAGCCTCTGGTGCAGTAGGCCAACTTGTTGGGCAATTCGCCAAATTGCATGGTTGCTATGTCGTTGGAAGTGCTGGAAGTAAAGAGAAGGTATGTGTCTGATTATTGTTGTTATATGTGCATGCATAAATGATTAATATTCTGCTGTTTGAAGTTCTACTGTTTTGAACTCTGTATCACCCACACTTTTGATTGAAGGTGTGTCTGGTGTTCGACGCTTGTTCGTGTCCAACACAACACATATTATTACATTCAATTAGTTCAGTTTCTCAAATTATTACTAGTATCCATGTGAATATCGTGTCCTATGTCAGGACTTTATAGGTTTTAAATTGCTCTAACTACAATAAAAACAATCAAGGTCCTTCGCTCGCTAATTATATTACAAAAGTACTGTAATATCACAAAAGTACTAGAATTAGCCTAATTATATTACAAAACTTTCAATTCTGGAAGAAGTGTTAACATAGTTAGCCTAATTGAAGAGAATTGTAGCAGGAACCAACAATAGTACTTACACAGTTGCTCTTCTCTTGATTTTAGGGATATGAATGTTTTGTTGTAACTTGAAAAGGAGTATGATTAGTGAGCCCTCCAGAAATCCATATAGTTATTTTTAATGACCGCAAAATTATATGGTCTTCCTTTACATAAATGTACATCTTTTGCAATCAGGTTGATCTATTGAAGAATAAATTTGGATACGATGAAGCTATTAACTACAAAGAAGAGCAAAACCTAGCCGCAGCATTGAAAAGGTCAGTTTATAAAAGTTTTGTAGGGAGAAATTTTATTTCAATATGTTTGTTGACATAGAAAGTATAGTTACTGCATTTATAGTAACACGAGACACACTAATAACCGGTGGATGTCAATTTATGTAAATCAGGCACTTTCCAGAAGGCATTGACATATACTTTGAGAATGTTGGAGGCAAAACACTTGATGCTGTACTCTTGAATATGAGAATCCACGGTCGCATACCTGTGTGTGGAATGATCTCACAGTATAATCTTACTCAACATGAAGGCGTAACAAATTTGGCACATCTCATATATAACCGGATTCGTATGGAAGGATTTATTGTAGTTGATTACTATCATCTATACGGAAAATTCTTGGAGTTTGTCCTGCCTCATATCAGAGAAGGGAAGGTTGTGTATGTGGAAGACATAGCTGAGGGACTTGAGAAAGGCCCTGCAGCGTTGGTCGGCATCTTTAGTGGTCAGAATGTTGGCAAACAAGTGCTTGTTGTTGCTCGTGAATGAAAGGCCGATGCTTTCATTTGAATTTTGTTTGGTTGAATAACAAGCTCTTTTTCTATGGCCTTTTGCAATAATCTTTCTCTACTATAGTGTTGATTGTAATTGTTTGTTTCAGTGACATCTTATGATAAATGAAACCTCTGATACATGTTTCTTTGTTTCTTCTAATAGTATATAGATAATTTAATTCAGTTTGTTTGAAAGTATGATAGTTAAGTTTTTTTTTACTACAGTATGATTGCTAAGTTATTAACTATAGTTCTTTTTGTTTTCAAAAATTACTTTTCAACGTATAAACAAAAATATGTTAGTTTGGGCCATAGTAATTAAAAAATGAGCCTAAGAGATATAAAAAATATTTTTTTTGGAATAAGGCTATTCACACATTCATTTAAATCTGAATGCTAATCAAAAACATTTAATTTAAGACACCATTTTAGATCCAAAGCCACTATTGTTTATAAACTGAATTCATATATTGTTAAGATGCTTGCAACCAGGTCAAAAGAACAACACAACCAACAAATACATCAAAATTCAAACTTAGAGTTCACCATTGTAACATGAGAAGGGCTTTTAAGTTTCAATAGATTTCTCTTCCTCAATGTCTTCCATTGCAAGCACCTAATGGAGAACAAAAATGTAGTCAGATACGACTTGTGCAACGTGAAAGACTTGGTGAATTATTTCACCATAGACTTGGCCATATGCAGAAGGATCTTGAAAGTATTTTAATAAAAACTTAGTCAATTATTGTCTCTTCTCTCCGTCTAAAGAATGCTCGTTATCTGATTCTCTTTCTTCGTGTATTTAAGATTTTAGCTGGATTTTTAAATGACAATAGATTAATGCAGAAATTATAAGTTCCAGAAGAATGTTCTATCAAATTGATGTCAAGCTGATCATACCTAAATTTTCAATACAAGCATCTACTGCCAACCTAGCTATACTATAGATTTCAACTACTAAAATATCAACTACCTAACTGGCAATTCTAGATTTCAAATATCAAAGTATGCAAATTTAAAAAATAAAGGGGATATATTTAACTCATGATACTTGATAGAATTGTGAATTGGTAGGTCTATCACATGAACAATCCTTTAAGAAGGGAAATTATTAACTCATGCTAATTCTTTATGTAAGGAATAAAGGAAGTATTTTAATTAGCTGACCCTTTAAAAATAGAAACATTATACTCCACTAGTCCATTATACTCCCTCCGTTCCTTTTTAACTATCACATTTGACTAATTTACGTATGTCAATGTATATCTTTAATCATTGATATCTTTAGTTATGTATTCTAAAAAATCCTAAAACATTTATATTTTGAAAATATTCATCGACACAAAAAATATTATTGGAGATGATGAAACTTGAACAGTAATTTTTCTACTTTTTCATACTTAAGTAGAAAAATTCTTCAACTTGTATTATATTGTTAATTTTTGGGTATAATTCATTGCCATTTTTTTATTGGTACGATTCATTGTCATTTTTATGTTAATTATGTTTTTCGAATATTATTCTTTGTTAACTTCTTACGATTCAGTGTATATTTTTACAGCTATTCATTTTCTTAATTTACAATTTCTTGTATTTTTTTACAATTTATATGTGATGCCGATTTATATTTATATTTTAATGAACGTGTTAAATCAGTTTTGAATATGATGTGCTACGTTGGCATCTCACATCACTTTATAATCATTTTCTTTGCAAATAATGTCAGTCATGATGAATTTCTCGTAGCCATATAAGTTATGTGTTATAAAAGTTTTGAAATCGTATTATAATCCCACAAAATCTTACAAAGTCTGTGTTAAAAATCTTAATTGTAAATAATCATTTAAAACAAATCTCTCGAAATTTCACAAATCAATATAATTTTATAAAAAAATTTGAAATCTTCAAAAAAATTTTACTAAAATAATCTCTCAAAATCTCAATCCAATATACCCCTTAATGTAACCTAATAGGGATCAGTAATATTGGGTTGTTTGTCGTTGTCCCTTCCATCAAAAATATGCTAATAGTAAGATGGAGTATACTCTTTTTTTTATTCGACCTTAATTATATCTAATTTTTTACTTTTTAAGCTCATTAAATAATTATTATATTTAATTAATTTTAAAAATAAAAAACTGTTTATAATTAAAATCAAAGAGAGTATTAATATGTCTCATGAACTTAGCTCAATTGGTTGAACATATTGTACGGAAGTGCAGCGACCGAGGTTCAAACCCGGGTACACCCACTTACAGGCCCGTTGTTTAGCCAAGGCAACACAGGCTCCATCCTTGGGCCTCTAAAAATAGGGGCCTCATAATAAATTTTTTTAGGTACTTATATGATTAGGTCTAATCTATATTTTGTTCAAGCAAAGTAAAAATATCTAACAAAATAAAAAAGAGTTTTTTTTATGTAATTAAAATGTATTTTGATGATATCGATTATAATAGAATATGACATTTTGTTTATGTTAATTACAGAGATAAAAGACTAATTTTGAAGTTGTGGATGATATTTATAATTTAAATAGATGATTTTTTTTATAAAAAAAAATTGATACAATTTTTTTATTGGGGCCCATTTTAATTATTTGTCTGGGACCTCCAAAATATCGGGACCAGCACTGCCCACTTATTCACTTTTAAGGTTGAATTTTCTAACCACTAAACTAAACTATGTGAAAAAAAAAATATTAATACTTTTTATAAGATGGTGGGGGTATAGTATTGACTATTGAGCAAACACAAGACCACAAAACCCATGACCATTGAACTTGAAGCCTTTAATTTATAATTGAAGGTGCGTGTTTATACACGTTTTTGTTCAAAGTCCCGAATGAAATATTTAATTTAGTCATATGAAACAAAATACTCAAGTACGTGAGAAATTCTTGTGTGGTCTCAAAACAAAAAAAAGACAAGTGTACGTATACATATAAAGCAGTGTACATAATTGACTAGTCAACCATTCATGGGTTATCTAAAAAATTAAAGATCCTCTCTTTGGAAAAAAGACAAACAATCAACCATCCTCTTCCTCTCTTTGGAAAAAAAAAAAATCAACCATTCATATTTTGAGTCAATTAATTAGATATAATGATCTGTTGGTAGTCGTCGTCCATAGTTGAAAATTGAGAGAATGCATAGTTTCCTTAATGTTACTACTTCTTACCATCTGCTGAATCTCAAACATTATGTTGATTTGGGAGAGAACGTGAGATAACAACCAACTTGAATGAGTCCAACGAAAAGGATTCTAGTAGTCTTAGAATTTAAGGCGAGTTTTAATATTAACTGGTTTCAATTTTTTTTTTTAAATATAGTTGTGAGAATCGAATTAAAGTGTCAATCATTATTAGATTAACGAATAATGTTTGGTGTCTAACAAAAAAATATAGTTCAACAAATATAGTGAATTGATATTTAGTGAATTGATATTTAAATGAATAATTAAATTCAAATTTCAATTTCTATATATTACAATGTGTCAAAAAAAAATTCTATATATTACAAGCAATATTTCTACCAATTAAATTAAACTTACGGATAAGCGCTTACATTTAAGAATAAATTTTTTGTCCCCCACTGAATCACGGAACAACTTTTTGTTCTCAGCACAAGTTGTCTAAAATAACAAAATAACATTTTCTCCACAAAACATCATACAAGACACAAAATTTATTCAATATTTTAAATATTTGTCATGTGTTATTCTATCATGTACTATTTTGTACTGCTCTATTTAATATTTATATTTTGCAGATTAAACGAACATAAAAATCAACTACAACTATTAATGTATGATACTACTCCGGTGGTTACCCTCCGGTCCTATATATAAAGGAAAATTAACTTTTTAGATTCATTATAGAATTGATGTATTTAGACAAAAATATAGTTTAAATACATCAATTCTCCAATGAACCAAAAAAGTAAAATATTTTTTATATATAAGATTGGTAAAAGTATTTGTGATCGGTAGTATTTTGATCAACTAAAACTATTTTGCAGATCAGTAGTATTTGATTCAACTCAGCTGGTTATATATTTCCGGTCAAACCAATCAATATCACTTAGTACTATTAATTTCAGGACACAAAATATTTGTCAAATGTATTAATTTAAAAGATAGTGACTCGTGAGCAGAGCCGGCCCAGACATTTAAGTGGTCTTGTTAGAATATTAAAAATGGACCTTTTATAAAAATAAAATAAAATATCTTATAATTTAAATTATAAGTAACATATAAAAAAATTATTATCATCTAAAAGAAACATATCCTAAAAAGGATTAAATTTATTGTAAAGATTTTAAATGATATCATGATTTAGTCTAAAAGCTTAAAAAATTAAAATTATGCATTAAAAAATGTAAAAGTTAAGTTTTGAACCCAAGACTTTATAGTCATAATCAATGTAATTAACCACTAGTCTACTATTGCACATATGATATTTTATGAACATTTAAAGTATATAACTATTGTTATTATAAGAATTTACGATTTTGAGGCCCTAACAATTTATCGATATTTTGAGGCCTTGTGCCGTCGCACACCTTGCACACTCATCTGGGCCACCCCTGCTCGTGAGCACATGTTAAAGTATCTAAATAAAGGAAGTTTGTATTAAATAATAAAAGAAAATTAATATTTAAAAAGTTAATTACACAAGTTTTAATATAAAATTACTTGATTTAGTTAACTCCTTAATATCTGCTCTAAAGATACATGTTAAGAAGATAAATAATATAGTAATATTTTTTTTATCATTATATTGGTACGAAGTTTCCACCGCCATTTGCAATAGCTAATCTCCGTCGTGGAACCTGTAGGCACATAAAATGTGTTCTCTCCTTCCAATCGAACTTCCTGCATACGCATGAGGCAAGAATCGAACCCCTAACAATATGGTTAAGCATACCAAAATTCTTATTACTTAAATCAATTCGTTGTTGGTGTGTAGTAATAATATTCTCTTGTAATTTAATTTGTGCTTTCAATTATTTAAACATTAAACTTTTTATATTATTACTACCTCTGTCATAAAATATAAGACTCATTTTGACCAGTGCACGTTTGCTAATGCACATTTTTGATCACTGCTATCTTTAATTATGCATTAGTTAAAATTATAAAAATTTAATATCTTGAAAATATTCATCAAAGCAAATCAAACAAGATCTAATATATTAATACTTACATCTATAAATTCTGGAGAGAAAAAAAAATACGGTCAAAATAAGATAAGTGAATAGTATCATTTAGTTAAAATGAGTCTTATATATTGAGACGGAGGTAGTAAATGATAACTTTCTATATCAAAAAAATCTTAACATGAATTATTGGCAAGAATTTTAGGTTTCTTAAACAAAGTAGTGAGAAGTTTTATCACTAACTCTTGAGTATCGAGAAATTTGAGGTTGAAATAAGACGACTCTCTTGTATTTGTGTGTTCGATAGGTATTGGATTTTGAGTAGGATCCATATTTCTAAGGTGTTTCGATTACATATACGTATTTTCTAAAACTAAAATACAAATTTCCAAATATTCAATCTTTTTAGCTAAGCAACTAAAAAAAAACATTTGGTACTCAATAAGCCAATAATAAGTCACAATATATTATGTTTCTAAATCTTGTGTTTTCATCTTCATCGTCTCTCTCTTTTTGTATGCAATGTTGTTCTCTTATTATTCCTCAAAGCCGCTTCAAACAAAGTGACAAAACATGAAAAAATGTGTTCTGACAATCAATATGTTTTTATACCATTTGCTTTTGACACTTTTGACTTTTTGGCACAAGATAGTGTTAATCTTCTAAATAGAGTAAAAAAGTCATGCATAACAATGCTGTTTCTCTTAAATCTATAAATGTGGTCTTTAAGCGAATTGGTTTTGCAATTCAAAAAGGAGTAGTGGCGCAGCTTGTTGCTCGTTTACCTTCGATCCATATGTAATTATCTTTATATATTTAAAAAAAAAAAACTAAGAAAATATGAAGAACTTCATAGAAAAAAAAATTAACAAAACAAATGGTTCTTCTTTATGTTAATTTCTTATTTTCAATACAATTTATTTTTCAACAATGAGGAATTCATTTCTCACATTTTCACATTAATGGTGGTAATTATTTTTTTATTTTTATTTTTTGATAATCGAAGGGGTGGTAATCAGTAAACATGCCACTACAACTACTTAAGTAAAAAAAAAAATGAACTACTGCTATTCAACATGTTATAAATATGTTACTTGTACTATTTGATTTTCTTTGCCTACTATTGTTTGTCAAATCTAGCTAGGTCACGTTCTCATGGAAGGGAGATGATGAGAATTTGTTTTCGTCTCAAGTTATTATGGTTTCATTGATCCACCGTGAAAATTATGTATAAAAGTCTAAAAGATGAAAGACGCAAAATCTTACAATAGGTTTTTTTTTTTTTTTGACAAATGGGAAGAGAGGTTTGTTATTAGAATGTGTCAAAAAGAATGTTTTTCATTTTTTTCATGTGTCAAAAAGAATGTTATTAGAAAAGATTTGATTCTATTTTTAACACCGAATTGATGTGTCTAAAATAAAATGACAGAGTAATTTTATATTCTTCATTTGAAGATTAAGGTGGACTATAGTTCTTCCACTCAATTTTTTTTATTAGTAGTAGTATTATGTGTTTGTCAAAAAAAAAGTAAGTATTATGTATAAATGTGTTATAAGATATGTGCTAACTTTATGGTTAAGGAGGTTGTCCACTTTAATTCCTTATTTCATTGGTGTTGCCCTTTAGCTGGTTTAGAATCTCTTATGTTAAGAGACAAAATAACTATTTAATTTTTTCTTTTCTTTTGCTTTGTTACTTTTGTAACTCCACCAAAAAAAAAGTATTATGTATAAATGTATTATATATGTTATTATTTTTTTAGAGACTGTATATAATATTATATATTTATCTTTTTGCATATATAAAAGTAGTAGTAGTAGTAATAATAATAATAAAATAAATAAAAATAATCTTTAAGAAGGGTAATATTTTAGTCTATTTATTTCACCCTTTTAAAAAGGAAAACATTTTAAATCGGTTTAACCTTTTAAATAAAGAATCATTTATTCGACTGAACTCTTTAAAAAAAGAAGCATTTTAATTCAACTTGAGCCTTCAAAAAACATTTTATATTTTTATTCGTTTATCTCTGAGACTCTTGACAAAAACGGTGGATAATAATGAGAGTTTCTATACGGTTTAGCAAAATTCTAATATATTGGTATATTTGGTCTTTAAATGATAAACAAATAATTATTTTTATAAATTAAAAAATATTTATTGACTATTATTTTTTCAAGAACATAATTTCATAAGAGAAATCAAAATTTGATTTTTTTATAAACACTATACTAATTTTTTTATATTTTTTCATAAAAAATTTAATATTCACTATTATGAATAATAAAAAATCAAAAGAAATCAATTTTTTTTTTTTACCATAATATGAATAAGTGGGATGACCAAAGTTCGAATCCTGATCTCCTACAAATATAAATAATATAATGTTCTACCAATTTAATTAAACTCACGAGATTAATTAAAAAAAATCAACTATCCATATTTTAGAGTCAAATTAATTAATTAAATATACATAATGATTTGTTGGTAATCGTTTATAGTTTGAATATTATGAGAAAGAGTATCGTAGTATAGTACACTAACAAATTGATCCTATATTTGTAAGTCATTCTTAAATATATCATTGACTTCATTAATACATTAAATTAATATCTGTTTTTATTGATTTTTTTTTGATAAACGATCTGTTTTTATTGATTGTTTTTTAATATTGTCTTTTAGAGAGATTAAATTGAACAAAAATCGACAAGACAAAGACATAAACTAAATTGAAAAACATTTGATAAAAATATGAATTAATTTAAAATATTAATATAGTCATAGATCTATTTAAAAACAAGTGACAAAGTTTATTGATCGTGAGACAATGTGTCTTAAAAATAAACAATCATCTAGCAAAAAAAACTATATTCCACACAACATATTATATAGTGAGTTAATCAATGGTTGGGATACTAATCTGGATCACATTTCACATTCAAAAGAAATCAACTAAGGCTCTCTTCTTTTTTATGGTCAAGATCAACTATTATAAGTCTTTTTATATGCAAGATATTTGATTTAATTTGGCCACAATATTGGTAGGTTCCAAAGGTTGTATCCAAAATGCAATCTAGTCTCTGCATCTAGTGTCACTGTCGCACCACGATGCTCTGATCTAATGCAGATTATTTTTATAAAAAAAAATATATAAAACAAAATAAATCCATGCTAATTAAGTTGTTGAATTTCAAACACGAATCTTGATTTAGTCATATATTTTTAGAGAAAGTCAAAACTGTATGGCTGCCCGTAGTGAACTTCACGTTACTCCAATAGAAAGTACTCCACGTACTGAACTTCACGTTACTTCAATTAGAACCAAATGTAACAATTAATTGTACACTGATTAAACAATATGATATTTTCTCCGGATTTTTTTATTTTTTAGATTTATTGAAAATTTAATGTATTTAGTTCATATTATTGACTTAGATATATTAAATTCTCAATGAATTTAAAAAATAAAATCTTTTTATATTAACGATCGGATGAAGTAAATAAATAAAAATAGAGCGATGATTTTGTCTGATTACTTAAAGGAAAATGATAATTAATACCCTTAGAGCAATGATTAAGAAATACAAATATACTCCCTCTGTCCCATTATATAAGCATCCTTTCAAAAAAAGTCTAGTCCCAAAATATAAGCCCCTTTGCAAATTACTAAGTGTATTTATTACTTTTTTCCTTACACATACCCCTAATTATTACTACTAACTTGTATTGGAATACTAAAAGTCAAATTTCTACACATACAAACAAAGGACAATTTGGTAAAATTTACACACAAATTAGACACAATAATTACACTATCAACATTTCTTAATAAGCGTGATATTAGTCAAGAGTGTTTATATAATAGGACGGAGGGAGTAGTAAAAGTACATTGGAGTTTGTGTAGTAAAAGTCATAGAAATATATAAAATGTTGTTTTGTTGAACTTACCACATTTGTTACTTTAACTAATGCCCTTAAGACACTAGTTAACAAGACCCTTATAAATTTAGTCAAAATTGTTTATTTAAGGTATTCAAAAATGAGTTTCATATAATTAATATATTAATTTCATGTAATTAAGAATGTAAAAATTAGAAAGAAAATATGAAATATGGTAGAGAGGTAAATGATAATTTTGAGTTAAGTAACTTAGAGACAAAATCACTCGTTAAAATAAAAAAATTATGAATATCATACAATTGAGTTGGAATATATAAACTCACTTAAAATCATAAAGTAAATATCTTAAAATCCAACTATTAGAGATGCTCTTAGAGTATCAATTATTGATGTCTTGTCCAAAAAAATTAATTATTGATACATTTCCATTGCGGGAGTATACTAAATTTGTAATTACTCTATCCGTTTTAGATTAAAATTAGTACTAGCTCCCTCCAATCTTTTTTTATAAAAACGATTAGTTTCGTAAATTTCAAAGTAAAATGAATACTATTATCTTTGAGCAATTTTATAAGAAACTAAAATGTCAATTAGAAAGGTACCAACATCAATTAGAAAGGTTATGCTAATTACTTACATTTTATACACTAATTAAGCATACAAAATAAGTAAATTTTATATTAAAATTAATATTTTTTATATTTTATAAATATTGACTACACAAGTTAATATAACTTTACTATATAGGCTTCTTTAACTAGTGTATTTATATGCACTAGTTAGTATTTTCTATATTTTAAATTAAAATTAAATTTTTAAAAATTAATTTAAGATAAAATTGAAATTTTTTATTTAAACTTTATATATTTTTTGGTTCCGTCAGTGTGTCAAACCATATATGCGCCAAAACCAATATAATAGACACTTACGTACAAGTATTTTAAATAATTAAATAAATAGTAATATAAAGATTAAATAAATTTAACAATATATATAGTAAAATAATTTGGAGTTTATCGTGAGAGAAAAGCATAATTGTGAAGATGAAGACTCAAAACAACGTTTGTTTATAACAAATTAACAATGTCGTTGGTGTGAACTGTGAAGTATCATTAATTCTGTTGATTATAAATTTTTGGTCGAAAATATGATTGATCCCTTTAATAGGCCTTCCTTCTTCCACTTTTTTTTATCTACAAGACTCAAATCTAGTAACTTGTTTACGTAATATATAAAACAATTTATTTCATATACAAGAGATGATAAACAAAATTAAAAGAAAAAGGAAAATACTAATGCACATCAGCACATGGTACTTTTTTTTTTGACAGAATGCACGTGGTACTTTAACATATATTTAACTTATTCTTTTAAAACAGAATATTATTTTGTTAATGTGAGTTTAATTCAATTGAAAGATATATTAAATGTGTATATAAAGTTTGAGATTCGAATTCTGATAAATATAATCTGTCAACAACTCAAAATTGTTTGATCAAAATTAGAAGTTTTAAATTTTGAAAAATGCTAAATAGTACCTGGAGCATTATATTGATATAAATAAAGAAATTTTATTTTAAAATTTGTGAAGATTGACTTGAAAATTAAGAACAAAGATTAAGTTTGTTTTTAAACTAGATATGTTTGAAAACAATGGAAGATTTTGTTTGGTTTTAAATTAAATATATTTCAAACAAATTAAGATTCTGTTTTATTTTAAGACAGATTTGTTCCTATTTTTAAGTGATATATTTCTCTATAAATAGAGATTGTTTCTTCATAGAAAAAACAAGAGAGCAAAGATGTAGCTCCAAGAAAACAAGAGGAGAAGGGAAAGAAACAATTATTCTCTAAATTGTTTATTCTTCGCCTTGGAAACACTATATTAAGTTTCTTGGTTACAGGAAGAAACTTGGGAATAGGGTAGGATTAGGTTGACGACTAATTCTTGTAACCCTTATTGGGAGTTTCATTGTAACGGTGATACTTTGGAAATAGTGGAACGGAGGGGTTGCTCTCTCCTCCAGATTAGGTCGGAATTTGACTGAACTAAGTAAACAAACTATTGTGTCTATTACTGCTTTCTCTATTTTTCTCTTGCTTCATATTGTTGGGTTAATATTCATTGTCTCTATATTCTTTGATACGTGGTTACTTAATCACTTTGCTCCACACATCAAATTTATTGGTGTTACTTTATTCTAAAGGAATTCACAACAATTAGCGCCCACCGTGGGGCAAGGATCAAATCGTGAATTAGGTATAATGGGTTCGAAGTTTGATGTTGAGAAGTTTACCAGGAAAAACAACTTCGGGTTGTGGAAGGTAAAGATGAAGGTTGTTTTAGTCCAAGACAATTGTGTTGAAGCTTTGAAGAGAGAAGTAGCAACGAATACGGTCGGCCTGGAGAGGCGGTGATAATAATACTCTAGTTCGGCCTGGAGAGGCGGTGGTAATAATACTCGACTTCAGCTTGGAGAGGTGGTGCTAAGAATACTCGTGTTACTTTGAAACAACAACTTTATTATGAGGATGTGAATGTGCTAGTGGGTTAAGTTGTGAATCGGAAGAGAGTCAAGTCACGAACTTTGGAGGCTCTTATCACATGTGTTCAAAGAAGGGATACTTTGAGACTCAAAAGCTAGTTGAAGGTGGAGTCGTTCACCTTAGAGATGGAAGGCTTGAAGGGTTCAAGGTATGAGTTCGGTTTAACAACCGTGTGTTTCTTTTGCACGATGTGTGGTATGTTCTTGAACTTTGATGCAAAGATAGTAGGTTCTACTATTATTCATGCATATGTTACTAGTGGTGATTCTCATGATGTGGTTGAGTTGTTGACTTCTGGTGGTCTTGTTAGTGACATGAGTTTAGTTGGACTAGTGAACAAGGTTTAATTACTAGGTGTTGAAACTAAACTGGAATTGTTGGAGAATAACAATGGCTTGAAGTATGTTTCAGAGAAATTGGAGAGGTCTTGCCAATTACAAGGTGGAGTACATGGTGAAATACTTTGGTGGAATCTCAGATTGAGGTGGAGTCTTCCAATAGTGGGAGAGAAACAACATTAGCTCTTGGAAATATGAAGGAGAGTGGAATTGTTGAACCAAAGGGGTGTGACCATGGGGACCTTGGTGGTAATGTTTCAATTGTGGCTGAAGAAGTGCAAGACCTTGAGAGGAACTTCAGGGAGGCAATTGAAAGCAACTTTGATCAAACTAGAGAACTTGTTATACTACAGGAGGTAGTTGGAAGCAAGAGGAGTTTGATGTTGCAGCTTGAGGTGGATCAACCTAAAATTCCAAGGTTGGTTTGGTGCCAAGCAATACTCCGGATGACGGAAGGTATTCCTAGGGATCAGAGGGTGGTTGGGCTTGTTGAACTATCTAAAATTCCGGTGATAGTGGGGAGCAAGCATATCTTCAGGAGGACGGGTTTGATCACTCCGGGGGCTGAAGAGGAAGCGGTGCATCTTGTTAAGCTACCTAAACACCCTATGGTAGTGGAAGACAAGAACTTCATGAAGGAAGACATTCTGAGGGATGAAGGAAAGGAAGCAATGTTTGCGGAAAGCAAATGGAAGCAAGTGCCTAGTTCAAGGTTCAAGTGTGACTTGGACTTGGCTTGTGATCTTGAATAACAAGATGGAGAGAGCAACATGGTGGTTGGTGTAAATTGGCATCACCACTGATTTGAAGTCAAGGTGGAGAATTGTGAAGATTGACTTGAAAATCAGGGACAAAAATTATGTTTGTTTTTAAACTAGATATGTTTGAAAACAATGGAAGATTTTGTTTGGTTTTAAATTAAATATATTTCAAACAAATTAAGATTCTGTTTTATTTTAAGACAGATTTGTTCCTATTTTTAAGTGATATATTTCTCTATAAATAGAGATTGTTTCTTCATAGAAAAAACAAGAGAGCAAAGATGTAGCTCCAAGTAAACAAGAGAAGGGAAAGAAACAATTATTCTCTAAATTGTTTATTCTTCGCCTTGGAAACACTATATTAAGTTTCTTGGTTACGGGAAGAAACTTGGGATTAGGGTAGGATTAGGTTGACGACTAATTCTTGTAACCTTTATTGGGAGTTTCATTGTAACGGTGATACTTTGGAAATAGTGGAACGGAGGGGCTGCTCTCTCCTCCAGATTAGGTCGGAATTTGACTGAACTGGGTAAACAAACTATTGTGTCTATTACTGCTTTCTCTATTTTTCTCTTGCTTCATATTGTTGGATTAATATTCATTGTCTCTATATTCTTTGATACGTGGTTACTTAATCACTTTACTCCACACATCAAATTTATTGGTGTGACTTTATTCTAAAGGAATTCACAACAAAATTTCAATGTATTATGAAGTGCAAAAAACTATTTTAACATTTATTTTATCTTATATTTCTATTTATAATAAGCTTGACAAATACCTTGGAGACACCAATTAAAACCATGACCCGTAAATCTTTAAGACAATCAAAATAAAACTCACCAACTCTAAAATATAGTAACTTTAAGATAAAATAAAATATAGATTTTACAATCAAAATTGAACTTCTCAAAACTCACCAACTGCATAACTGTAATATATTTTGAACGCGCCAAAATATAGGTCCAAATTGTGGCAGACATGACCACGTCATTCATTTCACTTCCTAACACTATATAAACCCACTTTCGTTATTCATTATCTTCATATTCATTCCTCTTGTCATAAGAAAAAACAAATCCTTCATATTCATCACTTTCTTTTACTATAAACAAACACAAAAATTATTTCAAAAATGGCAAAAGTGAGCAACAAGCAAGTGATTCTGAAAAACTATGTTTCTGGTTTTCCTATAGAATCAGACATGAACATTGTAGACAGTACCATTACTCTTAAACTTCCAGAAGGTTCCAATGATGTCTTGGTTAAAAATCTCTACTTATCTTGTGATCCTTACATGCTCAATCTCATGAAAATACCACAAACACCTCCCAATCCTCGTGCCTACACCCCTCAATCTGTAAGTTAACCCCCCAACTTCTAAATCCATAAATATAATCTCCAATCTTTAATTTTTAAATTTTAAATTTCCATCACCAAA
Organism: Trifolium dubium; assembly: GCA_951804385.1. Lineage (NCBI taxonomy): Eukaryota > Viridiplantae > Streptophyta > Magnoliopsida > Fabales > Fabaceae > Trifolium > Trifolium dubium. Next base: position 1,277,857 of record OX638063.1, on the reverse strand, counting down.
AAATTATTTTAAGTTTTAATATACTTCTAAACAACGTAACACTTTATAAATATAATGGAAATTATAATAACATAATTTTATTTCGCATATGATCAATTGTCACAACATCACATTTATCGTTTTTATAAGAGACAATTCAATTGTTAGTTTATCTCTTATACTCAATTCAATTGTCATATAAGTATTTCACTTCATATTATAAAATACTAACTTCAAATACATGGGTGATGAAAATGAGATTATAAATTCATTATTATTCTAAAATGAAGATTAAAATTATGAAAATATTTTCTACAACATTGAAGCAATATAATATTGTAGCTTCTACTAATTAATATTTTTGTAATTGCAGTTGATTGCAGGTTTAGGGGTATCTAAAGTGTTGGAATCTGGAAATCCTAAATACAAGGAAGGTGATTTAGTTTGGGGAAGCTGTAAATGGGAAGAGTATAGCATAGTCTCTTCATCTCAAATGCATTTCAAAATTGAGCACTTTGATGTTCCTCTTTCTTATTATATTGGAATTCTTGGTACAAAGTTACTTTTAAAAATCATTTGTGATATTTTACTTATGTTTATGTTGCTCTCAAAAATTATTTTCTTGAAAAATGATTATATGTTAAAAATGAGATAACTATTTTAGAATAACTTTTGAAGAAATAACGGAAAATGCTAAATAGTGCACCCCATGCACTAGTTAAAGATACTTAATATAACAAAAAATATATTAGAACTTGTACGGTCAACACTTATAAAATATTAAAAGTGTTGTTTTCAATACAAAACTTACTTATTTTGTATGCTTAACTAGTGCATGGGGTGCACTAGTTAGCATGACCCAATAACATTTATTCAAGGAAAAGGATGAGGATATATAATTTATAGTATTTATATATTTTCATTTTCTTAAACAGATAATAAGGGATCTGTATCGTAGAGATATTCTTACACGGTCAGGTGACTAAAAAAATTGATTTTGGTCACAATCACAAAAATAATTAAATAATATTTACTTTTCAAAATTGTTAAATGATTTAATATATTTCGTGAGTGTGTGATCAAAACTAATTTTCTTAGTGTTGTGACTAAGTAAAAATATCTCCTATATCATAATCCTTTTCCATTTTCTAGTCCTTATTGAAGGTTATTTGGAGTTCATCATTTATCACATCACATATGTTACAATCTTGCGTTTAAAATCATAATTATGATTCAACATTTTATTCCTTATAGTCAAATACTCAAATGTTAGTCCTATACTCCTATTCGTGTCCTCGTGTTGTATCATTGATGTGATATGTTTTGTAGTTTTATGTCACCATTTTGTTGTGTACGTGTTTTCAACATAGGAAAATTCTATCTAGTTAGTGCATGTTTGGTATCACGGTGGATGTGCTAGAATTATGGTAATCCACCGTGGTTTCCAGAAGTTACATGTTGTAGCTTTTGTAAAGTTACGGTGGGTCACCGCAATTCTAACTTACCGATCGTGATACCAAACATATCCTTAGTGGTTTATGTAGGTTGTTTTTTTGAAACAAGGCAACATATACTAGTCCTTATCTGTAAGCATAAATTAATAGTTATCTTCACTTTACAATTAAAATGATGATTTAATTTGATATCAATTAAATTAAAATTAAATAACATAAAATAAATATATAAATCGTATTAAACCAATTTATCATGTCATTATTTTAGTCATAAAGATGAATCATAAATTTTGAATTCTAAAAATTATTATTGATTGTCGTTATAATTTTTTATTTGAGAGCAGGTTTGGCAGGAATAACTGCATATGCTGGTTTCTTTGAAAAAGGAATTCCAAAGAAAGGAGAGAGTGTTTTTGTTTCAGCAGCCTCTGGAGCTGTTGGTCAACTTGTTGGTCAATTTGCTAAATTGCATGGTTGTTATGTTGTTGGAAGTGCTGGAACTAATCAGAAGGTATTAATTGTTGTAATTGTTTAAGTTTTTTTTTATGTTCCTTCTTCATAATATAAACAATCATCACATATTATCATGTTTAAATTTTTATGGTTCTAAATTCTAATGTACAAATTTGGTTATAATATAAATGTATTTGCATATTTCATGTTTTGAATGGATATTTTTTATCATAATCAGGTGGATCTATTGACAAATAAATTTGGATTTGATGGAGGTTTCAACTACAAAGAAGAGCCTGACCTTAATGCAGCTTTGAAAAGGTAAACTTGTGTTTAATTTTATGTTTGGTACATAATTGAAAGAATAATTAAACAAATTTTTTGTCTCTATAAAATTATATAGTGAACTGAATTTTAGTATTTTTTAAAAAAAAAATATGTTTTCATATTACTAAAACTTTGTTTTATTTTTAGAGATTAAAATTAAAATTGACTATATTTTTAGAGATGAAAAAAATATTCAATTCTCACAAGAGATTAATATTATGTTACACAAATCAGATATTTTCCACAAGGCATTGACATTTACTTTGAGAATGTTGGAGGAAAGACACTCGATGCTGTGCTTTTGAACATGAAACCCAATGGTCGCATACCTGTGTGTGGAATGATGTCACAATATGATCTCAATAAAATTGAAGGTGTAACAAATTTGGCACATCTTATATATAAGAGGATTCGAATGGAAGGGTTTCATGCAGATGATTACTTTCATTTATATCCTCAATTTTTGGAATTTGTTCTTCCTCATATTAGAGAAGGAAAGATTGTGTATGTTGAAGACATGGCTGAAGGTCTTGACAATGGTCCTGCAGCTTTGGTTGGTCTATCCAGTGGTCGCAATGTTGGTAAACAAGTGGTTGCTGTTTCTCGTGAAGAAATAATTGTTTGAAAGATTTTTCTATGTATTTTTTTATCTAATTATTCTTCTGATTTTCATTGAAAATAGTTGGTTATCATGTGTACTAATATATGTATGATATGATTCTGGTAGAATAATTCAAGTGTTAAGAGTTGAGGGACATGAGTTGAGTAGGAAGTAGTCCAGAAATAAAATTCTGATGAGATCATTTATCTTACCGATATACCAAAAAATATATGTATGATATGATGATATTGCATTCTAAATAGTCTAGAAAACAGCGTCAATATTGTATTATAGAATTATGAATAAAAGCATTTTCATGTCATTTTATATGGTTAGAGATATTGTAGTTGAGAGAATATTTCTAACCCTTCATGAAATTTTGCAATTAGGCAAATAATTCACTTACTCCTTATGTTAGTTTAATTTGCTCCATTAATGATGTTGACGCTTGGACATTAGTAGTAACTTTTTATGTGGCAACGTCAACACCAAATCTTTTTAGTCGAATTAATTCATTAGAAAGGAAAGCATTTTAATTCACTCTAACTCATGAATGAAGTTTTTAATTAATTAATCATATAAAACTTGTATGTTGAGCTTCATGGTTTTTGAGATAATAATGATGCTATCAATTGAACATAAGTATCATGAAATTAAGTTGAATATCTTCGTCAAAAAAAATAAGAAGCTAATAACCATCTATATGTGTGTTTTCTTTTTTGATACATTTATCATAAAGATAAATTGTTTCATCTAAAAATCGATTTATAGATCCTCCCAATCTAATCCATATGTGCACCCAACTCATATCACTACTTGAGCTATCCTACGAAGATTATCCATATATACGTTACCAAAAAATTAACTATCCTCTCATTAAAACAGAAAATCAATACATCCATGTTTTTAGCGTCAAACTAATTGAATATATGCTCCCTCCGTCCTAAAATGTAAAATAAAAAATAAAAATCACACTTATTAAGAAAATGTAAAATATAATAATTGGATGTAAGCTTTTTAGTAAAAAAGTTACTTAAAAAGATGTATAAACAATTTTGATTGGTTATTGATTATTGAAAAAGGTAAGAGAGAGAGTGAACTTTTTTAAGAAATGTAAAAGTTTGTGTTTTTTCTCTTATATTTTAGGACAAAAAAATTTGATTTTTTTCTCTTACATTTTAGGACGGAGGGAGTATAATGATTGGGTTGTGTTAATTGTCCATAGTTTGTTGGTAATTGTCCATAGTTTGAATATTATGAGAATGGTTTCTTTACTTTTCCTGTATCTCAAAAATTCATCATAATTATATTTCTATGTTGATTGGGACTTGGGAGATATAATTAATTATGTGTTTTTTTAAAGTACTATAAGAGATAAGAATTGACTTGACTGAGTCTATAGTGAATAAAAGACTATATACTCCCTTAATTAATATTCTCTCCCGTTTTTATTATAAAAAAAATTGATCTTTTAAATATATTGAAGAACCAATGTATCTAGTCAATAATGTAGTTTAGACACATTAGTTCTTCAATGTATCTAAAAAGTCAATTTTACTTATAATAAAAGTCAGAGAGAATAAATAGTGAATCAATGCTTTAATACCAATTTGGAGAGATAATCAAATTTATATGCATGATAAATAATATTTTTGGTCTTCTAAATTAATTAGCTTTAGATTTTAATTTAGCCCTTTAATTTATTTTGCTTTATTTTAATCTTTTATGTTATAATACAATTTAATCTTTTAAAAAAAATTATATCATTATATATATTGTGGTCTCTTAAGTTATGAATGTTAAAAACTTAACTAGTAGATCATTTAAGTTATAAATTTTAGACAATTTAATTCTTCTATTATTAGAGATTAAAATATCTTCAAATTTATAATTTAAGAGACTAATTAAAGGTTCAACATTAATAACTTAAAAGATTAAAATGAAAGTGGAAATTAAACTTATGAGACTAAATTATTATCTGACGTTTATAATTTAAGGACCAAAAATTAAAACAAAAAAAAAACTTACGAGACCAAAATAAAATCCAAATTTAAATTAAATAACCAAAAGTATAATTTAACCTTGATTTAAAAAGTACTGCTTATCAAAAAAAAAAAATTAGTAGTAGTACTCAAACCAATCAGTAGAAGTTACTATTAAGTTCGGAAGGATCCAAAATATTTGCCAAATGGTTCAGAACTAATTTTGACAATAAAGATATTTAATTCTCTCCCAAATATAATTGTGAAGATTAAATTTATGATTTTTCCTATTAAAATTCAGCGTCAATTATCATTGAACAAACTAACATTTTATAATATATAATTACATTAATTCATTAAAAGATATAAATAATACAAATTATATAGAATCAAATTAATTGACTAGCTAGTGACGAGCAAAATTATTTGTCTCATAAAGAAATTTAACAACTAACAAGATTTTGAAGCTTTAGAATCAAGTGATATTTTTTTCAAGCAGCCGCCCCCTCTACTCTTAAACTTAGTTTCTACTTTTTCATTTTTTAATAAAGAGAGGTGGTTTAGGAACATTTTTGACCTAAAATTACTCATCTAACTCGTTTTTCTTTTTTCCTTTTATTGAAATAAGTGATTTTTACATCTATTTATTTTTTACTTTATGATTTCGTCGTCTGAGTGCGACATTAGTTTGTTCGTTGTCTTTGTACTGCGTTGGTTGTTCGTCGTGTTTGTGTGACATTGTTTTCCTTTCTTGTTTTGTTTATATAATTTTTCAGTTCAGATTGTTAAATCAGCTTTGGTCTAGTGCAGATCCAATCAATGACTTTGGCGTCGTCCACATTGCAGATCCGGAGATATGAGTATTCTGGTGACTTGAATATAGTCACATGTGTAAGTATTTATACTTTGCCGTTTTATTCTATTAACGTAGATAATGTAAATTTGTTCTCAGATATATCATTTTTATTTTTAACAAATATACACTATATTTTATCAATTTGAATGAATAAATATCATTTATTTATTTTTTAAATTTTTTTTATGAAGCTTTAACGACTAGTAATAGTAAGTGTATGGACAACAAAATATGTTTGTCCCATAACATAATTTATCTTAAAATATACATAATTTTCTACAATCTTCTGTAAAGTCGCCAAACTCAATTTGACCACATGATCTATGGTTGATGGATTGAACCACTAGCAAACAATTTAATTATTTAATTCTATGTGCGGTAATAAACCAAACTCTCTAAAGCCAAAGAAATGACCTCTTTGAAAGCATATGCTGCTTCAGTGGTGAACCTTCCTTCAAAGTACATAGTCTTTGCCCCCATGAATATTCATGAAGACTTCTTATGGGCACCGCTATCTAAAGCACATTATAACACGTTGTTGGTCATTGACTCGTTGACATATAGATCACATTTATTTCTATAATTGATTAAATAAAAATCATGAAATTAATAATTACTAGTTAATTTAACAGATGTTTAACTTATACTTTTAAAACAAATATTATTTTAATGACTTTTTATATAATTTTTTTTTATTTAAATAAAAAGATTTGATTGTCCCATGAGCTTAGCTCAATTGGTTGGACATTGTGCACATTTGTGCAGGGACTGGGGTTCGAACCCGGTATGCCCACTTATTCACCTTTAAAAGGTGATTTTCAAGCCGCTAGGTTATCTGACAAAGAAAAAAAAGATTTGATTAAATGCATCGAGACTACGTACATTCTATCAACAACTCAAAATTGTTTATCAAAGTTAGAAGAATCAATCTTAATACAATCAAAAATAAAACTCACCAACTCTAAAATAAAATAAAATAAAATATAGACTTTACAATCAAAATTGGTCTTCATAAAACTCACCAACTGCGGTTAGTGTACACTTTTTGACTGCACCAAAATCTAGGTCCAGATGAAAAGAACATTGCTTAATTATACATATACTCTATCCGTTCTAAAATATAAGAGAAAAATTTTAAATTTTTTTTCCCAAAATATAAGAGAAAAACACAAACTTTTATATTTTCAAGAAAAGTTAATTATTCTCTCTCTTACCTTTTTCATAATCAATAACCAATCAAAATTGTTTGTACATCTTTTCAAGTAACCTTTTTGTTAAAAAACTTACATCCAATCATTATATTTTACTTTTTCTTAATAAATGTGATTTTTATTTTTTCTCTTACATTTTGGGACAGAGAGAGTATTTTTTTTGGGTACATAGACGAGATGATAAAGCCACTAATAAACACACACAAGTGAAGTGACCGGGGTTCGAACCCAGGTCATGGACGTCCGACCTAGCAATTTCGGCATTTTCTGCCAGTTGAGCTGGGACTTCTGGACAATTATATATGTATTACTCTTTCTATTTTATAATGAGTGTCACTTTTGGTATTTCTATATATATTAAATAATATAATTATCATGTTGAAAGTAATAATACTTTTAGACTATGTTTAGTATCACGGTAGGTGTGTAAGAATCATGATGATCTACCATAATTTTACAGAAACTAAAACTTGTAACTTCTACAAAATTACAGTAGATCACCTTGATTCTAACACTCTACCATGATACCAAACAAGCACTTACTAAATTAACCTTACTTTTTTTTTTTTTTTTTAAAAATAGTATATAAAATAATAAATAAAAAACAAAATTAAAAAATATTATATTAAAAATTAAAAAAAACGACGCTCATCTTATAACAAATATTTTAATCAAGCCGTCAAAGTTCGGTAGACATGACCACGTCATTCATTCGACTTCCTAACACTATATAAACCCACTTACGTTATTGATTTTCTTCATATTCATTCTTCTTGTCATAAGAAAAATAAATCCTTCATATTCATCACTCTCTTTTGTAAACATATACAAAAATTATTCCAAAGATGGCAAAAGTGAGTAACAAGCAAGTGATTCTGAAAAACTATGTTTCTGGTTTTCCTATAGAATCAGACATGAACATTGTAGACAGTACCATTACTCTTAAACTTCCAGAAGGTTCCAATGATGTCTTGGTTAAAAATCTCTACTTATCTTGTGATCCTTACATGCTCAATCTCATGAAAATACCACAAACACCTCCCAATCCTCGTGCCTACACCCCTCAATCAGTAAGTTAACCCCCCCAACTTCTAAATCCATAAATGTAATCTCCAATTTTCAAATTTTAAATTTCCATCTCCAATATAATATTGTAGCTTCTACTAATTAATAGTATTATTGTAATTGCAGTTGATTGCAGGTTTAGGGGTATCTAAAGTGTTGGAATCTGGAAATCCTAAATACAAGGAAGGTGATTTAGTTTGGGGAAGCTGTAAATGGGAAGAGTATAGCATAGTCTCTTCATCTCAAATGCATTTCAAAATTGAGCATTTTGATGTCCCCCTTTCTTACTATATTGGAATTCTTGGTACGTACCCCCTCCATCCATGTTATAAGCGAAAAAATATAAATCACACTTGTTAAGAAAATGGATTAATTAGTAAAATATAATTTATAGTAGTATTTATACTTTTTCAAAGAAATTTTTTTGACAAAATACTTTTTCATTTTCTTAAACAGATATTAAGGGGCCTATATGGCTATATCATAGTCCTTTTCTATTTTAATTTCTTGTCTTCTTTGAAGGTTATTTGAAATTCTTTTATCACATCACAGTATGTTACAATCATAGGTTTAAGATCATAATTATGATTCAACATAATATTTTTTATAGTCAAGACTCAAGTGTTAGTATATTTGTTAGTTTGACTTCGAGTCCTCTTATTGTACCATTGATGTGATGTTGTGTAGTTTTATGTCTATGTATCATTTATTGTGTGCTAGGAAAATTCTAATATCTAGTTTTCATTTTTTTGACAATATTCTAACTCTAGTTTTTTTTTGACAAATTCTAATATCTAGTTTAATAAGTGGTTTATGTACGCTGTTTTATTAAAACAACATACGTCGTTATCTGGAAACATAAATTAAGAGTTATCTTCATTTTACAATTAAAATGATGAACTAATTGATATTATTTAATCAAATTAACATAAATAAATATGCATGTATACTAACTAGTATTAAACCTACATTAATCATGTCATTATTTTAGTCGTAAATTAAAAATGAATCATAAATTTTAAATTGTAAAAAACATTATAGACCGTCATTATAATTTTTTTAATAATTTTAAGTACGGATTTTTTCATCTGAGAGCAGGCTTGGCAGGAATAACTGCATATGCTGGTTTCTTTGAAAAAGGAATACCAAAGAAAGGAGAGAGTGTTTTTGTTTCAGCAGCCTCTGGAGCTGTTGGTCAACTTGTTGGTCAATTTGCTAAATTGCATGGTTGTTATGTTGTTGGAAGTGCTGGAACTAATGAGAAGGTATTAATTGTTCTTTGCTCAATTTTAATTTTTTATGTTCCTTCTTCATAATATATATAAGTCACAACCATCACATATTTTTTTTACTAAATTTGGACTTATAATATATATGTTACAAATTTATTTGCATATTTCATGTTTTGAATGGATATTTTTTATTATAATCAGGTGGATCTATTGACAAATAAATTTGGATTTGATGGAGGTTTCAACTACAAAGAAGAGCCTGATCTTAATGCAGCTTTGAAAAGGTAAATTTGTGTTTAATTTTATGTTTGGTACATAACTAAACAAATTTTTCGTCTCTAAAATTATATAGCGAATTGGATTTTAGTAATGACTAATTTATGTTATGTTACACAAATTAAATCAGATATTTTCCGGAAGGCATTGACATATACTTCGAGAATGTTGGAGGAAAGACACTCGATGCTGTGCTCTTGAATATGAAACCTAATGGTCGCATACCTGTGTGTGGAATGATGTCACAATATAATCTTAATAAAATTGAAGGTGTAACAAATTTGGCACATCTTATATATAAGAGGATTCGAATGGAAGGGTTTCATGCAGATGATTACTTTCATTTATATCCTCAATTCTTGGAATTTGTTCTCCCTCATATTAGAGAAGGAAAGATTGTGTATGTTGAAGACATGGCTGAAGGTCTTGACAATGGTCCTGCAGCTTTGGTTGGTCTATCCAGTGGTCGCAATGTTGGTAAACAAGTGGTTGCCGTTGCTCATGAAGAAATAATTCTCTAAAAGATTTTGTTATGTATTTTTATCTAATTATTCTTCTGAAAAATAATTGTTGTTGCTCATGAAGAAATAATTGTCTGGAAGATTTTCCTATGTATTTTTATCTAATTATTCTTCTGATTTTCCTATGTACTTTTTATTTTTTATGTCACCTTTGAATTTATCTTTGTTCATGTGTAATATATGTATGATATGATGTTATTGCATTCTTAATGGTCTAGAAAGTAATGTCATTGTATTGTAGAATTATGAATAAAAAGGTATTTTCTTATCTTATTACATTTTTATTCTTAGATAGTGAGTGTTGAATAAAAATGTCTTTAAGAGATTCTTGTTCACACTTTTATTATTTGCTACTAGATAATAAAATGTTTTTCTCTTTTGAAAAAAGAATCATTAATCAAATAACATAAAGTGTAGTGAGATATTAGCGTGTTGCTACTTGTTTGCTACCATTCATTCATTCCACTGTGTACAGTGATGATCCCACTTTTATAATTTACCTTAACTTATCCTTCATTTTCATCACTATTTCTGTTATAAACTGAATGAACTAAAAAACAATTCCAAAAATGGCATAAGTGAGGAACAAGCAAGTGATTCTGAGAGACTATGTTTCTGGTTTTCCTAAAGAATCAGACATGATCATTGTTGACAATACTATAACTCTTAAACTTCCAGAAGGTTCCAATGATGTGCTGCTAAAAAATCTGTACTTGTCTTGTGATCCTTACATGAGGAATCTCATGAACAAAACAGAAGGAAGTCCTAGTCCTTTTTCATATGCCCCTCAATCTGTAAGTTGATGCTTTTGTGCATAACCCTTTTGATTCTATGTAAAATTTGATCATCAAAGTAGTTTTTTTTATATGTAAATTTAGTCTCTGAATGGATCAACTTGTTATTTAAGTTTACAATTTTGATATGATAAATTTCTTAGCAAATTAAAAAAAATTGAATTTTTGGTTTTTGTTTTAAGTTTTAACCCTCCGGTTTGTTTAACGAAAGAACCATAGTAATTTAGAGTTCGGCCGATAAAGTCTGGTCAAGGATTAATTTCAGCTAGAATTTGAACTCGGTTCTCTCGAACGATTCGTCCTTAAGTGAAGTTCAATTGCCTGATATTAGGATGTGGTTATGTGATTTGTGCTTAAAAATCCTTTGAACTTTGTAATTTGTAAGATTAGAATTTGACTTTTATTCTTAAATCAAGATTGAAACTAATCAAAGAATAATCTACATACAACATTGAACCAAGCTTATGTTTATGTAGTTTCTGATGATTTTTGAGTAATTGCAGGTAATAGCAGGTTTTGGTGTGTCTAAAGTCCTTGAATCAGGACACCCTGATTACAAGGAAGGTGAATTAGTTTGGGGGTTCTGTAAATGGGAAGAGTACAGTTTGGTCCCTTCATCTCAAATACTTTTCAAAGTTGAGCACACCGATGTCCCACTTTCCTATTATACCGGAATTCTCGGTATGTATTCAATAATTTCAATTTATTTATATCGATGATGATTATCGCGTAGTTTACTGCCATTCTGTTGTGCATTTTTTGACATATGTTGTTTTTTTCTTTGAGTACAGGTATGCCAGGAATAACTGCTTATGGTGGTTTCTTTGAGTTAGGCACTCCTATGAAAGGAGAGAATGTTTTTGTTTCAGCTGCCTCTGGTGCTGTTGGTCAACTTGTCGGACAATTCGCTAAACTGACAGGATGTTATGTTGTTGGAAGTGCTGGAAGCAAAGATAAAGTATTGTTTTGTTTAAGTTATATGTTCCTTTATAATCACCGTTACCTACGGGGAATGAACTGCGGAACAAATTGTACTTGCCTTTTGTTTCAATGCATTTTTTTCACAATCAGGTGGATCTATTGAAGAATAAATTTGGATTTGATGAAGGTTTCAACTACAAGGAAGAGCCTGATCTAAATGCAGCTTTGAAAAGGTTTGTATTATGTACTTCACAGTTTGCTAGATATTGCATTTTTGTGTCTCTGTTGCCTTTGTAAATAGTAATAAAATACAGTAGAGACTAATGTATTGTATGGCAATATACAAATTAGGTACTTTCCTGATGGCATTGATATTTACTTTGAGAATGTTGGAGGCAAGACACTTGATGCTGTACTATTGAATATGAGAGTTCATGGCCGCATACCTGCATGTGGAATGATCTCACAGTACAATCTCACGCAACCTGAAGGTGTAACGAACTTGGCACATCTTGTATACAAGCGGATTCGAATGGAAGGATTTAACAGTGCTGATTTCTTTCCCATATATCCCAAATTCTTAGAGTTTGTCCTCCCATATATCAGAGAAGGGAAGATTGTGTATGTGGAAGACATAGCTGAGGGTCTTGAGAATGGTCCGGCGGCTTTAGTTGGCCTTTTTAGTGGTCGCAATGTTGGTAAACAAGTGCTTGTTGTTGCTCGTGAATAGAAAACATTTGATTTTTCTAAGTATTATCTTATCAGTTTTAGTTCTGAATCTTACTCATATGCATTAGTCTATGATGATATTGTGTTACTGATGGAGTAGTGAGGTGTTTAATGTATTGTAGAGTTTATTGATCGAGAATAAAAGCATTGCTTTGCTTGCTTTTTGTACATTGTTATTTAACAATTTTAGATTGGATCAAATCTAAGTTAACATTATAAAGTCGTACTTACTGATGATATAATTTATCTAGAAACGTGTTCCTTATTTTTTTTTTACTGTTATAAATGTACTTCAAAACATTATCATTCATGTGTAGTCAAAACTCATGTTAGGGTAAAAAAAGATTTCCTCACACCATCGTTTATGACAAAATTCATTCATGTTGATGTTATTCAGTTTTTTATTATGTGAATAGTATCAACGTAATCAGTAATGCGCTCTCAAGCAAATTTTTTGAAGAAAGGAACATTTCATCATGAAACTTAGCACTTCTTAATTTGAAATCTTTTAAAGACGAATATGAGAATTGATCATATAGATGTTTGATTCCCACATATACCTTTTACCTTCAAACCAACCTACTACTGCAACTGAAGCTCAAAAGGATTGGTCTATAAAGATGATACACAAGACATTTATGTAGGCTAAATTAAGAATTAAGAATAAACAACAGTTACAGAGCAGTTACTGGTCAAACAAAAAAAATTCCCATCTATACCAAGGGTTTGGAGAACCATATTTTATGGAACAAAGTCAACATAAATGATAAACATCAGACAACATGATACTGCAATGTATAAATTTGTAAATTAGAAAAATGAGACGCAATGAACAATGTATTTGGCAATTTGGGATATTGTTTGTGAAAAGTAGCATCTGACATAACAAATATACTGAGCCTTAGAGGATAAGATGCATCCAACCACAATTTTTAAACACTTTAAATTTAACTCATCAGTATACTGCCCTAAAGCCGGAGTAGATCACCGCAACCTAGCTCTGCATTTGTTGGCCTCCAAAACCTTGTGGGGGTGGCGGCATTGATGGAGGCCTAGCACCAAGGGGAGCTTGGGGTGGGAGAGGTGGCATTGAACCAGGTCTAGGACCGTTTGCAGCCATAGGAGGTGGTGGCGGCATTGATCCTGACATTGGTGGTGGAGGTGGTCGAGGAGGATTTCCCATCGGTGCGCCGGGAGGTAGCCCTTGTGGAGGAGGAGGTGGTGGTGGTAGTGGAGCTTGTGGTGGTGGGGGCATAGGTCTTGGTGGAACCCCAGGTGCTGTGGTGCCATTGGGTGTAGAAGTAGGGGGCTGTGGTTTGGTTGCCTCCGGTGGCTTGGTTTTAAAATACAACTGCAGCTGCAAACAAGTATCAGTTCTGTCATCAGTAATTGCTAGGTGGAAATTTAATATCAACAATGCACACCACATAACCAAAAATTACAAAGAGAAATTATGGAAGAATTAACTGCTTGCATGAATCATTAATTTGCACAAGAGAAAACATATAAAATGCAAGGATATGAATATAACTGGCCAAACTGGTTCGTTGATGTCTAAAAATTGAGTTTTGATTAGCATGTTTTGATATTAAGAAAGTTTTTGAATTGCATTTGCATATAACAATTATTCACAATAACACACAAATTATGTACACTTGGATGGACTAACTTTTCCATCACATAAAAGAAAGAGGAGTAAATGTACTAACTGTGAACATCTTTGAATCTGGGTCCCAATGCGAGAAAAACTTCGGAGTGGACTTGTCAATCTCTGTGCTTGGTACCTGAAATGTGGATTAACAAGTACAAAAAAAAAGTAAATTTCCACAATTTAATCTATATGTACTAAACACCCAGAACATGATCAAGAATAAACAAGAGCAATTATTTACCTTGAAAGAAATTGTTTCATACGGTTCAGCTGCAAACAAGAGATACTGGTATCTTTTATCAAATGGTTGCACCCTCTGTATACATAAAAATGCGACCGAGACAAAAACAGAAATGTTAAAACATGGTCTTGCAAACAACAAAAAATTCCACAACTTTGACTTCATAACACAGTGAGAAAGATGGGAGGAGGTGTAAATCAATAAATTAAAAGTCTACCTGCTCATAGGAAGACATAAATCGATGTCTAGGCTTTGCAAGGTCTTCAATCTCAGGATATTCAATCTGTATCAATAGAAATTTTAAAAGAAATTATATTATCATATAATGATAGAAGAACACAAAGTTGAGAAAGTCACAAAGAGATATGTAATTGACAACAACAACAAAAACCACCGCCACCACTGCAGTCGTTACTCACGGAAATATATGGGCTAATGAGCATCATCATAATGATTTAATTTACAGTTTTCCTTTGGTATCCTTCTAGTCAACCCCTAATATATGTACTATATTTCATCTAATCTACTGTTCTTCCTAGTGTTTCTATGAGTCTCCCCCATAAATGCTCGATATGCAATTCCACTCATCTTTTTCGAATAGGTGCTACCCTAACTTTCTCTCTAACTCTAACGCCTTCTTTCCTACCATAATATTCTCTCTACCCTATTACCAACAGGGAGAAGTGCAATCAACAACAACCACTATCACCATGATAGAGCGGAGATTAAATAAGGTAAAAAGTATTCTATTAAACGTATGAATAACAACTATGCTGATAACTATTTCCATTCCTCTATTTATTGAGTGAATATCATAACTAACCACTATGATGATAACTATTCCCATTCTGCTACTCAATGAGGGAATCCACTATGATGATAACTATTCCCTTTCTGCTACTTAATGAGGTACTATCATAGCAGAATTCCACTTCAGCTATTACACTTTCTCTTTGACTCCTTTCTTAATCCTCCTCTCATACACACGCAAAAGATTGGGCTCAACATTACTTTTGTTAACCAATATGTCACCTTCAGTACTAACAGGCCCACTTCTATCACACCACTACCAGAATCTTCTCTCGCTGGGTCAAATACATGGACTAAGCAACATCGCCATAATGTCGTATCATGCATAAATTGCGCCTAATCACAAACCATTCAAATCCAAATCCTTCTTAATGGTGTAACTTATAGTATCCCTTGCTGTCCCTCTACACCTAAAATCTGTACCATGCTTCATCTAATCTACTCTCTTCATTGTCATTTCTCTGAGACTTCTCCATAAATACCAAAACTAACCAACTTTTATGACTCTAAACCCCACCCCCTTGTCCATTAATAGGTGTGTGCTACCCTAATTTTCTCTCCAACCCTTTCATTCCTGATCCTCCTATATCCTCTTCCATACAACCATTGTTACTAATCTTCCATATTTTCCCTAAATCAACTACAAACATGAAACCACTACAATCTAACTAAAAGATTCTTACCTAATAATACCTAAACAATTTAAGCAAATCTGTTCCTAGTCCTACAGTCCTTTGAGTTCTTTACTTTTACCAGAATAGTCTTTAAGCTATTTAATTATACTGGATTAGGGCTCTAATCGTTATGAGACTTGGGGCCTGTTTGGATAAACTTATTTGAGCTTATATACCAACATAAGTTGAGACTGTTTGGGAGAACTTATGAAAACAGCTTATGAGTTATGACATTTTTCATAAGCTTTTTCTGCTTATTTTCATAAGTTCTCCAATATATCTTATGAAAAACAGCTCGTAGCATATATAGAACCAATTTATCTGGATTTCATCTTTCACTATAAAATAGTTTATGTAAACTTAAACATAAGCAGTTAAGCAATAACCACACACTTGTGCTATAAGCTGCAAATAAGCTATTTATCCAAACAAGCCCTTAAAGACTGATCCTTTAAACCTAAATAATTTAAAAAACGACAAAAGCAACTTTGCCTACAATTTAACATATATTTCAATTTGCATATATCTAATCTAACAAGCAATTTCTCACTTCAAACTTCAAAGAAGTAAAAAAGAAAAAAACCTGAAAAAGGAGAGATCTTTGCTTAGTATCAGGATCAAATTGCTTAGTTACACGATACCCAGGTCTCCCAATTTTAACTGCAAACAAACAAACAAATAAACCATGAAATTAATTATCCCAAATTAATTAAGAAATAAACAAAAATAAAGTAAGGGTTTAACGATGGATAGAGAAAAGAATGATACATACCAGTTTTACGAAGGTTAAGTTTACGCTTATGAGGTTGAGGTTGAGTAGGAGCATCTTTAGCTTCACGAGCAGCACGTTTAGCGAGATTGGTTTGATGACGTTTACCTTGTGTATGAGCAAGGTAGTTACCTTCGTTGTTGTGAAGAGTTAGACACAGTTTGCATTCGTAACTACCCAGATGATTTCGCATGAAATATGGATCTTTTGCTAGATCTATTGTTTCTAGTGCTAATCGTCGGAGACGTTCGCGGCGGTCTATTGCTTCGTTTTGCGCCGTCGCGGCTCCGCCGCTTCCCGGTTTTGAACCCCATTCTCTGTCCATCGCGCTTGGTTGGTTCGAACTTCACAGATGAAATCGCTTAATTGGAATTGGAATATAAAAAACCTTTGTTAATTCTACTGGTTTTCCCTTCCATCTTTGTTGGGCTGGGCTTGGATTGGGCCTTTTCTAAACATGGTTCACAAGGCTCATTTTATATTGGAAAGATAAATTGCTCCAGTCAAATTTTAATATCTGAATTTTTCCCTATGTAATTTATATCGCTCAGTTCTTCTTATCAGTTGTGTTATCCTCTAATTTACTCACACACAAAGTGGAGAGAAGGGATTTAAATCACTATTATAAATATCTCACCTAAAAATTTCAATATTACATGTCAGTTAAACTAAGACTTCTAAACTAAGTGCAATTTTTACTGATATAAATTGTGTCAAAGAGTGATTACGAACAGTGTCGACCTTGGGTCAGGGCAAACAGACTCGCGATCTAACGCCTCAAAAAAGTTTATACTAACGTATTTAGTATTTATTGTTTAAACTCGTGTCCACATGTTTATAAAAAAACATATTTTTCTTAAACATAAAAGGCTTACACTTTTAGAGATTCAATTCAAAACAATTAAAATTGATTACTTTCACCATAATTCTCTTATATTTTATATTTTAGAACGGAGAGAGTATATTTCTATTGTAAAAGTAAAATAAATCATATTTTTTGTACCAAGAAAATAAGTGATAATTGTTTTAGGTTACCATGTGTCAAAAAAAAATTGTTTTAGGTTACCATGATATTGATACCTATAACAAATTAACAATAAGTGATTAATTTCTGTGGGAGAATCACTGACCACGTGTTTTATGCTTAATGGACAAGGACTTTTACCACATGGAACAATTTATTTATGGTTGGTAAATAAATAAAGTGAAATGAAATGAAATGTAAAAAATAGAAAATGTGAAAAATAAGTGAAATGAAAATTGTGAGATTTTAAAAAGACTTTTTTATGATAAAAGACTTTTTGAGTTCCCTTCAATATTTGATTCCCAAACAAACAGAGCCTTAGATACAAACGAACGACATCATTGAAGAGAAGAGAGCGTGAGATCATGGCTTCGGTGGTGAAGAGCATCATAGATACGGTGAAGGAGAAAGGTCTCAGCGGTTTCTTCAGACACCTCAAGCATGAAGGATACCTGTTTGTTCCTTTTCCTTTCCATTTCTCTTTTCAATTTCACAAATCGTACTTTCTTTCGTTTTAGGGATCATTAATCACCTCAATTATGCGTTTATTCCACTGTTTTTCATCATTATCTCATCTGCAAAATTGAATTTAGTTAATAGTTGAAACGAAACTCCAATTCGATTTTACAGCTCCTTGTGTTGATTTTATTTTTTAGGTTAATTCATGTAATTTTGCAGTGCATTATTATGATAATTGTTGTATATGATTATCTACGGTTCCTTGATTCGATTTTCTGATATTCTTTTTGTTTTTCGTTTTTTCGATTTTTCAGGAGATGCCTTCCTGATGGAAACCTATTGTAAGTTTTTTTTTTTTTTTTATTGCAATGCGTAACGGATTAAACGCAGTTCTTCCAATCTAATGAATTTTCTGAATTTATGCAGGCAAACCAAGATCCACAATATCGGGGCTAAACTTGTTGGTGTTGATAAGTTTGGTAACAAGTATTACGAGAAAACTGAAAACACCCAATATGGTTAGTGCCCTGCTCTCTTCTGTATTTATCTGCATGTGTGTGTGGTTTAGTCTGATAAATCCCTTGAACCCAAGACCAGCCAAGGTCACTTTGGCAGCAATCGTTAACATAAGCATTCTGGTTACGAGTCATGATATAATGAACGTGATAGGTAAACCCTTTAGTTAGTTAGGTCAGCTGTGATGCGTATAAATAAGAGGGATTAGAGCGAATCAACTTGTCATTTAAGAAGATTAGGCATTTAGGCAATTGGTAGATTTGCAGATCCTCAATGTTTTGCGGTGTTCTAGTTGTGTAATAGAAGGAATTATCCCTATTTTCTACTAACAAAAACAGTTTCCTATCATAATAAGAAAGAGACATGGTGATGTGTTGTTACTTTTAAAGTACTACCTCATAAGAGTTTATGCATGGAGTAGAGTACCTGAACTACTAAGGGGATAAATGTCTAATGCAATTATTAGAGTTACTACAACTTTACAAGTGATCAACATTAAAAGACCAATATTTACAATCTGGTCAAGAAAGATAGATGTAAACAATTGCTCGTATCTCAATATATTTGCTCAGCTCAAGAATTTAGCCAAGTATCTCTATTAAATATTGCAATCCAATAATAAATCCATTTGAGAGAATTGTGTGCTGCTGTGTGTGAAGGGATGGGGCAAACTTTGAAAATAGAGAAAGATTGAATCTTTTAGTTTTAGTCAAACTGCTTGTGGGGTCTTAAGCCTAAAACAAAACTTTTTTTCAAACTCAACAGATAGTAAGTTATTGAGGAAGAGTTTTAGTTTCAACCCAAGGCTTCATGTTTGAGGGCTATTAGAGTGAGGAAAGAGTGAAATCAGAGTCTAAACTTTAAGTACCATGTAGGATGTCTCCAGTAACATAAAATAACTACAATTGTGGGAGATTGATTTACTAAACAACTCCTAGACCATGACACCAAAGAGGGCACCTTGGGAGGCACTTCTGCTAACAGGTGTTAGACAAAAACAAAATCTTAGAACTTTTTGTGCATTTCCTATATGAGGTAGTTGGAGAGCATAGAAACATTACTCCATGCTCTTTATTCTTTGTGCATGTCCTATTGATTTTCCAATCAATGGCAATAACACATGACTTTTCTGTCTTAAGTGTGTGATTCACTTTAAAGGATTAAAATCTTCCATATTCTATGATATATCGTCAAGACTCAAACTTTGGTTTGGACGACATTATTTAAAACTCTGAAGTCTGGCTTATCAACAAATAAACAAATGACATATCTTTGTTAATATTTTACAGGAAGACACAGGTGGGTTGAATATGCTGAGAAGTCTAGATATAATGCTTCTCAGGTTCCTGCTGAATGGCATGGCTGGCTTCACTTCATAACTGATCACACTGGTGATGAGGTAAATTCGCTTGTTTCGTAATTCTTTCCTATGTAATATATACACTAAGAAAATATAAAGCCCCGACATAATATTTGCAATGTGTTTGTGGCAGCTTCTTTTATTGAAACCAAAAAGGTACGGTCTTGAACATAAAGAAAATTTGTCTGGACATGGTGAAGAGTTTATCTATCATTCCAAGGGACATGCTCTCAATCCAGGGCAGAGAAACTGGACCAGGTACCAACCATGGCAATCCACAACCGAACCGTGAATATGGTTCGGCTTTGAGTTACTGATGCCTTGGATTGGATGTTTATTATTCTTACCTCCTGACAAATCGTTGAGTTCAACTCATGAGGTGGAAAACAGTTTTTGGTTTTTAATAATAAACGAATTGTATTAGCTGTGATAGCAGACAAATTCACTGTGAAATTGAAATATTTCCGATGTACTGTCACCAATCGGTATGTATGTGTTGTGATATGTTAAAAGGATTTGCTTTTTATGTACTGTAATCTTTTGCCTTATCTCTAATTTGTTGGAGTATACGTTCTTTAATTGGTGTTGACTTGTTTCAAAAAAAAAAATTGGTGTTGACTTATGGTTGAGTATTTGTCACACCTCAAACCTTATTTGAAAATTGTATACTGCCATGCAAGTCTTTACTTTATCTCTCATTTGCAGTAGAAAATGCTCTTTTCATGGTTTAAGTGAATTAGAAAAATTTGTCCTCAAATTTTTTCACCATTGAAGACAATGAGGTGACATGTTATCCAAATACTTGGTCTCTTCACATAGATTCCACATCAAAGCTATCATACCAAAAGTTAATTTGTCTATAAAACTTACAAGTCTGTCAACACTAATTTGTAGGTAATTAATTCATGCACAATTATAATTATTGATAAATTTATCTTTGAAATTTATCTATAAAACTTCTAACAATATTTGTAAGTTAATGGCTTGACTATTTTAAGTGATTTTTTACAATTTCAAAAATATATTAACCGATTTATAAAAATAATCTTCTTATGGGATAAGATTAATTGACTATGCAAATTTATATTTTTCTCACTTGATGAAGTAAATCTCTCATCTACTTATATTTCATTATTTCTTTCCTTAGCAAGTAAATTATGTTTAAAAATGTGAACAATGGAAACAAATTTCATTTTTCATCAATAATATCATCAAAAGTCATTTGATCATTCAAAAAATAACTATATCTTCAATTGTTCAAGATAATATATCTAAAATAGCCAATAATTTAAAATTCAGTTGATATTTCTGAAGAAAAAAGCATTAAAATTAAGTTAAAGTAACATTTTGCCACCAATGGCAACAATAATTAAGCATCAAAACATCCGATGTAACAAAAAAAATGATAAACATTTATTAAACGTTAGTTGATTTAGTGATTTACACTAAATTTTGTAAAAAATAAGTGTGGTTCAATTCTCGCAACTACATTTTAAAAAGATCTAAAATCATTTAGTAAAACTTGTTTCCGAACTCTGAATTATTAAGACGTTCAAAATCAGTCAATCATGAAAGGTAAAAAAATATGAAAATCATTTTGCCAAAATAAAATTATCCCCTACCGGCGCATACATAATAAGCGTGATTGTACATTCTTCCTCGATGGCAAAAACGACGTCGTAGTTAACGATAGTCTCAGAGCTCGGAACTTCGAAGAAGAAGAAGAAAATGGCGCAACCGCAACAACAACAACTCAACAGTAACATTCCAGTAAGCGAAGTTTTCTGGACTCTCGTCGATAAAGCTGACAAAAAATTCTCCAAAATCAGAGACTTACCTTATTACCAACGCTCCAGGTACATCACAAAACCCTAATTCCCAATTCATAAATTCCTAATAAAATCCTAATTGCATTCTTATTTACAGACAAGATACATATTTCTCTAAGGTTTTCAAAGTCTACACACAATTATGGAAATTCCAACAAGAAAATCGTCACAAATTAATCGAAGCAGGGTTAAAACGATGGGAAATCGGCGAAATTGCTTCGCGAATTGGCCAACTATATTTCGGACAATACATGAAAACTTCTGATTTTAATTACTTATCAGAATCTTATATTTTCTATGAAGCTATTTTCACTCGTGATTATTTTAAAGATGGTTTGTTTCAAGATGTTAACATTGCGAATAAACAATTGAGGTTTTTGGCGCGGTTTTTGACCGTTTGTTTGCTTTTGAATCGGAGGGAAGTGTTGCAGCAATTGGTTAATCAGCTTAAGGTTTTGGTTGATGAGTGTAAGAGAGTGTTTGTGGATAGTGATTTTAGAGAATGGAAAGTTGTTGTTTTGGAAATTGGGAGGTTTTTGAAAGCGGATACTAGTTTTATGAATATTAGACCATTGAGGTATAGTTTGGTTTTGGATTCTCATGCTGATACTTTGCCTCATGTTCCTGTTGCTATTGCGAAGCGGAGTTTGAAGTTGAGAGATGCTGTGTTGAGTAGCTTCCATCATAATGAGGTAGACGATATGATACATTACAACACAATATTTGTTTGAAATTCATAAATGGGGTGTGTTTTAGGAGAGCTTACTTGAGATTTTCTTATGATATAAGCAATTTTGTAATGGAAGAGCTTGTGAAAAAAGCTTTTGACATGTTTCATGTTTGTAAGTTGTAGAAATAGCTTATACAATGTTTACACCGGATTTTCTCTTTGATTGTAGGAAATAAATAGTTTATACTTTATACATAAGCACTTATACATTAAAGATTCAAGTTAAGTTAAATTGTTTACCCAAATACTCCAATATAAATAAGGTAGTTTTTTACTGTGTAAAATGTTATGGAGTTACATTATTATTGTTTTTAAATGTGAGTGTGATGGTTGCTGAACAGGTCAAGTTTTCAGAGCTCACTATTGACACTTTTAGGATGCTTCAATGTTTGGAGTGGGAACCTAGTGGCTCATTTTACCAGTCTGGTTCAAAACTTAGTCAGAATGGTGCAACTGGGAGTGGTCGTATCAGTTACTTACAAGATATTGCTGATCCTACATTACCGGCAAACCCTCGCAAAGCTATATTATACCGTCCTTCACTGACACATTTCATAGCTGTAAGTATGAAAAGATTTTTGTATTCTTTATTTGCTTTTTTACATGGACCCATAATCCAGTAGTCCTCGGATCAAATCAGGCATCTGACTCCATTTGAAATTGAGGTTCTGCGATTTGATGTCAAAGAGAAAGGAGAGATTGACGACACTCTAAATAACTTTGATATGTCCTTGAATGCATAACACTGATTTTATGGCCTATTATACTAGTAATCTAGGTCAAGTACAAAGTGTAGTACAAGTATTACTCAATAGTCACGATAACAGTCTTAATGCTTAACAAGGCCAAATTTGTCTGCCTTCCCATTATTTCTTAATTTTTCTGACCATTGAAGTTTAGCACAATGCCATATCAACTTCCTAACATGTAACAAGAGTATGAAGTTTGGGCAATGAACCCCTCTGCATGAGACTGATATTTAGAACCAGGGTTTTATCCTGAGAGCCTAGTTATAAACTACTAATATTTTTCTTCATGTCTTGAATGAAATGAGCAATGGCTTGAAGTTGAAGCTATTTAATTTCTGAGTTTTATCAATAAATACGGAAAGAACTTGTCAACCTCTAACATGTAATGTAGGGACTTGTGTAGCCTTAATTACTTAGCATCCTAAACATTCTGGCAGACTTTATGTTTACTTCTAAAAATAGCATTCCACACAGAACTGGGTTCCGAACTCAACACTTGCACAAAATAACCATGACCAAAACTCTCAGACTGGTTTTCTGTTTTTTTTGTTGGTATGGTTTGTTTAATGTTCATTGTGTCAAGGGGGTAATATCATATGATCGATGAAGCGGTTAAAAAGATTTGGATCAGACCATGGTGATGATATTTTTATTCCCCTCGCATTCTACCAAAAAATATCATACAAGGAACGAAGGTTGTAAAAATATTAGGATGCAACCATCTACACTTTTTAAAATGTGGTGATATTGGACCATCCAGCTTCTTTGCAACTAGAAGAAAGGGGTTCATAATATCGATGTGACTATTTCGTGACTATTTCTTCATTATTTTTTCCCATATTTACAAATTATTTAAGTACAATACTATAATATTGTTTTTCTTTTTAATGGCTAGGTTCTTGCCACAATTTGTGAGGAGCTTCCTTCGGATGGTATACTCCTTGTATATTTGTCAGCTTCAGGTTAGATATCCTCTATTAAGTAGAACTACAAGCTTGTAAATGTGCAGGTTATATCATAATTCTATGTCAATAAAATTCCTTTACTGAAAGGTGAACTCTGCTTTCGACATCAAATGCAGGAGCAGGATCTGGCGGTGCTGGGCATAATGAATCCGGTTCTATAAACTTTGGTTCCCGTGGAGATAGAGGTACAATTAATAGGATTTTTAACGTACTTCCATTCTTGAACTGCCTGCTACTTATTAGATCTGATTTTGTTGAAACTCTTAATTTCTTTAGACCCTTGTTGAAACTCTTAATGTTGATATTAATTATGAATTCTGATACTACACATGGTTTTATTGGAAAATCAGAATACTTTAACCCTATTCCTTTTCAGGATCAAACTGCATATATCCATCTGACTTTCTGCCGTTTACTAGAAGACCACTTCTCTTAGTTATTGATAATGAAAACAGCAAAGCTTTTAAGGCAAGCCTTACCACTTCAGTCATTTTTCTCTTGATTTTGTTTGATAAAATAAGTTATTGAATTAATCACTTCACTAGTATCCGTAAAAGTTTATGAATGCCAACTTTACTCTATAATTTGGTGGGTATTAGCAAGCAACAATTTTATTGTTAGAATTAATTATTTCTACTATATTGAACAATTTTAGTATTTATGATTAAAATTTGTCATTTTCATATCTTAATACACACTTAACAAGCAATTGATAGAATGTGCAGGTCATAACAGAGGCAGAAAAAGGAGAGTCGGTGGCAATGCTCCTTTCTCCAAATCGATTGCCTCCTATGGTGTCTGATTGCTCACATACTTCAAATGGGAGCCTATTCACCATGTTTCTTACAGCTCCGTTGCAAGCTTTCTGTCTGCTGCTAGGATTTTCAGGCGCTGATATTGATTTGGTATGCCTTATGTTTCCTTCATGCTAGCAGAGTTCCTTGTTTTTCAGTTTCTGTAAATTCTTCATTTTCTGGAAGTGAGAAGTTTCTATACTCGGTTCTTCTGCCTTCAGCAACTTAAATTTGATTTCAGGAGTTGTACAATAAAGCTGAAATGCTGCTCTCATCATCATTAAATAACTGGGGATTGGCGTTGGCATCATCAGACACACTTGATCCAGTTTGGGGACAAGTTTTAGGCGATCCCTTCATAAGGAGACTTCTTTTGAGGTAAAGTTTGTTTCCAATGCTGTTCTGATATTAATTGTTATTGTTATTTCCCTCAGTTCTCTATTCCAAACTGTTAAGTTTGTTATGGCATATGATATTGCTATGTTTGTTATCTTTCTCCAACAAACATAGTTTATTTATTCTGTGACGGACTAATCAAGCATACGGTTTGTTTCGTACTTGTGCAGATTCATATTTTGCCAGACAGTGCTGACCTTGTATTCACCAGTTTACAATAAAAGCGAATTCCTTCCAACATGTGTTCCTTCTCTTCCAACGCCTGTCCTACCCCCAAGCTACTCATATCAAAGTGTAATTCAGCAACTAGCCAGCACTTTTAGTGCAACTAAGCACTTCATCTTTTCTGAGGATGTTTCTCCTGAAACTATACCTTCAAACGGGGATCAGTTGTGAATTATATAGCATTTGAAGCAGCAGGGGATCAAATTTCCAAGATAAGCAAGAACTTCACTTCAGAAGCACATAATGTATACAGTTTATTTGTATAGCAATCAAGAACTGATTTCTATCAACATCACTGTTTGGTCTTGGTGAGTTTCATGTAATATAATTCAAGTAAAGGCTTTAGCATTTAGCCCAAAAAAATTAAAGGCTTGTCAAAGATGCTGCAATGTTTGTGCACCTACTCATGACTGCTTTTCAATGTATGAAATTATTTCTTGCTCTAAGATTTTGACACGCTGCATTTTGAACGGTTTTTCTATAAAATTTGAAAAAACACCACTACATTTTCAAATTTGGATTATTGTTGCCGAATTTTACTGCATCCTTTGTGGATATTTCCTGCATAATTTGTTTATCCAACAAGATGTTTTTTTTCCTAATACGGAAATGACCGTATCCTGTTATTTAAGCTAGCATGTTATCTTTTGTGGGTATAAACCAGACTTCTCTGTGTGCAATTTTAAAGTCATTTTATCTCGAGTTGAATATGGGTATGATCAGACCAGAATAAATGGAATAAATTAGGTTTGTTGATGATAATCGTGTTGAAAGTATTTTAATTTAACTATAGGCAATAGTATTGGTGCATCACAAAATGGTTGTTATAGGGAATATTGTGAGAATAGATTATCAAATTCAATGGTGAAGAAGGAGAGTGCATGAATCACTTACACTCCTAGGTTGATTACAAACAAAGATCTAAACTAGGTTGATTTTGTTCAGTTCAATTTAGTTTTTTTATCTGAACCATACATGATTGTATAATTTTCAATTTTGTTTAGTTTGTCGGTTTCATCAATTTTACCTGAACCACTTACACTCCTAAACAAAGGTTTTATTTATCATAAGATGTCACATAAGCAAGCAATTACAATCAACATTATAGTAGAGACAGATTATTGCAAAAGACAATACAACGAGGATTGTTATTCAACACAAAATTTTATGAAATCATCAACATTCATTCCCGAGCAACAACTAGGACTTGTTTACCAACATTCTGACCACTGAAAATGCCAACCAAGGCTGCAGGACCTTTCTCAAGTCCCTCAGCTATGTCTTCCACATACACAATTTTCCCTTCTCTTATATGAGGCAGGATAAACTCCAAGAATTTGCCGTATAGATGATAGTGATCACTTACAACAAAACCTTTCATATGGATCCGCTTATATATGAGATGCGCCAAATTTGTTACACCTTCGTGTTGCGCAAGATTATACTGTGAGATCATTCCACACACAGGTATGCGGCCATTGAGTCTCATATTCAGGAGTACAGAATCAAGTGTCTTTCCTCCAACATTCTCAAAGTAAATGTCAATGCCTTTTGGCAAGTGCCTGATTTACAAAAATTAATATCCACCGGTTACTAGTGTTGTGTTACTATAAATGTGGTAACTATACTTTTTATGTCAACAAACATATTGAACTAATTTTTTTTATTGCAAGCCTGTTATAAACTGACCTTTTCAATGCTGCATCAAGGTCTTGCTCTTCTTTGTAGTTAATGGCTTCATCATATCCAAATTTATTCTTCAACAGATCTACCTGGTTGCGAAAGACATACAATTAAGTCGATGAATACAACATTTTTGCTGGTCATTAAAAAGAGACAAAAATGGATCTCTTGAAGCTTATTAACCATATTTGTGCAAGTAGTCAAGTACTATTGTTGGTTCTTGCCTATAATTCTCTTCAATTAAGCTAACTATGTAAGCACTTCTTCCAGAATTGAGATTTTGTTATATAATTAGAGTAAATCTAGTAGTTTTGGTATATCAGTGTATAACCAGTGAGCAAAAACCTTGATTGTTGTCATTGTAATTAGGACAATTAAAAACCTATGAAGCAATGAAACAGACACAACACACGAGTAATAATTTGAGAAAATGAATTAACTGAAAGTAATCACATGCCGTGTCAGTGTCGGACACCAATACGCCTTCGATCAAAAGTGTACGACATACATAATTCAAAAACCTAGAAATTTAAACAGTTATTCATCATTTATGCAGAGACATATAACAACAGTAATCATAATCAGACATATACCTTCTCTTTACTTCCAGCACTTCCAACGACGTAGCAACCATGCAATTTAGCAAATTGGCCAACAAGTTGACCAACTGCACCAGAGGCAGCTGAAACAAAAACTCTGTCTCCTTTTTTGGGAGTGCCTACCTCAAAGAAACCAGCATAAGCAGTCATTCCCGGCATACCTGAGTTCAAATTAAAACACAACATATGTCAAAATGCACAACAGAGTGGCGGAAAACTACTTGTCTTGTTACTAAGATTCACTCTAAAGAACATAATATATACTTTGAAAATAAAACATAAAATAGAACATATCAATGATTCAATATCACTTCCAATTTTGTATCATTACTTGTGTCTATGTGTTAATGTCATGTCTGGTGTTAGTGCTTTATAGCACCTAGACTACTACTGATACTAAACATAATGATAGGAGTCATTTATCACATGAAAACATCACATCTTGAGGTCTACATATCATACTGACATCAAGTGCACTCTTCTTCACTAAAAAATGCATAATAAAATGAAATTGTTGAGTACGTACCAAGAATTCCAGTATAGTAGGAAAGAGGAACATCAGTGTGCTCAATTTTGAAAAGTATTTGAGCTGCAGGGACCAAGCTATACTCTTCCCATTTAGTAAACCCCCAAACTAAATCACCTTCCTTATAATCTTTGTGTCCAGATTCCACAACTTTAGACACACCATAACCAGCTATTAGCTGCAATTACGCAAAAATTATCAGTAGCTGCACAATACAACTTCAATATTATATTGCAACTATTCTTTGATCTTTGCTAAAAACATAACATAGTTTGGTGACAAAGATTAAGGGAATTTAAGCACAAATTACATAGTCTGTGTTTAGTTCTGCGCCGACAAAAATTGATTTTGTAAATTGAGTGTAAAAATCAAGTTTAGCCTGAAAAGCTACAAACTCTAACTTCGAGTTAGAATCAATTCTACCTCCTATAATCAATTATAAAACCTTCAAAAGTGGAATCAAACAAACACATAATCACTTCCCAGCCATCACCTCATTAAAATTATCAACAAAAAATAAAAACTCACCAAACAAACTGAATTTTATATGCAATTTTTCTTTCAAAAACTAAATAGTAAGATACAATAAATCAAATAATATGAACACTTGCAGTAGCAGTACAGAGACTAATTAAGACATAAAAATCCCTACTTTAAGGCTCAATTTGGCATATAATGAAAAGGGTTATACCCAGAAAAGTATATTGACTTACAGATTGAGGAGTGTAAGCAAGAGGATTGAAAGCGCCTTTTGGTTCGTTCATGAGATTCCTCATGTAAGGATCACAAGACAAGTATAGATTTTTGAGAAGAACAACATCGTTGGAACCTTGTGGAAGCTTAAGAGTTATAGTACTGTCAACAATGATCATGTCTGATTCTTTAGGAAAACCAGAAACATAATCCTTAAGAAGCACTTGTTTGTTCTTAACTTGTGCCATTTTAGTAACTGAGTAGTTTTGATAGTTGAATGAATCTGTTTCTTTAGCTTACAATAACACATAAAATTAAAAGATGTTTTATAAGCAAATATTTATAGGTGTGAGATTTGAGATTAGAGTCAGCAATGACACAATGTTAATAAGAAAGTCAACGATTCCATGTAATAAATTTTTTTAGTAAACCAAAGATATCTTCCGCGTGCAACTGCATAGACTAATCTCTTCGAGATAACTGAGATTCATTTAAGGGATTGATATCTCCTAACAAATACTTTTCCGTATAATAATTTTTTTGTTTTACATAAAAATATGACAATCATTTTTTAGAAAGTAATGAAGAAATAATGAATTTTAAAGTGGACTCTCTTTATAAGTTTTTTTTAGTTAATAGTATTTAAAAATTATCAAATTTTTTGATGATAGTCATTGATATTTTCTGCATTATTTGTGGATATTTCCTGCATAATTTGTTTATCCAACAAGTTATAGGGAATTAGGTTAATTTTGTACAATATAATTTAGTTTTGTTGGTTTCATCAATTTTGCTTGAACCACTTACACTCCTAATCAAAGGTTTTATTTATCATAAGATGTCACATAAGCAAGCAATTACAATCAACATTATAGTATAGACAGATTAGTGCAAATGACAATACAACAAGGATAGTTATTCAACACAAAATCATATGAAATCATCAACATTCATTCCCGAGCAACAACTACAACTTGTTTACCAACATTATTCTGACCACTGAAAATACCAACCAAGGCTTCAGGACCTTTCTCAAGTCCCTCAGCTATGTCTTCCACATACACAATCTTCCCTTCTCTTATATGATGAAAGGAACTGTCTAGTAGTTCAATAGTCAAAATTTTATTCTTTATGTTATGTTTTTCTTTCATCAATATTTTTTATGTTATGTTTGAATCGATAGAATGTGATGAAAAGAGATTGAATGAATTAATATTTTATTGTTTAAATTTCAAAAATAATAAATAGGATGAAATGAATTTCATTTAATACCACCATTTTTCTTCAATTTTGGAGGTAAAAAATTCCATCATAAATTAAAATATACAAACAAAATGAATAATTGAAGAATTTCAATCTCTACTTATAAAAACAGACGAAAATATAGTCCCTAAATTTGTCGGTCAAAATAATGAATTTAATTTTCAAACACAAAGAAAAGTAGACAAGACACTGTCCCACCCACATACCTACTCACTCTCTCACACTATTATGTTGAACTTTTTTTCTACAATTATTTATATATATAGTTGTGTTGAAATTTGAAAGGAGTATATTCAAAAGTTTGATTTGCTTAGCTTCTATGTTGAAATCCAGAAAGATTGAACCGAACTAATTATCAATGAAAAATGTTGAAATTTATGATGAGTGGAAAAACCGAACTAATTATCCAGAAGGATTGAACCGAACTAATTTTAAAAGATGATAGGTATAAGATAAATTTATTTTTGATAAAAAAGAAAAGTTATCTTATCTTTTTAGGATAACACGAAAGTTGGAATAACTGTTACTAAGCGAATCTATAAATATTAAAGAATAAAGAGTAAAGAGTATTGTGTTACGTTGTAGAGAAAACAAGATTTTGCTATACAAAAGAAAGAGTGAGATTAGTGGACGGAAAACGCAAAGGTGAAGAAAGTCTTAAAATTTAAGGTATATTTTCTTCTAATGGTCATGTTTATGATTGCTAGCTACATTACAATATTACTCAGCTCCAAGTTATTTCTAAGCTTGCATTTTAGGTTCATATGCTTCTTCAATCCTAATTCATTCTCAATTTAAATTATGGTTACTATGTGCGATCATCATTAAACTTCACTTATATATATAGAATCATAGCCATGCATCGTTCAAATTGGCGATATAGGAGATTGTTAACTTCGACATGTGGATCAAAGTTAAATAATGTTGACGTGTACCTCCACTTTTTAGACAAAATTGTGTGGGGATGTGCGAGAAGCTGGAGGTGCGTTAGGATTCCATATTTATTTATGGACCAGCTCTATAGAATTTGGGTTTGGATCACTTAAGCAACGTCTCCCTTTAGCAAAGTTAGAATTTCTCCTACAAAAACTTAGAACTTTTGAATATAAGATGAATTTTTTATGAAATTTTAAACGCAAAAAACTTAAAAATTCATATTAAATTAATAAATTGGTAAAAAAAAATTAAACTTTTATAATAGAGATCCATATGATATACTCGAGTTGAATGAAAAATAGGGAACAGAAATTATAATAGAAAATATTTGAGCGACCAAAACTTGCTGAAAATTTTTATAAGAACTAAAAATTAAATTTGGTATATTTATAGAGACTAAAAACATATTTAATTTTTAAACTAGTGGTTAAAAAAAAAACATTTAATTTTTTTTATGTTAGTCAATGATATTTTTTAAAAGTAAAGCTCACAATTTTTTTTACATGAACAATGGTGATTGGTGACTTGATTGATGTTGGCTTAATAGTTAATACAAATTAAATATTTTTTGTTATTTTAATTTTTTTTTATTGAGAAAAATTGAACTTTTATTAATGAATAAGATCCATAATCATAATTTTGAAGCACTATCCCTCTTCACCATTCTGTTCTTGATTGCTATACAAATAAACTGTACTAGTATGTTAACCCGTGCCGTGCACGGGATTATTTTCTTTTTTTAATATATTTTTTTAATTTATTCTAAATTATTATTTGATTACTTCATTTTATTATTCAATAATAATTTGAGATAGTATATCTTATGAGTTGTTTAAATATAAATTGTTGGAGTAAATAAATTTTTTGATAGATATTTTTTTAAATCACAAAACTCTCACATTTTTTCGCCAGAAAAAAAACTCAAATTCAGTGAATTTTAACGTTTATTATAGATTTATTCAACTTAATTTCATCAAACTACATTTTTTTAAATACAATGTAAAATAAAATATATTTTTTCATCATCTTTTCACCTTGTTTCATAGTAATCCATATATAAATTTAAAAAAAATACATAGAAATAGACAACCTTGCATATCACGAAACACCCACATTTTTTCGTCAACTGAATCTCATCAAACTACATATTTTTATAAATACAGTGTAAATTAAGATATATTTTCCTATCTTTCTCTCACTTTGTTTCAACTTGGTTAGTAATAATCTAGATGTAAATTTTTAGAACAAAAAAAAATCAAATAAATAGACAACCCTGCATATCACAAAACTCACACATTTTTCGTTTATAGTCCTCATTGAAATTACAAAAAAAGATAGGGTCGTGTATTAATATATGGGTATAAATATTGATCATCGTGTAAATTAAGTCATATTATAAAAAAATAAGTTTTCCGTATTAATATGTGTATAAATATCTAAGCTCTTATTAAAAAAAGTATTTCGTCTCGTATTAATAAATTTCGTATTAAAACATTCGTAGAAATATAATTCCGTAAAAACTACAAAAAAAAAACCCGTACATGAGTATAAATATAACTCCTGTAGAAATTACAAAAAAAAAAATTAGTCATCTTATTAATATATGGGTAGAAATATAAATTGTCATAGAAATATACGTTCTCGTAAAATTACAACAAAAAATCTCTAGAGAGTGATCTCCCACCTTCTCGTATTAATATATGGTTTTAATTTTTAAATTACGTAGACGTTCATTTTATATTAATTTTATTTAAATATGAAAAATAATACTCTAGAGAGTGATCTCTCACTTTACGTTCTCAACAATATGATATTTTCTCTCCCGTCATCGTAGAAATTATTAAAAGAATATAAACCTTGTATAATATATAAATATAAATATAAATCACGTGTAAATTAAAAAAAAAATAGGCACTTGTATTATTATATTAGTATAAATATATATCCCGTGTAAATTACAAAAAAAAAAGTTATATTAATATGTGTAAATATTTTTCATAAGCAATAAAATAAAATATCATAAAATTGCTTCAAAAAAATTCATAAAAATATAGTTTTAGTTGTTGGTGGAGTCGAACTGTGTATCTCATAGTAAATTTTGTTCGTGAGAGAGAGATAGATGACACACATAAACTTTGATTCATTAGAGATAGTTTCGTGAAATTTTGTTCGTGAGAGAGACCTCCGTAAATATAAATCATAGATGACACCCAACATTCTTTCATCTTGTTTCAACATATTTCGCAAAAATTCACGTGTAAATTTGAAGAACAACAAAAAAAATACAAAGAAATAGGAATTCATGCATATTACAGAACTTCCACATTTTATTGTAAAAAAAAAAAAAACTCTCACATTCAATCATCTTCCTTCATTTATTGTAAATTAATTCAACTAAATCGCATCAAACTACATTTTTTTTAAAAAAATATAGTGTAAATTAAGATATATTCTCACAATGGTCTTCTATCTTGTTTAGCAGTAATCCACATGTAAATTTCAAAAAAAAAATTAAATAAACAGACAACCTTGCATATCACAAAATTCACACATTTTTTTTCCAGAAAATAACTCTTTCACATTCAGTGATCTTCCTACGTTTATTGTAGATTTATTCAAGTTAATCCAATCAAACTGTATATTTTTTATAAATGATTATTGTAGATTTATTCAACTAAATCTCATTAAACTACATATTTTTTTTCAATACAGTATATAATTAAATATATATCTCCATCGTTCTCTCACCTTCTCAATTCAACCTATTTCGTACTAATCTACATGTAAATTTCAAATAACAAAAAAAAGTACAATTCCTTGATAACCTTGCATATCACAAAATCCTCACTATTTTTTTTTTGTTATAAATTAAGTGTTAAAATTGTATTTAAATATTTTAGAAATTTTTTATATGGAAAATTTTTGTGATTTCAAATAATTATTTTTTGTTACAGATTAAAAAATAAGTAATTTTGAGATTAAATAATTTAAAGATTATCTTTTAGAGATTTTACAAAAATATAGAATATATTTTGTGTTTATTTACCTTTATAAAAATTACTTTTTGTAAAAAAAAATCTTTAAATTGTTTGAATGCAACCATATAAAAGTGATTTTGTAAGACAAAATTACCATAAAGAACATCCAAATATAATATATCATATAAAATAAATATATCCCAACAAATTTCTAAATTTTTTGTATGAAATTTTTAACACTTATTTTCTCTTTCCTCTAAAAAATCTATACAAAAAGCTAATAATACCACCTTCAGTTTTTTAGCAATTTTTAGATTATTTTTAGATAAGATTATTTTTAAAAGCTATAACAAACATATGTTATTTTAAAAAAAGTGATATTTTTTTAAAAATAAATAATTATTTTAAAAAAAAAACTATAACAGACGGCCACTATATGTCTCTTAATTCTTACCAAAAAAAATATGTCTCTTAATTGATATTCTCTCCGTTCCTTTTTATTTGTCATTTTAGAAAAAAAGAAAAAAGATCAAATTAGAAAGGTGTATTTTTGCACCTTATTTTTTCTATTATACCCTTCTTTTTAGAATATATATCCTAATTTTAATCCACCAATAAATTTCTTTTTTTTTTCACACACACTTTCTCTTTCCTTTTTTTTGGTACATCGGAAGATACACACTTTCTCTTTCAAAAAAACAAAAACCACCAAATAAAAAATTGTAACAAACTTTTATTTTTTGGTGCAAAATTTATAACAAACTTTAAGCAAAAAAAATAAAATAATAAACTTTGTTACAAAAAATTAGAAAGAAAGGTATAATAGGTAAAATATTACCTAAATTGTCAAAACCACAAATAATTAGAAACAAATATTTTTTTTAAAAACGACAAATAAAAAGGAATGAAGATGGTATTAAAGCACATTTAAAAATAATCAAAATGTATTACCGAAAACAATATATGTCACCAAACAAATTTATGATTAATTCTATTAATGTGAGTAATAATGCATAATAATCAATGAGTGAAACCATCGGTCTATTAAACTAAATGACAAATTGAATAAAATTGTCAATAAAAAAGTGCATAATAATGCATTAAAATTAAACAATGAAAATCTGTTGTTTGACGATTATAAATTTGTCTAATCTTTCTTAATTTTTATATTGGTCTTCATATATTTGGTTGTAGATAAATTAGCTTCATCAGGGTAAGCTCTCTTAACTGATATATCATCAACTTTATGTGAGCATAAATCTACGACATCTAAAGCAATTCTATTTTTGACCTTCTCCTCTACTGTTTCATCAAACTTTGTTATAAGACCTTGTGAATCGCATTGATAAAATATTAGAACATATAAAGTATGAATTGCACAGATAAAAATTAGAGAAATATAAAGTATGAATTGCAATGATAAAAAATTAGAAAATATAGAGTATGAAACTTATTAGTACACACAATTATTGATAGTAATAAGTCAAGAAGAAAAAGTTAATCTATAGATTTAATAAGTTAAGATTAAATAGTTAATCTATGAAAATTGGTTTTTTAAATGAAAATTTTAGGTGCTTACCGTGAAACTACTTTTGATGTATGTCTTTGACTCTCTTGCATTAGTACTTTGTGTCACGATCTTCTTGTATATTATGTTTTTGACACAACTGATACCACCATCATCAATATATTTGATTTCACCCATGATTATAAACAATTGATTCATACAATTTATTCACAGTGATATTTGTCAAAGTGTTTTAATAAAAGAAATAATAATAATAATAATAATAATAATAATAATAATAATAATAATAATAATAATAATAATAATAATAATAATAATAACAACAACAACAACAACAATAATAATACTAAAATACCCATAAATTGTAAAAGAAAATTGTCTTACTTGTTGACATTCTAGAAGTATCTCAATATTTCTCATAGGTGTGATTTTAAGTAGATCGTGATGGAAAACCTTGGAGATGAATTGAAACTTGTATAAGAGAAACATTCTTTTCATAAGTTCTAAAAAAAATTGAAAGGAAAAATTAATAAACAATTACATATATGCATAACTAAAAATTTCTTAAATGTAATTTATAATTGATAATTGATATAATAATAGAATCATACATCAATTTTAACGTCGCAGCTTCGAGAATATCTGGATTAAATATGAGCCACGAACAGTCTAAACTGATGTTCAAATTCTTTGACCATGAATGTCATGTGTTTCTCACGATAAATGTGTTTTCTATATATAGTTAAATTATATTCGGACTTGTTATGATAGAGTGGAAACAAATTAAGTTGTTATTATCCGTAAAATATTATTTTTTGTTGTTATCCATAATTTTTATTTTAATTGCTTAAGTTAATTAAAAAAATCTTTACAAAAAAATAAATTAGTGAAGCTCTAATTGAATAACAACAAAGCAAATTTTTCTAAGAATGCAACCAAATTATGCTAAAAAAAATATCTAAAAAAAATATTAAAAAAAATCTTAGAGAAGCTCTAATTGAATGCCACGTAAGCAAATTTTCCTGAGAATGCACGAGAGAGCTCCGTGAACCTATCGTAATGTATATAATAGAGATAATAAAATACCCATAAATTGTAAAAGAAAATTGTCTTACTTGTTGACATTCTAGAAGTGACTCAATATTTCTCATAGGTGTGATTTTAAGTAGACCGTGATGGAAAACTTTAGAGATGAATTGAAACTTGTATAAGAGAAACATTCTTTTCATAAGTTCTAAAAAAAATTGAAAGGAAAAATTAATAAACAATTACATATATGCATAATTGAAAATTTCTTAAATGTAATTTATAATTGATATAATAATAGAATCATACATCAATTTTAACGTCGTAGCTTCGAGAATATCTGGATTAAACATGAGCCACGAATAGTCTAAACTGATGTTCAAATTCTTTGACCATGAATGTCATGTGTTTCTCACGATGAATGTGTTTTCTATATATAGTTAAATTATATTCGGACTTGTTATGCTAGAGTGGAAACAAATTAAGTTGTTCTTATCCGTAAAATATTATTTTTTGTTGTTATCTATAATTTTTATTTTAATTGCTTAAGTTAATTAAAAAAATCTTTACAAAAAAAACTAATTGAATAACACCTAAGTAAATTTTTCCAAAAATGCAACCAAATTATGCTAAAAAAAATATCTAAAAAAAAATATAAAAAAAAATCTTAAAAAAACTCTAATTGATTGCCACGTAAGCAAATTTTCCTGAGAATGCACGAGAGAGCTCCGTGAACCTATCGTAATGTATATAATAGAGATACATTATTATGTGCTTCTGAACCACTCAGTCACACTCCTAAATTGATTAAAAGCAAAAGACAATACAAAGAACTCAATTCAATTTAGTTTTGTTGGTTTCATAAATTTTGCTTGAACCACTTACACTCCTAAACAAAAGGTTTTATTTATCATAAGATGTCACATAAGCAAGCAATTACATTCAACATTATAGTAGAGACAGATTAATGCAAAAGACAACACAAAGAGGATTGTTATTCAACACAAAATCATATGAAATCATCGACATTCATTCCCGAGCAATAACTAGGACTTGCTTACCAACATTTTGACCACTGAAAATGCCAACCAAGGCTGCAGGACCATTCTCAAGTCCCTCAGCTATGTCTTCCACATACACAACCTTCCCTTCTCTGATAAGAGGTAGGATAAACTCCAAGAATTTTCCGTATAGATGATAGTAATCACTTACAACAAAACCTTGCATACGGATCCGCTTATATATGACATGTGCCAAATTTGTTACACCTTCGTGTTGTGCAAGATTATACTGTGAAATCATTCCGCATGTGGGTATGCGGCCATTGAGTTTCATATTCAAGAGTACAGAATCAAGCGTCTTTCCTCCAACATTCTCAAAGTAAACATCAATGCCTTCTGGAAAATGTCTGTTTTACATAAATTGATATCCACAGGTTACTAGTGTGTCTTGTGTTAATACAAATGCAGTAAACTAGTACTTTTTATATCAACAAACATATTGAACTAAATTTTTTCGAATGCAAGACTGTTATAAACTGACCTTTTCAGTGTTGCATCAAGGTCTTGCTCTTCTTTGTAGTTAATGGCTTCATCATATCCAAATTTATTCTTCAACAGATCTACCTGGTTGTGAAAGACATACATTTAAGTAGATGAATATTGTATTTTTACTGGTCATACTAATAGTTTTGTAATGTAATTAGAGTAATTCTAGTAGTTTTGTTATATCAGTATATAAATATAATTAGTGAGCAAAAACCATGATTGCTGTCATTGTAATTAGGAGATAATTAAAAACCTTTGAAGCAATTAAACAGATACAACACTGACACAGGTAATAATTTGAGAAAATGAATTAACTGAAAGTAATCACATGTGTCGTGTCAGTGTCGGGCACTGACACGCCTTTGATATCAGAAGTGTAGGTGATACATAATTCTAAAAACTAGAACTTTAAACAGATATTCATCATTTATGCAATGCAAGCACATATAAAAACAATAATCGGATAAATACCTTCTCTTTACTTCCGGCACTCCCAACGACGTAGCAACCATGCAATTTAGCAAATTGGCCAACAAGTTGACCAACTGCACCAGAGGCAGCTGAAACAAAAACATTCTCTCCCTTTTTGGGAGTGCCGACTTCAAAGAAACCAGCATAAGCAGTCATTCCCGGCATACCTTTGTTCAAAGAAAAACATAAAATAGAACATATCAACGATCACTTCTAATTTTGTATCACATCAAGTGCTCTATTCATTAAAAGCAGCATAAAAAATGAAATTGTTAAGTACATTACCAAGAATTCCAGTATAGTAGGAAAGTGGAACATCAGTGTGCTCAATTTTGTAAACTATTTGAGCTGCAGGGATCAAGCTGTACTCTTCCCAATTAGTAAACCCCCACACTAAATCACCTTCCTTATAATCTTTGTGTCCAGATTCCACAACTTTAGACACACCATAACCACCTACTGGCTGCAATTACTCAAAAATTATCAGTCACAGCACAATACAAATAATATCAATATTGCAATTATTCTTTGATTAAAAAATGACATAGTTTGTATTTAGTTCTATTGATTCCGAGTGACTTGACAATGAAAAGGCTATATTGACTTACAGATTGAGGAGTGTAAGCAAGAGGATTGAGAGTGTATTTCGGGTTGCTCATAAAAGACCGCATGTAAGGATCACAAGACAAGTATAGATTTTTGAGAAGAACAACATCGTTGGAACCTTGTGGAAGTTTAAGAGTTATAGTACTGTCAACTATGATCATGTCTGATTCTTTAGGAAAACCAGAAACATAATCCTTAAGAATCACTTGCTTGTTCTTAACTTGTGCCATTTTAATTAGTTACTGGATAGTTTTGATAGTTGAATTTGAATATGTTTCTTTAGATAAGCAACTATATAGATATACAGGTGTGATATTAGAGTCAGCAATGACGATGTTAATAAGGAAGTCAACAATTCTAGGCATTTGAAAAATATTTGTGGGAGAAAAGTCAATTTTAATGAATCTCAAGTTATTTGAGAAGTTCTTTGTTTGTGGATCATACTTTTGTTTTACATCAAAGATAAAATCCATGAAATATTTTTTTTGTTTTACATAAAAGTATGACATTCATTTTTAGAAAGTAATGAAGAAATAGTAATGAATTTCTTTTTGTTGTTTGAATTTTAAAAATAACAATGAAATAAAATTGGATAGGATTAAATGAATTTTATCACATACTACAACTTTTTTTTTTAATTTTATTTCTCAAGGTAAGAGATTAATATATCATAAATTATCCAAATAATATAGTGAAATATTTATTTCAGCACTCTAGTTAATTCCGCTTCATTTCATTCTATTATATTTCAACGATTCAAATAGAGTTTAAAATGAATAAATTAAAATTTTCAAATTAAAATTTCAATCCGTATAAAAACATAGACGAATATATAGTTCCTTTTTGTCGATATAATTTTGTTTTTTTTGTGTTGGTCATAGTTGCTAACATTGACCCACATGGTCAATGTTAGCATCCCCCTATATATATATATATATATATATATATATATATATATATATAGGGAATGCTAACATTGATCTATGTAGGTCAAGGTTAGCAACTATGACCCAAAGGAATTGCTGCACGCCCCCCCCCCCCCCCATGTTTTTACTCCGCGCGCCCCCCACCACCCATAATTACTCCGCGCGCCCCCCACTACCTTCTCCGCGCGCCCCCCCGAAATCCCTTTGGGTCATGGTTGCTAACCTTGACCCACATGGTCAATGTTAGCATCCCCTATATATATATATATATATATATATATATATATATATATATATATATATATATATATTATATATCCTAAATTTGTTGGTCAAAATAATGAATTTTATTTTCACACACAAAGACAAGTATAGACAACACAATGTCCCACACACGTATTACCTCTCTCACTAAGGTGTGAGTGTGTGTGTAACGGGTTAGTATGTTGACATTAGTTGTGTTGAAATTTGAATAGAAACATATTTAAACCAAAGTTTGATTTGCTTCGTTTTTGACAACTTTTTTTCGAGAAAAGTTTGACTATAATGAAATTATGATGAGTGGGAAAAGGAAAGAGCTCGTGCCCGTTAAACTTTGCCTTTGCAATCTATTGACAAAAAAAAATAAGTTTGTTACATCGCACCATTTGAATACCTTTTGCTTGGAGTATAATCAATGACATATGCAATATTCAATTTAATTATAATTTTTATGATAAAGTTATTTGAAGGATCACTTGCTTAATTTCTCATGTTTAGGTGTGTGTCTCAAATAATATAAATCGAGTTAAAACTTTGAAGTATGATAATAGTGGTTAAACATGGATGGATCACAAATCTGGCACTAATAGAACAAAATTAAAAGATCATAATATCCAAACAAACCAAGCATAAAGTGGGTGTTTGTTTCATGGTTAAAAAAGTTATTCTTAGAAATGGAGAAGTTACAAATATATATTCTCATGTTTGTTATAATTAAAAAATAACTCCAAAGAATAAAAAAAAATTCAGGAAGAAAATAACTTTCACTTTCCCATGATTTTAATCACAAGAAAATAGATGGGAATAAAAAATTCCCATGAAATGAGAATAAAATTGAAATAACTACTCATTTCTCCACTCTTACAAATTATTCCTTAAAATGTCACTATTACTAACCAAATACAATTTTTTAAAAATACCTAAGAATAAAATTCTCATTATTGTTTCCTGAAAAAAATTATTCCTAAGAGTGAAATTTTCAACCTTAAAACAAACGCCCTATAGTAAAAGAAAATTAAAGAATATATATATATAGGATAAACATAACCAAAAGAATAAAACAATGTTCATCGTCAGGCTTACATCTTTGCCACAAAATATTACTCGATTTGATAAAAAGGCATGCATGTGCCCATTGTAGGTGCAAGCAAAGTTGTACGCACTTTCAAAAGAGAATAAATTCTAAAGTGAACACCTTAGTCACATCAAATCCTAAAATAAATCATGGGTATTTATAACATTTTAATTTGGTCATATTATTCTTTATTACTAACATATTAAGGTACTATTATATGTATTATTAATTTTAATATGCATGATTGTTGTGATATTAATCTTTGTTAGTCATTTTCACTGTCAAACTATAGTTGCTATAGGCTATAGCTATGGTAACTTACAAAGACAATTAGCAAGAAATTTAAATAATGATTGAAGTGTTGTTTAATAGGGTGAGTTCTAAAAAAATATAGTTTGAGTTTTATTTTGTTAGAAATTTTGATAATAATTAGGATCTATCTTAATAGGATATTGAGATTTAAGTAATTAAGATAATGTTAACATCAGTGTTTACATTAGCATTTAAGGTTCAGGGTTGGAGATAAGAATTTGGTGTTTGAGGTTGGGAGTTTGTAGTTTTGAGTTTTGGGTTTTGGATTTTGAGGTTATCCGGGTTAGATTTTACGGCTTGAATAATTGTGATTTATAGAATAAAGTATGAAGTTTAGAGCCTGAGTTGAGGCTTAGGATCTTACGTTTGGAGTTTACTGGTTGCATTTTGAGGTTTTAGGTTTGGAGATTAGAGATT
The DNA here is from genome assembly GCA_951804385.1 of Trifolium dubium. Classification (NCBI taxonomy): domain Eukaryota; kingdom Viridiplantae; phylum Streptophyta; class Magnoliopsida; order Fabales; family Fabaceae; genus Trifolium; species Trifolium dubium. Next base: position 1,235,417 of record OX638063.1, on the reverse strand, counting down.
CAAGTTTGAGGTTTTGGGCCGGTGTTTGAAGTTTAGGGGTTAAAATTTTGGGTTTAGGATTTTGTGATTCGGACTTTTGGAGTTTAGAGTTTTTTTTTTGACAATAAGAATTTGGTGTTTAAAGTTTGGAGTTTATGGTTTTGATTAGGGGTTTGATGTTACAAAAATATTTTTGTACAAACTAACTTCACTACAAAGAGAGTTAAAATAGGAAAGAGATTTTTTTTTTTTGAAAGAAAAATAGGAAAGAGGTATTCTATTGGTTCTTCGCTTTTTTGTATTAACTCTTTTTTTTTCTTTCGTATTAACTCTTACTAGATTCTTAAATAATTAAAGAGTTTAATAATATTAATAATTACTCTACTAGAGTCTAGAACATTCTATTAAATAGGTATAAGACGATAGGTAATATACTTTAAAATAACTACTTTAGATATTTAATCTCGAAAATCCTTCAAAAAGATTATAGAGATAAGTATTTTGAAAGATGATATAGGTATAAGATAAGTTTATTTTGATAAAAAAGAAAAGTTATCTTATCTTTTTAGGATAACACGAAAGTTGGAAAAACTGTTACTAAGCAAATCTATAAATTAAAGAATAAAGACTAAAGAGTATTGTGTTACGGTGTAGAGAAAGCAAGATTTTGCTATACAAAAGAAAGAGTGAGATTAGTGGACGGAAAACGTAAAAGTGAAAAAAGTCTTAAAATTTAAGATATATTTTCTTCTAATGGTCATGTTTATGATTGCTAGCTACATTACAATATTACTCAGCTCCAAGTTATTTCTAAGCTTGCATTTTAGGTTCATCATTAAACTATGGTTACTATGTGCGATCATCATTAAACTCCACTTAATTATATAGAATCATAGCCATGCATGTTCAGTAAACCATATGTGGGTAGAAAAATATTGTGGGAGACTAAAGAGGTCATCGGTTAGATTCTTCAGTAAAGATTAGTCATCAATAATTGATAGATATCTTCCCACCGATAACATGGTTACGAAATACAAATTTCATTTTTTTATAGACAAGTTAAAACATTTATTAAAAAAAAAAGGTTGTTTAGTATTTTTTTTTATGAATAAGTCAGTATAATATTTTTTATTGTTTATTTTAAATTCATTAGAGATAAATAAAAACTTCTTTTGTCTAAAGATAATAACTTAAAAAAGATAAATAATAAAAAATTAATAATCATACTGATATAATAATCACATTCACATATCAACTACATAATATACCCATAATTATTTTAACCTATCTCACTTCATTTGACTCAAATACGTTCTTTGAATAAAACTAAATCTTTTTTTTTCTTTCTTTTTGAACTATACAGGAGCAGAACTAGCAACATGCACACTCCTACAAACAATGAGGAGGCTGAAGACCCCTATATTAGGTCATTGCCACCAGGTTACAAATTCATCCCTGATGATGTTGACTTGATTAATTATTATTTGAAGCGTAAGTTAGCTGGTTTACTCACAAATCCACCAAGAATTAAAGACATTGAAGTTTACAAACATTCTCCTCAAGTACTAGGTATGTTAATGCTATTATATTTTATCTATTCTAAAATATAAGGGAAAATTTGTCAACAAAAAATAATGTACTTAGTCTAAATTTTTAATCAAATAAAACAATTTTCTTTAACCATTTTTTCCTTATATTTTAGGACAGAGAGAGTACCTATACATCCATTTGTTTCTCACTTTTATTATTATTATTATTATTAAAATTTGTCATATTTCTTTTTTATACTTTTTTTTTTTGACGAATTTTATACTTTTTCTATATATATGAATCCCCATAAGAATTTATATTAAAAAATTTACTCTTTAGGAAATATATTATGTTTTTATAAATAAATAAATAAATAAATAATCAACATTTTGTTGTTGTTATACTCCATATAGAAAAATTCCATAAATTTAAAGGAGAGAAAGAAATGTACTTTTTTACTCGGAGGACCAAGAAATATAAAGAGGGAAGTCGTCCTGATCGAGATGTTGAAGACGATAAACGTCATTATGGTTTTTGGAAGGCTACTGGAAAAGAAAATCCAGTGATGAACAATGATATTGAAATTGGATTCAAAAGAACTTTAGTCTTTTACCAAGGTAAACAAGGAAAACCTAAACCAAAAATACCTAAACAACAAAACCCTAATGAAGGAGTGATGAAAACCAATTTGAAAAGCAACTGGATTATGCAAGAGTATAGAATTAAAGATCTTACAAGTTCAAGTGCAACTCTTCCTAATATGGTAAGTTCAATTTGAAAATAATGTTGCGTGATTTTAGTTTACATTTTCATATAGATAAAATTAATCATCACATGAGAAAATATACTTGAACTACCAAAAAAATTTTTTGACTAAAAAATAACGATATTCATTCATTCAAATCGATAGAGTACATCAATCGAAATTATTACATATTCAAATTCGCTATATTTTTAAATTTTGCATGATAGTTAATGTTGCATGATTTTAGCGATTTTTTTGTAGTGTAATGTTACATTTTTTGATTTATAGAATTAATTAATCAATTTGTGTTTGCTATTTTAATTTTCTACTTGGTTACATTTTACACCTTTTACCACACTCTCCCTCAATTTAACAATTTTCAAAAAATAAAAAAATTAATAGATATATATTCTTAAAAGGAAAACTGTTCCCTTACCAATGTAGATAAAAAAAATAGTATATATTATTCATTTTAAATGTAGATGAAAAAAAACTAGAATATCTTATTCAATTTCATGTGTTTTTATGTTGTAGGATGATTGGGTTTTATGCAAAATTTATGAACATCAATATGGATTGAAAAAATCTCAAAGTGAAGGTCAAAACAACAAACAAATCACAATATCTACTAATGTGTTTGTTCCTCCACAATCCCAACCCAATCACTATCGCCAAAAAAATTTAACAGTAGACGACATAGACTACATTTTTAAAAAATCATCCGGCCAATATTCTCAGGCTCAACGAGTGTCCGAGAATGTCACACCACAACATCAACCAATTCAAGATTCTTTATCAGTAGACGCAGTTTACAATTTACAATACCTATCCGGCCAACATTCTCCAGCTCAACAAGTGCCCGAGAATGTCACGCCGCAACATCAATCTAATCAACAATATCAACCAACGCAGTATTCTTCAGTTTACAATTTACAATATCTATCCGGCGAACAATATACTCAAGATCAACAAATGCAAGATTCTTTGTCGGTAGACACGTTTGTTGTGCCACAAGATCAACTCAATCAACATTTTCCATCAACACACATGATGTATATTTCACAATGTCAATCCGAACAACATTTTGATCAAGCACAACAAATACAAAGTTCATTGTCACCAAACATGGTTGTCATGCCACAAAATGAATCCAATCAACATTCTCAACTTCAACCAACTAACATGATTGATTACATGCCACAAGATCAACCTAATCAACATTCTCATTCTCCTCAAATGAATGAAGATGTTAATGATCCACGGGCTTCTGTAAATTTTGATGTTGATTCATTTATTAATTATATATTATGATGACAAAGCTTAAGTTTAATATATAGGATTAAGCTTTTTACTTACTTTATAGTTGCCAAATGTACCACAAATATGGTATTTTCCTTTTCAACAAACTATGCTATGCTATGTATGTGTAAGAACTACATCTAGTTTATTATTTTTGAAATGTAGTTATCAAGTTGTTTTGAATAGTTCTTTTTCACCACAATTTCACTTTGTTGTTTTAACTGTGTAGCTGGACAATTAAGACAAACATTCTTTTATTTTGTAGCTTTTCATGCATTTTGTTTTTATTTCCCAAATATGTAAATATGATCTTTAATGTAATTTGAAATGTGATCTTTACGTGCAATTCAAAAAGGAGTAGCGGCTCCCAAATTTTCATAACATCTTTACACACATAAATAAGTTTTGAATCCATAATAAAAAGTACCAAGAAATTGTAAATAATGCATATAAAATATTAGGATGTTACAGAAATAAACTTGGGAGGTACATCACTTGTAAAATTAATGTTTCCAAACCAAAATTACAATACGAAATAAATATATCTAATCACCTCTCTCTCCCTCAAAAATAAGCTGAAACTCAATAAAACTAAACATCCCTTGGTAAAATCACAAAATTAGTTTTCTGATGTAAAAAATGAACAAAATTAGAAGTGCAAAACCATAGTGTTAATCAGATAAACCATATGAAGGTGAATTCTCAATTAGACAATAGAAGCAGTCTCCTCAATACCAAGATCTTTGTACAATGTTTCCCAATCAATTTGCCTAAGCACTTTAAATCTTTCATCAATGGTCACAAAACCAGCTTCAGGAGCTATGATACCAGTAGTCCCAGCTTTATAAAGCAATACAACACTAACTCCTATATCAGGCCCGTGTAGTTTTCCGGTCAGAAGAAGCCGTAGCGGCATGAAAAGTGATTTTCCCTATAACATCGAGACAACAAACATATTATTCATGTTATAGTCGCATATGCAAAAACTGAAGATATGCATGTGATATTAGAGATAAGTTTATTAGTAGTTAGTTTATAGTTTGTTATGTTAGTTATGATTGTTAGTTTGTTATGTTCTTCATTTTCTGTCTTTGGGGGCTATTGGTTCAGAAGGATTGTCTTCAATTTCATGTTTTGAACTAAAAGCAACTGGATCAACAGTTTTCATTTTATAACTACTGTTATTGGTAGATTGTGATAGCAGATTCAAAGGTTCTGTTGTACTAATTAAGGTATTGTAATCACAATCTGGTCTTTCAATGTGTGTCTCAACCTGACCTACTTCCCGAATATATGTTCCACCCTCAACTGAATCTTTCATAGAGTCATCTTGTACATTGGTACCATCTGGTACTTGCTCGCCAAGTAATTCAGGAACAAAGTTAGCCACATCAGTTCAGATTAGAGGATGATGTTCGGAGCTACAAGAATTGTATTGCATAGCCTTGTGTAAGCTCTACATTTGTATGTTCACTAGATGACTCAAGTGAGTAATGACATGCATGGAGAATCAGTAGGAGCTTCTTCATGTAAATATATTTTATTTACATCCTCAGACGAAACTTCAGGCTTTGATGTGTTCAAAATGTTATTCAAGTGCCTCATGAGGAATATGGAATCCTCGTAAATGGTTGCATCAGGTAATGCAAAAAGAGAATAATCCATGCCAAGTGAGTTCAACGTCTGAGTAGATTCAACACGCTTTTTGGTCTTTAAAGGACATAGACTATTGAGGTAGTCAAGCAAAGAATTATCCTCTTCTAATAGAAAACAGGTTGTGACTCCGTCTCAAGAGACTCCAAGAAGAAATTTCTACACTATCACTAGTGGAGACAGATAATTAAGCAATTCCAATCATCGATGATTTTCCAATATTTATTTTATAATTTCCAAGCTGAAAATGTAGATACATTCCCAGCTTGCAGGGGATATTAGAGACAAGTTTTTTGAATAGTTAGTTTATGGTTAGTCAGTAGTAGTTTTCATATGGACTTATATGTATAAATAGGGTACATACCAAAAAAAAATGTATAAAAAGGGTCCAATTCATTGTAATTCAAATTGTTCAAATCATCAATAATATTTCTTCATTAGCTTTTTATATTTTTCTCTCATCTATTAGTTCTATCAAGAATTCTAATATGTAATGTTTGAGACTATATATCCAATTCAGCTCACCTTGCGCTTAACTGATTTGCCGAAGCCTTTGACCCAATTTTTCCATCCGGTTTGCCCTTCTTCGAGTGCGCTTACCAGATCACCGCTATCATAGGCAGCCAAGAAACTGGCACAAAACTCTGGAAGATTATCTCGTACAACAGGTTCGGCTTCGTTGCTGCAAGCAACATGTAGAAAGTTGGCATAATCAATATGGTATCCGTGACTCAGAAATTAGTAAAGTTAAATTCACAAACAAAGTCTTGCATATAATCAATTAGGAATATCCACAAAGAAGAATATAAACATCACCTTTGTAAAGTAGAATGTAGAGGATAAGAAAGCAAGTTAGAAAGCACATTGTCTGCATCAGTTATCAAGTCAATCCCATCCTTAAGTAGTTGAACTGATTCCTGTTAGTCAATCATGTATTTCTATTATCGCTTGGTTATGAGTTCACCGTTATAAAATGTTACAACACCACACTAAATAAACACTATTGCCTCAAAGAAATATGAAACGAAATCAATTCTTTTATAGGGAAACTGAATCAAGAATTCATGCAAATGGATCTCACATCTACGAAGGGTCCTTCTGATATTGTGAGCAAGCCAGATGTCTTCCAGCGCTCTCCAATAATTTTGGTATACTCCTCTGATGAATGTGCTCTTAAATGTTGACCATTCATCCACCTAATGAAAATGTATAAAGAAAATTACAAGGTCGTGAATTATAATTTTATTGTTAACTATTATCAGAAAAGCTTTGTAAGAACTCCTCTTAGTAGAAAGCAAACCACTCGAATTTATGCTTTGGATAAATTAACTAATAATAGACATACAATATTTACTTCACTTTGCGAGTTTTATAGTATGAATGAATGAACAAATTAACTATATAACAAACATAGAAATCATACGCAATTGAAATGTTTCATTCATCCTATTATCTATAATAAGCAAGGATTTATCCAGACATAGGATAACCATAAGAAACATGACACAGGAATTATCCATATAAAGTAGGCAAAATGCAACACTTACCTTAACTTTGTGGAATCAAAAACAGCACCACTTTTGTTCACACGTTCAATAGTGAAACTTTCAACTGTTTGACACAAGAAAAGCATTTTAAAGTAAGAATGTTGTGAAACCATGTTTCTGTTTAAAACAAACTATCGGAATAGCAAACCAGAAAAGTAGAGTTCAAACAGAATTCACTAACCAAGTTTATCAAGGGTGAAAAACTCATTATCAGTTCCATCACCCCAACCTAATAATGCCAGGTAATTATTCATTGCCTCAGGTAGGTATCCCATTTCCCTGTACTGCGAGACAGCAGAAATTGAAGTTTTAGAACTGATTATACTTACAAGAGAAGAAACTTTATTAGAACTTACATTATAAAATTAAGGGGGGTTCAATATGTTTATAATAAAAAAAAAAAACTACAACTTTTTAAGTTTAGACCAACATAAATTTTGTCCAACTTTAGTCCCTATATAAATTTTGTCTAAAAAAATTAGTGTTTTTAGTCACTGTATTTAGTTAGTCCCTATAAAAGCAAAATAAGGATTAAAATTGGTCGATATATATGTAGGGACTAAACTTGAAAAGTTGTGAATATTACGATTAAAAATAAAACAATAGTCTAGTGAGACCTATAAAACTTTAAGAATGATATAATCTAGAAATGATGGATGAACTTTACCTGACCGACTGATGTTGCACCATGTCGTTTTGATAATTTACTCCGATCAGGAGCTAAAATCAAGGAAACATGTGCAAAATGAGGCATGGGAAATTCTAGCGCCTGTAAACAAATTCATACACAGATGCGGAACAAACCAAAATCACTGACCAAGATTATTGCGTAGTCCAGGGAAGAAAATTAAAACAAGAATTAAAAACGATTGCAAATAAAAGATGATGATATACTTTATGCTTGTCACTTTACCTTATATATTAATGCCTGTCTCAGAGTGTTGGGTAAATGCTCCTCTGCTCTGAATTACAAAATATTTTACAGAATAAGATAACGAAAATATTTCATCAAAGACATCGATTGAATAAGAAAATAAATCATTACCTGATAACATGGGAAATAGCCATGGTAGCATCATCAACCGTAACACAAAAGTTATAAACTGGCTGACCATTACTCCTCATTATCACAAAATCTCCAAGCGTATCCAAATTCCAACTAACCTTCAAGACACTACCAAAGAAAGTTAATAGCTAGTCAACATAATTTGAACGAAATGTTATTCATCATTTGTCATTTTTTTATAAATGAAAAGCACATCTCAAACATATTAAAAATGTTTATGCCGGATTCATGGATAGCAAATTATGAGATGAAATACATTACATCCAAGATATCAGTTTACTTCTGGATATGACAGCAACACATATCAAAAGAAGTGAAGTACTTCATTTGGAGAAGGGTGGAAAGAACTCACCTCGCCTCGAATTAAGTCCGTAATTTTTAAACTTCCTTTTGGGACACGAAACCGGAATGTATAAGGAGTTCCTTTTGCCAGCTCTTCTTCTACTTCTTTCTCTGTTGCATAGGCCCATTTACCTGTGTATACTGGAGGCAACTTCTTCAATTTAGCATCCTCCTTCATTTTCTCTAGTTCCTATAACAAAAAATAAAAAGCAACAAGAAAACTTGATAAATTTTAAATTAAAGATATAGAATACATGCTTCAAAACTAGCAAAGTTAAAGACGAGCACACTCCAGTGCAATAGCCACATAATCTCAGACTCATTTGTAAAAGGTACACATTCAAAAAAATGAGAAACCTCGGAGAAAAGCAATTTTCCATAAATTGAACTAATAATAATTATAATGGATGCAAATAAATTAAGAGTACAGGGGAAGGAAAAAGCCTCATAATACAAAACACCAATGTGATCATTACAAATCACGCTACATACTTATTTCTAATTTCAAATTTTAGCTCATGACTAATGAAGGAAAAAGATGACACATAACAGACATTTCAAACATCAAAGCATTCGGGGAAGTTACCACTTCTTAACTTCTTAAAACACATCACACATGTATACATGATGACATTACAACAAAGGCTTCATTCTATACAATTTCCATTATTTGATAACAAGTTGAAGAGCTCGTTGTAGAGAAAATACCTCATCAGAACAGAAGCAGCGGTAAACTTGACCGGATTGAAGGAGTTTCTCAGCATATTGTTTGTATAAAGAATTCCTCTCGGATTGCCTATAAGGACCATAATCTCCACCAACACCAGGCCCTAACAAATTCACCACCACATCACTCAGTCACCAACCAAAACTTATATCACCCAACTAAAAACATACAAAACACAACAATAACAATAAATGCATAATCTTATTCTACCTTCATCCCAATCAAGTCCAAGCCAAGTAAGGTCTCGAAGCACCGCTTCCTCAGATTCCCTTGTAGACCTCTCCAAATCAGTATCCTCAATTCTCAACACAAATTTCCCACCTTTGGACCTAAAAAAAATCATCCCACAACATAATAAATCAAAACCAACCAAACCCAGAATTAAAAATTGATTTTTTTTAACTTCAAAAGAACATATAAATCAAAACAAGCCAAACCCAGAATTGAAAATTGAAACCCCAGATCATAAAACATGAAAACAACCAAAACCCAGAACATAAAAACATGAAAATAATCCAAACGCAGAAATAAAAATTGAATTTTTATAATATAAAAATGAAAAGAAAACAAGGGTCTCTCACTGTCTCACCTAGCAAACAAGTAATTGAAGAGGGCAGTTCTGGCACCACCAACATGAAGATTACCAGTAGGAGAAGGAGCAAAACGAACACGAACAGGAAGAGACTGTTGTGAAAGAGCATTGACAGAGAATTTACGTCGGAAAGAGAAGAATTTAGAAGTGTGAGAGTGTGATTGATGAAGAAATGGAAAAGATGAAGTGGCAACCTTTGTCCATGGACTCCCATTACTCAATATAGCCATCATTTCGTTCTCTGAGTCTCTATAGCTTTGGTTTGTTTTTTTCTCTGAAAAACGAAATGGTTCTATCTTACAAACTTATATAGGTGGATCATTGGATAAGTGTGAAAGTCGTCATCGGATCAAAGAGTTGATGCGGAATAGGTTAGGCTAAGCTCGGTTAAATAGATCGGTAGTTTGATATAGGTTTGATTTTTAGACTTGAAGTTTGACTTTTGAATAACGTAGGTGACTCGTCAAGTATTATTGGAGATTTTGTGTTAGTTATTCCTTCCTTTTCATAATGAATATCGTTTTAGGTGTTTTTATAGATATTAAGGAATACAATTATTATGTTAAAAAAGTAATAACACTTTTATTTACTAGTCTTGTTAACTAATGTTCTTAACTAACTAATATCCTTAGAACACTAGTTAAGATAACAAAAGTGATAAATTTATATTGAAAATAATATTTTATATACTTTTATCATTTTGACTACGTAAATTTTAATATACTTTTAATATAATTTCAAAGGCATTAGTTATCATTTTCCAATTTTTTTTTTAAGATGTGATGAACAATGTTTCGGAGTTTGAAAGTTGAAGAGGAATATTAAGATGACAAAAAGTTATTTGTGTCATTATATCATAAAATTTTATGAGTCAAATAGTCTTGATCCTAGTCATTTGTTCCACTTATGCAAAAAGCCACATCATCAGAAAAATATATTGGGGATTTTTTTAAAAATAAAATGAAATTACAGGGTAAATTTGAAAGTTTTTTAAATTACATAGACTAAAACTCAAGTGACCCCAAATTCCAGGGACTTTTTGCATATTCAAGTTTTTTTTTTATCCTCCAAGGTCAAGCAAGTAATGTGTCGTTTATATGGAGATGAATTATTTAAGATCAAGAATGATATATTATCAATGCTATGGGGTGAGGGAGTTAAAGAGACTGAGCATCATTTTCAAGCATCTTCAAGTTAATTTTATTTGATACAAAATATTATATAATTAATTAAAAAAAGGAATTCGATAATACAAGGGACAAAGCAACTAGTATACTACCATGTGACGAGCTTTGCCCCGCTTGTGGTTCTACCTAGTTCGAGGGATCGTCTCCACAATTGCATTCGAAAGATATCCATTCAGACCCAAAAAAAACATATCTCATCTTTGAGTGACTGAGTTATATATTCTTGGTGCATTAAACTAAATTTCATAGCCACAAATGTACAATGAACAAAACAACTTGTATACTACCATACCAGTCTTACTCTTAAGGGTACAAAACTAAGGCACTCTGCTAGTTTATACAGTATTTCCAAGAACACGTATTTGAATATCCTTTAATTTTATATAAATAAAATTTATGAGGGTATACATATTCGCCAAAACCTCGCCTTCAATTCAGAAGTTTTGCATTGATTAGTGACCAAAGGCACCCTTAACACCCTCAAGGCTCTCTCCCAAGGACAACCTGAGCATCAAGTTACAAGGAACAAATGCACTAAACTTCAATGAAAATTCTAGCTATGTAATGAACAAATTCACTAAAACTTCAATGGAAATTCTGAGCATCAAGTTGTGGCAACATACTTATGCATACAGTATTTGTACTCTTGGCTTCGAATGAAGTCTTTTTCTCCCTCTTCAAGCTACAAGGAAAAATTGTAATCTAGTTTAGTATCCAAAAAATGTAAGAAAAATTAAAACAAACTATTAATCTCAAATCTCAATCCTATCAAAGTTTGCATTGCCACACAAAGTTTGTCTCACCGGATCACTCTCGTAGATGAGCTCGTAACAAGATGGTGAAAGGCATCGCAGAGCACAATTTTCCCTTGCTATCATCGATGTTTTGCACTGCCAACCCCACAATCCACTATCCACAAAAATTATTACAAATATATATCAAAAGTTACCAAATATTGCACAACCAAACTGAGTTTTCGAGAAGACAAAAACATAAAAGCAGGCTCAGAAATATGAAAATCAAGTGCAAGTGTGCAACTTCCCAACACCAACATAGCCGGAACTTAATTGAATTATAACGGCAGGAAATAGGTTAGTTGCAAATCTGTAATGCTTATTCAACAACAGTTTCCAAACATCACATAAATTTAACATTAAAAAATTTAACTAAATTATTAATCAAAAAACTAAGAACCCATACATAAAAATAGTAAATCAAAGTGAACCTGTTTATAAAAGCACAACTATGTACCGGAAGTAATTGTGTTTCAACTATAATGATAAATGAGTTAATAATTAACAAATCGAGTAAATATACAATTTGGTCCCTCAAATATATTACTTGCTTTGGTCCCCACTCCCCAAAGATTTTCTTCTATAACTTTGATCTCAAAACTCTCCACTTACTAACAAACTCACCTTATAAAAGAAACTTTGGGGAATATAATAACAGAAGAGACATTTTCAGCACCAAATTAAAATATTTACTCTTAACAAAAACTGGAGCAACATTATGTATTCTCTTCTACAATTTTTCAGCTAAAAAGCACGGATGTAATGCACGTGTATTCTCTCTCAAGTGTGGATGCCACTACTCCCTTTGTCAGAAGTTCCGATAAGTCCCTCTTTCCTCATTTTCTCCTCCTTAGATTTCCTACAGAACACGACCCAAGAGTTCACCTCCAAAGCTATGGAAACACCAATCAGAGTAGCAAGTCCCAAACAGTAACTCAACTTGGCATAGGACCTGCTGGCCCCCATCACTTCAAACCCCTGAAACACGTTCACAAATCCAAGCACCACACAAGAGTACCCAACAAAGTGGTGGTAGGATTTCCAATACTTCCTAAACTTGTTCCTTGCATTTGGCCTAAACAACAATGCCAAAGTCTGCAAAGCTCCAAGGCAAAACACGGCGATTCCAAGCTTCCTGTGGAGCCCGTACTCAACTCCTGGAGACAATTCCCTAAGACGAATGCCAATGGCGAACCCCACTGTTCCAAGAATAAAAGCAAACAATTGTATTCCTGCATGAGCATAGAACCATGCAGGACCTAGTGTTTGAATGGGCCTAAAGTAACGTGCGGTAATTGCTCCCATTGGCAAAAGAATTCCCCATGAGATGGCATTCAAGGTACCGTGAATCACTCTCAGCATTGTGAGGTCTGTGTGTTGAGGAGCTGATGAACCTGAAAGCACATCAAAGGTGGCAATGGAAGAGAGATCGGTGGATGTGGTTGGATGAATAGTAGGCGAGTAGCCTTGAACATAAAGTCCTCGATTCCAAACAAGGTGGATTTTGGTTTTGTTTGATTCTAATTTGATTGTGGCATAGATTTGGATGAGAGCACCATTGTGTATGGTGGCCTTTTTACCCCCAAACATGGCTGCGGTGGAAGAGAGGAGGCGGATATCAAGGGGTCGAGAGAGTAGTGGAGATTTTTGGAGTTTCACATTGGGGTCTAGGATGTAAGGAAGTAGCACTATTTGGCCTGAATTTGGATCGGAAAAGGCTATTAAAGCACGAGTTCCTGTCATCTCCGATGATGTAGGGTTGATGCCCCATCCAACCCACCCAGAAGGTGAAATGAAGGTTCCAAAGAAGACTAGCTCTAAGGTGGAGTTATGAGGGTGGAAAGTCCATGCTATGGAGGCTTGTTGGGTGGGAAGGTTCATACATTTTTGGAAGGTTTTAGTGGAGGTTTCTGTCGTGCAGTGAGACGAAAAACCAATGTGAGGAAGGAAACACAGTGGGAAGAGGAAGACATAAACAAGAAACATAATGGTACTATGGTAGAGAGAAAAAAATTGCAGTAGTGGGTGGTTTATGTGGTTTGCTAGAGCTTTATCTTTATGTAAACGATTTGTGTTTTGTAATGATGTCTTCAAAGGAAGAGTGTAATGTAATGTAACATTCCATTATGGTTTTTGAGGACATTAGTGAATTTAGTTTAAGCTTAACTTTGAAGGAAAGTCATATAATATAATACTCTATGCATTAGGTGGACACACATATGCAGAAATATACTACTCTTTCCCCAATTATACTGAATAAAGTTCCTCTAAATACAATCATCATTTCAAATTACCAAATACATTTATGATTTATATACAAAAGGGTATTTTAATTTTCATACATCGTCATGTCAGCACATCACAATCATCTATATGTGCGACTTTTTTTTTTTTTGTAAACTAAAGGTATCCTCCGCGCGCAACTGTAGAGACTATTCCTCATGTAACTGAGATCGGGGTTGACCTCAAATAAAAGTCGAACATTTTTAATCATTTACTGTTATAATTAACTCAAAATTTACACGAACGGTGTATATGAATTAAATTCTTATGTACAAAAAAACTTATACTAAGTAAGAGAGTAATGTATTATGTAATTTATGAAAAAGTGGAGAATTGAGAAAACCTGTCAATATCAGCATAACATTGAAGCTTGTTATTCCTAACTTGAACATCCTGCAAAAATTGAAAAACCCATAAATGAAAATCCAAAAGGGTAAAAGAAAGTGAAATCAAAAAAGGAAATTTTTGAGAAACAGACAGTGATTGGGTGAATAGATTTGGCAAGAAGTGGTGAGGAACAGAACATGGAAATTAGCAGAAGAGATATGAACAATGAATTTCGATTTCGAGGGAAAATTGTTGTTGCAACTATCATCATTGTATCCAAAGTGGTGGTTTTTCAGATTGAAGTTATATAAGCTGGTGTGTGTTTGAACCAAAGTGGTGGTTTGTACGGTGGGACATACATACAAGTACAACATGTTCATACAAACATATGGATTGTGTTTTTTATTTTTGTTACAAACATATGGATTGTTTGATAGAGATTAAAAAAAAAATCAATAATTTAGAAATTAAATTTTAGAGATTTTTTTTGACAAATTTTTTTTAGTTTTTCTTTGGTTACAGAAATTATTATGAGTTCGTAAAATAAGAGAAAAAAGAATATGCACAAATTTTATACTATCAACCAATAATAATATTTTATTCCATCAAACTTTTTTTATATGAAAATGAAAATTCATTCATCTATTTAAAATTGAAATTTTGTTTGGACTTTATAAATTTTTTGACTCTAAATTGATGGATGATGCATATCTATTTAATTCTTAAACTCAAGTATGTATATGTATAACTTATGACAATAATTGATGAGAAAATAACTATTGTCAAAAGAGAAATTAATTATAGTTCTCTAAACGTTAGTTGTTCGGCGGTGATTGATGCTAGATTTAGTTGGGAAGATTACAGTTCGATCTTCCGCAACTGCGTTTGGGAGAAACTGAAACCACTTGATGCCAAAACTCATCTGAACTCTAAACTATTAAGGGCCCTTTCTCTATCAATCAGAAAATAAAAACAAAAATAAATAAATTATGGTTCTCTAAACGACCAGTAGGATTTTTTTTATATTTTTTTACAATACAAACTAATAAGATTTTTTAAAATTAAACAAATGTGAAAACTAAACTTTCAATATCCGTGTAGGAGTTTAACTCCTGTCAACAAATGTTTATTTATAAGGATCGACTAAGTCAACCGGTTAAGAAAGTCAAGTATACATAATTTTTACCTGTAAAAAGATTAATTACAATGTATGTTATACAAATAAGTTTTTTGACTTTCTCAAACATCATTAACCTAATGAATTTGCTCCAACATTAATCATTTTAGTTGTAATTTATATAAGTTATACAAATGAAGTATGTTACAACATCTCAACCTCTCCAACAAAGTTAGCAAAAAGAAGTCACATAATCTCCTTCTTCAATCTTAAAAAAACATTTACCAAGTTACAACATCTTGTTGTGGCAAGTGTGAGTTAAGTCACACATTGCTTAGAAAAATGGAGGTTGAACACTTTATAAGTAGAAAGACCCATAAACCCAATGCCTTAAGGTTTTGGGTAAGAGTGTGGTGTCCTTCACTTGTATCGTTGTTCTTAGACCCAATGTGGATGATCCCCCGACTACCCCCTCGATGTCCCAACAGTGGTATCAGAGCCGATGGTTAAAAATCGGGCTCCTTGTGTCGAAATTCTTCCTGACAAAGGTGGTCAGGCGGCGGGTCCCGTTGTGCAAGTGGCAAACAGCGGTGCAAGTGAGCTTGAGGGGGAGCATAAAAGAATTGAAGGACTCACACTTGAGGGGGAGATTGTTGTGGCAAGTGTGAGTTAAGTCCCACATTGCTTAAAAAAGTGGAGGTTGAACACTTTATAAGTAGAAAGACCCATAAACCCAATGCCTTAAGGTTTTGGGTAAGAGTGTGGTGTCTTTCACTTGTATCGTTGTTTTTAGACCCAATGTGAATGATCCCCTGGCTGCCCCCTCGATGTCCCAACACATCTCAACCACCTTTTACCTCATCATTGTTCCTCATGTTGATGACCTTCCTCCTAATGTTGAGACCACTTCAGATGTACCCTTTTCTTTATTCACACTCATTGCAACAGCCATGGACCACAGAGAACCAAACTTGACTCATAGCCTTGGCATTAACTTGTAGAAAAGACCAAGACAAAGACTTTATTAACATTTTATACTTGATTTGAGTACTGTTTTGGTGTTCAAAGCAATTAGATTCAAAGGTTGCATGAATACGAAGTCGAATGTTAGTGTGGAAGTAGAGAAAGGTGAATAAGATGGCTTGTTCACAAAAGAAAAGAAAGTGTGTGCAATTCTGTGAAAAATGTGATGGATGATAGGATTGAACTAGGAAGAGAAGTGAGACCAAATCATGCCAAATTGAAGAACTTCTTCTTAAGCGACGATTGAGTCCTCATTTCTTGACACTTTCTGTCACAAGCATCATGATTTATTCTAAATTCTGAATTTCAATAGCACAAACTTAAGGTTTGCAATAAGTTATTGCACATCATCATTATTATTGTTGAAATTATTGTGAGCTTGTGTGATGAACTTTTATATCATCACATGCATAGCAGTTGACAGAAAAATAAAGAATATATATTCTGTTCAAAATGCCAAACACAACCATTGTTATTTATGACAGCAATTTTATCACTAACATGAAAATTAAACAGTGCCAATACTATATACAATAAAGATAACTATATCATTTTGGTTTATAAGAAATGATAAACAATGATAGTAATGCTCAGATTACAGATTCATCTCCCAACTTTTGGAACCACACAACAGCAAGGGTAACAAGGGATGCATAAACTGCATTGGGTAACCTTTGCACCACTTTTCCAACACCAGGGACCCCTTCGGTGGCTTTTTTTGTCGCCATTGCAACAGATGGTGCTACAACCAAAGTCAGGATAAGCTTTTGACTAACAACGGTGAATGTATCAGCTGTCATTTTTTGGATGAAATCACAGAATTCTTCATGATCGATTGCCCCATCCAAGTTCATATCACATTCCTGCACATTGTTATATGAACCATGTAAATTAAAATATACCAACCATTATAATATACATGAAAGTTTGTTCATTGTAATTGGAGCAAATATTAGTCTGAATTAAGTTATACTACACATTTAAATTTCTCAGTATTGTTGGTGCTATGAAGCACAGACACCTATATTGAACACAACATTGATGTTGACACATCGACACCAATAATAATTTAAGGAAATAGAATACGTGCCGGACACCGGACACGGCTTCAAACTGACATTTTAACATAGTCAAGCATGGAGAGAGAAAATATGAGCAAAATATGCCTAACAACTCATGGTACTTGATCAAATTTTTACAAGTTGATTCTGAATGAAAATCAGAATAAGGCTTTATACACATATCACAACAATTAGTTTCTTGAAAATAGATCAAAGCTCGAACGAAATGTGAAAAAACCTTTGATTATTTGTACAAAAGCTTTGTCCATAGCATAAAATTTTCAGAGTCATAAACAAACAAGTATATAGTTTTGTCTATAAGTATGACAGAACAAAGTACCTGCATGATTTGTCTGACTGTTTCTTTTGACGGAGGATCAAAATGGGGACCAGGAATAAACTTGTTGATATCACTATAACATCGAAACAGATCACTATTAGAAGAACTATATACAAATTTATTCATTATTAGAAGAACATCAACAAAGTTAAAATGTTTAATACAACTACGAAGCAGACTACTACTTACTTGTAAACAAGTAAAACCGCTATATACAGATCTTCGAAACTCAAATATTCCGTTTGAATTTGATTCCTTACTTTCTGATAAACTCGATCTGTTATCTTCCTAATTTGCTTTTTCCTCCACTCTTCACCTGCATTCAATATCAAGGCATAAAAAATGCACTATTATCATTCAATTCAGATTCCTCAAGTTCATGCAGAATAAAATATAAATTCTTTTAACCATCAACGAAATGAATTTACCAATTATTCTGAACAGGATCTTTAATAAATTAAGAGTAAGTTTAAATGGTTTTCGGAATATTTAGGAAGTATATGAACTAATTTCTCTTGTCCTTCCTGAATTAAGGATGCAACTAATATGTTGCATATAATATCCTATTAGAACCCAAACTTATTTTTCTTGTTTTTTTGGCTTTCACCCTGGTTCCTAGGGGAAGGGGGCCCTAGTAGTCCAAAGTTCGGTGCGAGTTCTGGCATCAAGTGGTTTCAGTCCCCTCCCAAACTATTGCAGCTGATTTTGAACTCATACATTCACTTTCTATCCTTTTTCCATGTTCCTATTAATCTGTCTATTGTTGGTCTTTGTTTTTTACACTATCAATCATCAAGGGTTGAAAAACACACACATAGACACATAAACTATGAAATTGTGAAAATCTGAAGAATTGATTAAATTTCCATACTTTCAGCCTCTAAAGTGAAAAATTAATGTATATGAATTTGTGGGTAATTAATTCTAAAACAGGAAATAAGGAAAGTGAAAATAAAATGAATAATACCTTGAAATTTGTTTAAGATTTGTCCCATGATGATGATGATGATATTGTTGACTCTGTTTATCTTTCAACTGTTGTGGGGGTTGAAGAGTGAAGATGGAGAATTGATAATTAATGAATGAATGAAAATCAAAGCTAAGATTTAGATTTGGTTTTGGAGTCAAAAATCACAATCACATGCTACTATACATTACTCAATTTTTACTCTTTCAAATGTCATTTTCAGTTTTATAATCTATAAACTATTTTGTTTTTGGTCAACTACAATTTATAAACTATAAAGTCAGGTATATTTGTCTAGAAGTTCTAGCTCAACTGATAAAAAATGTCGAAATTACAAGACGTGTCTATGACTGGAGTTCAATCTCTGATCCCTTTATTATGGCTGTGTCATTTTATCTATGTACCAAAAAAAAGTCAAGTGCATTTGTGTTCAGCTTGAAGACCGACCGGTCTCTCAATAGCACAATATTTGTTCAAAATGATTAATAAATTTTAGTTAAAGATAAATACTTTGTGAGATATCAAATTTAACCGTGATTAAAATAATTTTCAGTTTGTCAAAAAAAAAATACAGTTAAATTTATTTATTTTTAGATTATCAAACTCACTTTTTGTAGTAATAGAGCGTTAAAATAAAAAATCAAAAACACACAAAACTTACATGTACTTCAAATTCGAATCTAATCAAATAAAAAATCATAAATTTACCAAAAATAAAAATAAAAATCCTAAGAGATTTTGTTATAGTCATGTGCTAAAAAAATTTGATCTTGAACGTAGAAATTTCGAGTTCAAGCTTCGACAATGTGTTTCGGATTCATCAACAAGTAATAGTAATGTGTTGTATAACTAATTAAACTAATAACTGTTAACAGTTTCTGCATAACTGTAAACTATTTTAACTGTGTTGCTTGGTACACAATAAACCAGCTATTGCTCATTCTTCAAAATTTGGTAGGAACAATATTGACCATTGTTCAGATGAGAAGTGTAGTAAATTCTGAATTCAAGCTTCTAAAGAAAGTTAATTAAGCACATAAATGTAGGGCGACATGTCTTGAGCTATCAGATTATGATTATAAGTATCCTTATGATTACATATTATAATGATTATCTTATTCTAAAGAAGAAACAGAAGAAAAAAAAAATTGAATTGGCAAAATTTTATTTCAATAAGCAATACAAGGAGTATATAAGATGCCCTTAACGAATAAAATAAAAGAAACCGGAACAAAGACTCTACCGTCACCTAACACCAAAGCCCAAGTCATAACAATAACGCGGCAAAAAATTGCCCCCACCCACACAAAACAACAACGACACTCAACGGGATAGACAATCTCCTGGATCCCATTTCCATTCATATAACAAACACGGAGGCATCTTCAACTTTGCTAAGCTCCACTTCCAACTCAAAACTTTAATACCGTCCACCACCTCACTTGGAATAAAAGTTCCGTCCGCAAAAATATTATCATTCCGGACTTTTTTATTAATTGCCACACTCCTTAGAAACAGAAAAACTAGAATGCTTAAAAAGCAAATAAAAACTTGACAAAATCATTCCTTATGCATCAAATTTCTCCATTTGAGTGCTAACTGAGAAATAGTCTTTGTAGAAGATCCATATTCTTTGAGTGCACTATTAGCATCTTCTTTCAACTTCTTCATATTATTGCGCAATTTCCCACCTTCTTCACCTTCCACGAGACACTTGATCAACTCAGCAATCTCTGCCCTTTCCACAATGCCATCTTCATTAACTCTCGGCCTCATTCCGATTTTTAGGCCCTCACTCAGCAAAACTGCATTCAATCTTTGCTCTGCGAAAAGAGGCCATGTGATTAGTGGCACACCATGCACCACACTCTCCAGCGTGGAATTCCATCCACAATGAGTCAAGAACCCACCAATTGATCTGTGACTAAGGATTTCAATTTGGGGTGCCCATGATGAAACAACCATCCCTTGTTCCTTGGTTCTTTCCATGAATCCGGGTGGTAAATATTGTGAAAGGTCAGCATCATTTTTTGCAGAAACTGAAAGATACTCTCCACTAGATGTACTACTTGGTGCTTTAGCAAGCCATAAGAATTTATGATTACTCGATTCTAAACCGAAAGCCAGCTCAACAAATTGTTCTGGTGAAAGTGTACCGCCACTCCCAAAAGACACATACAAAACCGAACAAGGTAGTTGTTTATCCAACCATGTGAGACATTCCAACCCACGATTAGCCACCACATCATCACTCGAACTTGTTACTGTCGAGATGATGGGTCCTACAGGATACACAGAAGGATTGTTATAGCAACCCTCCTGTGACAGTGCCTTTATAGGACCCATTTCCATTTCTAAGAAACTATTAACAAGGACACCATCAGCAAAACTTAAAAGTTTAACAATTCGAAGAAAGTTTCTGTAAAGTTTACTTGATCTATCTTGAGCCATGGTACAGATATCCCTGCCATGGAATGGTATACAGCCTGGTATTTTGATAGGTTCTGGTAGATCTCTGTACTCGCACGATGTTTCCTCGTCTAACTTCGGCATGAATAAGCTCAAAGACAGTGTAGTAGCGGCACAAGGCAAGTATATATAGGACAACATATTGAATTCCTTAGCAAAGTTTAGTGCTTCAACCATAAAAAAATCAACCACCAAGGCTACATGGGGAGTCCTTGAAGTCAAGGACTTCAAGGCCTGGTGTATAAATGGCAATGAATGAGTCACTGTGAGCTGAATTTGCATTTCTATTTTGAGTCCTTGTGGTAGGTCATTGGGCTGAACTGGTGGAAGAAAAATGTGGTTGATGTTTGATGGAAGAGTTTGAAGGATGGTTTTTGAGGCACTTGGAGGAGAACCAAGTGTGGGAATGATGCATGTGACATGAATGTATGGATGAAGATGAACAAGTAGCTTAGACAATTCAAGAATAGGGACTAAGTGGCTATAGCCAACACCAGCAACAACTGCAATGTTAATTGTTTTCTCCATCGAATTTTGTTGACAATTATTTTGTGAAAAATAGAATTATTTTATTTATGTGCCAAAGCATCAACATTAAGTTCATTCTTATACATTTTGAAACGATGAATATGAGCCACTCAAACTAGCTACTACAATGAAAGATAAGAACCATAATGTTTTTCTGACACACTAAAATGCAGTTGCTACAAATTAATGCATCTATAATCATTCACTCGTTGCAACCACTAAAAAGGCCAACCAAAGCTGTAGGACCATTTTCAAGGCCCTCGGCTATGTTGAAAGGCCAACCAAAGCGGCAGGACGAACTCCAAGAGTTTTGTATAAAGATGCATGTAGTCCGATACAAGAAAACCTTCCATCCGAATCCGCTTATATATGATATGTGCCAAATTTGTTACACCTTCAGATTGAGTAAGATTATACTGTGAAATCATTCCACACATGGGTATGCGACCATGGACTCTCATATTCAAGAGCACAGCATCAAGTGTCTTGCCTCCAACATTCTCAAAGTAAATGTCAATGCCATCTAGAAAGTACCTGATTTACATAAATTGATATAAACTAGTTATTAGTATGTCTCATGTTACCAAGTGTAGTAACTCAAACACGGACATGACGCTAACACTGATACATAAACATTAGTAATAATTTGGAAAAATATAAGTGATTGTACATAATCACAAGTGTCAGACTTCGACTCGTAAATTGTCAAATACTTTTTTATGTCAATAAAACAAAATGAATAAAATTTCTCTTCCATAAAACTGTTAAAATTTTACCTTTTCAATGCTGCATCAAGGTCAGGCTCTTCTTTATTGTTAAATGCTTCATCATATCCAAATTTATTCTTCAACAGATCCACCTGATAGCATAAAGACACACATATCAAAATTAGGCTAATTGAAATATTAGTACTTTGAAGTTTGAACATCAAAACTAATAAGTTGATGCTAATTTGTTAATTATGCAGCAATATATAACAGGTAACAACAATAATTTAGACAACTACTTTCTCTTTAGTTCCAGCACTTCCTACGACATAACAACCGGTCGATTTAGCAAATTGGGCAACAATTTGACCGACTGCACCAGAGGCTGCCGAAACAAAAACATTCTCTCCTTTCTTAGGAGAGCCTAATTCCAAGAAACCACCATAAGCAGTCAATCCTGGCATACCTGTACTTCAACAAAAAAACTATGCAATCAATAACTTTCATAACCTTGCTCCTAAAATTCAAGTTCAAGAAGCATTATGCATACTCAAATATAAAATATAAATCAAAATTGTTGCATACAATACATACCTAGAATTCCAGTATAGTAAGAAAGTGGTACATCAGTGTGCTCAATTTTTAACATTCCAGTAGCAGGAACAATGCTAGCTGTACTCTTCCCATTTAGTAATACAATAAACTAAATCACCTTTCTTATAATCTTTGTGTCCAGATTCGAAGACTTTAGATACACACCAACCTATCAATGGCTGCAATTACTCATCAGTTAGTTGCTATGCTACATTTTTTCCTTTATGATAATCTAAACTATACATTACTTAATACATCTCTACTTCTCTACTAATCCATAAAGGGGATACAAATTTTAGGCTGGCTTTTTCCTTTCCAAAAATACCCTTACAATATAGTGCCAATTATTACTTCATCAAAAAAAAAACATTAACCACTTGTAACTTGCATTTGTAACTGCACTTTCTTTCTTCAAAAAAAATGTTTACCATACGTAGACTTAATTCATTGATTCATTGATACTGAAGGGACAAATTACAAAATGTGTTTTCTCCAATTGTCATCTCCAACCACTACAACAACTACAAACTCCAATTAAAAATAATGGTAGGACATTCTTGATTAATTAATTGTTATCTCCATTTTATACTCGCCTTTATGCTATCATTCTTACTCTTTTTTTAACACGACTTTATTAATTTCCAGTGGCTTATATAATTTATATTTCCTATTAGTTCTCTTATTGGGTGAGGGAGGAAATTAAGAAATAACCCAACATTAGATTAATATATACTTTGAATTCTCACAAACTTTTGAAGGATATGAACTGCATGCGTAAGAGGAAGGTTGGCGAATAAATGAGAGTGGGATTTGAAAATTTAATCAATATACCTATAATCTATAAAAATAATATCTATCAACTTTCAATTCTAATTAATAACTCCCTTTTTTTTATTAATTCATCACTTCATTACAAAAAGTCTTTATCTTCTCATATTATATTAACCATTGCATAAATTCATTTTACTTGCATGTAATGCACACCAAATTTCAAACAAAGAGAGATAGAAAAGGGGTAAAGTGAGAGTGGTTATATTTATTTGGGGTATGTTTCACGGTATAAAATTTGGTCTTTCTTTTTTTTTTTCTTTTCATATCAATTTCAATGGAAAGTATACATTTTTTTTTATTGATTTTATTAGTCAATGAATTATACTTTTGTTGTCTTTTTTTTTTTTATGAAAAAGGAAATATGAATTCTTCTATTAATTATGGGATATGGGAGTGGGTCGCGTTTTTTACGAAAGATAGAATGAGAGAAGAGGAAAATAGATGCAGAAGAAGATTGGAAGATGCCGACTTCCGTGTCAATTATGGTAATGTTCTTATTTTATTATTCTTTTTTGAATTCAATTACATGCTTGATCTAAAACCAAAGTTCATGAAATAGAAAATAATAGGTAGCATAACCTTCTTCTTCTTTTTTCTTGCGTTCATGTTGAAAACATATATAATATAACACTAAATTGTGAATATGTATCAGTTTGCACCCTTTTGATCAACCTCTCGCCCAATAATCTCTTCTTTTGTATAAAAATTATTGAATAATTTCTTTTCAATGTTCCGTGATTACATTCGTATCATTTTTATACTTTTTTTGTATCATTTGTTTCATGTTTTCATCAATTTCTTTTATTTCGAGTGTTTTCAAATGAAATGATTTGACTACGAAGTTAAGGATTGGACAATGTTAAAGAACCAATTTGTTCCAATTCATATTACTCACAATGAGACAATCATATCAATTTAGTTTATTTTTTTCACCATGCATATTTACTCCAAATTTCCACTTTCTTTATTATTTTTTTAAAGTCATTATCATTGTTTAATAATTATTCTTTATAATATTATTTAGTTATTAAAGTTAAGATGTTGGGAAGCTTTAACGGATATATTTTGATGATGTGAGATACAACTTTTGTTGTTTTTTTATTAAGTTAGTGTTTATTAAAAGTCAAATATTATTTTTATTGTATTGATTCTGTTTTTATTTTTATTTTTTATTCAGACCTTAACTTCACTAGCGTTACAAAGGATAAAAAGAAACATTTGAAAAACAAAGAAGATGAGACTTTATCAATTTTATTAAAAACAATAACAGACATGTGACACGCCATTGTTGGGTGCCCTGTCCTGATCTCTATGGGATTTAATTTGTTTTTTTTCTCCAAAAGTTAACTATTAATAAAACAAATAGAAGTGCGAAAAAATTTATAATAACCTTCAATATATAAATTAACATCATAAAAAATATGTATCACACCCGCTAGTTAATATAGTGAGAGTATTACTTACACTTGATACACTAACATAACATGTAAGATGTAACTGCATCTAATATGAAAGAGAAATTATGACATACTGAACCAGGGGTGAGAGCACCAATTCTTAAGGCAGAGTCCTTGGTCAATCAACATCCTCAAGTAAGGATCACAAGACAAGTACAGATTTTTTAGCAGCAGTTCATTGGAACCTTGTGGAAGCTTAAGAGTTATGGTACTTTCAACAATGGCCATGTCTGATTCTTTAGGAAAACCAGAAACATAGTCTCTCAGAATCACTTGCTTGTTCTTCACTTGTGTCATCTTAGGAACTGTGTCACCAATGCTTTCAGTGTTTGTTGTGTTATGGTGTTTGTGTTTGTACTGTTGTTGACTGTTAGGAATTGTACACATGTAGTTCCAATACAATTATGGCCACACGTACATTCCCTTGAATATTTATCTTACAAAAAAATTCTTTCTTTTTCTTCTTCTTCTTTTGCCAAGTAGTCTAGCAGTCAAAATTTCACCTTTCTAAACTTAATAAGTAGATATATCAACAATCGAACCTCAATCTTGCGTATTATATTTAATATTCCTATTAACTGAGTTACATTCACGGGAACTATCTTACAAATTTCTATTAATATAAAAAAAAATCCTAAAACATAAATTAAAAAATTAGTGGGTTAAAATTGCATATTTAAAAGGCTTAAATAATCAATTGGTCTCTGTAAATTCGCGTGTTTTTGGTTTTAGTCTCTATATATATTTTTTTTAAATTAATCCCTGAAATTTATAATCATTTTGGTTTTAGTCTCTAAAGTTAAAATCCCTAGGAAAATTTGAAGGAAAATCCGCAGGAAATATATTCTGCAGGAAAATTCAAAGGCAAATCCTAAGGAAAATCCGCAAGTTTCTTTCGGATTTTAACTTTAGGGACTAAAATCAAAATTATTTTAACACTCAAGGATTAATTTCAAAAAAATAAATATACAGGGACTAAAACAAAAAACAAGCAAACTTACAAGGACCAATTTGTTATTTAAGCTTATTTAAAAATATGGGATCAAAATTTCATGAGATAAAATAGAGTGAACAAAACTATAATTAAATAATTTTTAAAAGCAAATAAAATAGTTTAAAGCAAAAAATACATTAGATACTTTGACCATAAAATCAATATGAGTAGTACAATTTTGTTGAAAGATGTTATCTCTTTAAACAAATCACAATTACCGTAATAGATTAGTCTTTGTAATTGATGCAGAAATACCTTGGTTCATAAAAAATAACATGTTTACTTATCGTAAAAGCAAGCTATACAAATCTAAACTTTATTACAATAAAAAAATAAAAACAGATAAAATTTGTGAATCACCAAGAATACTTAAGTCTATTATGAAAGATAATTACAATAGAGGTTTTCAAAGGCCATCCAAAGAGTGATCCATACACTACTAAACACAAAAAACATGAAAAAGACACCAACATTAAACAAAAGCATATTCATTCATTCATTCAATCATGAGCTACAACAAGCACTTGTTTGCCAACATTTTGACCACTAAAGAGACCAACCAATGCTGCTGGGCCATTCTCAAGACCTTCAGCTATGTCTTCCACATACACAATCTTTCCTTCTCTTATAAGAGGCGAGACAAACTCCAAGAATTTTGCATAAAGATGATAGTATTCATATACAACAAAACCTTCCATACGAATCCGGTTATATATATGATATGTGCCAAATTTGCAACCCCTTCAAGTTGAGTAAGATTATACTGTGAAATCATTCCACACACAGGTATGCGACCGTGGACTCTCATATTCAGGAGCACAGCATCAAGTGTCTTGCTTCCGACATTCTCGATGTAAATGTCAATGCCTTCTAGAAAGTATGTTATTTATACTAGCGGGCCAAACGGGCTGTTTGTGTGATACATACTTTTTATTATGCTAACTTATATATTGAAAATTATTATAATTTTTTCGCACATTTTTTATTAATAATTAACTTTTGAAAAACAACAAATTAAATCACATAGACGTTGAATTAAAGGTAATTAATTAAATTGATTTAAAAAATATAGATATATGGACGTTAACAAAATGTCATTAGTTAATTTCATTGTCTTTTTTCTATACACTAAATGTGAGAGATAATTTAAGAATTCATTGGATGCCAAATAGCTCAGATTAGTTAACAAAATGTGAGAGATTAGTTAATATGGATGTCTTACACCTACTACATGGAAAACAAAAGAAGCAATTTAACACTATAACTTTGAATTATTATGTTTCAGATTCAATTTATATATTTAAAATATAAAAGATGAAAAATAGAGAAAACAAACCTGAAAGGGTTCTCATCACATTTTCTTCATTAGACCATCTCTCAAGTGTCGGTATGAAATCAATTTTCTTCACCATTGAATCTAGAATATTGGCATAATGGCGTGCACTCTACCATCAACAATAACACATAAAAATCCAATTTGTCATCACTAAATAACCATTTATTAGTCACATGCATGTTCATAATTTAAATTGAAAAACCACTGCAATATAATATCTTTCATGTGATATTTTAAGGCAATACTATATAGTAAATTTGGAAGGCAATACTATATAGTAAATTTGGAGAGTAGGCATAATGACATAAATTACTTCAATACTGAGAAATTCATATGTATCAAAAATAGGAAATAAAATTAATAAAACAATCCTATAAAGGGTTCTATATCACTTTATTTAAATCATGATACTAACTATTGTAACTATCTATGAAGCACTAACAATAACACGAATACGACACTGACACTGACGCTAGCATTGATATATAGACACAAGTATCAGTGTTGTGTTTGTGTCGACACCAACACATGTCATATATGTCTTCAATGTATAATGTCGACACCAAAGCTGTAGGACCATTCTCAAGACCCTCGGCTATGTCTTCCACATTCACAATCTTTCCTTCTCTTATAAGAGGCAAGACAAACTCTAAGAATTTTGTATAAAGATGATAGTATTCATATACAGCAGAACCTTCCATCCGAATTCGCTTATATATGATATGGGCCAAATTTGGTACACCTTCAGGTTGAGTAAGATTATACTGTGAAATCATTCCGCATACAGGTATGCGACAGTGGACTCGCATATTCAGGAATCAGGAGCACAACATCAATTGTCTTTCCTCCAACATTCTCAAAGTAAATGTCATTGCCTTCTGGAAAGTATCTAATTTACATAAATTATCCGCAAATTATTATTGTGTCTCATTATACTGAGTGTAGTAACTATCTCGAAGCACTAACACAAAAACCGACATGACAATGACACTGATGCATAAACATCTATTATAATATATTAATTTAGAGTTCAAATTATAATGTTGACACCTCACCAATTTTATGTCAAGTAATTAAACTTTTGCCATGTCAAGAATATTCCTATGTGGCACCTCTCAAAACACACTATTCTAATACTCTATAGTATTCTCTATTGAAGCTATTGAATAATTATCTCATCTATTACTTATTCATTTTTTATTCATCTTTATTATCCTTTTATTTCAAACTTAATAACTTAAATTCGGTTACTATTTCTTCAACTCCCATCTATTATTATTTTATAAAAAAATTCACATAAGAATTATAATAATAATACTAATAAAAATATAATAATTAATAACAAAATATAATAGTATTTCTAATATTCAAATAAGTTTGTTATTCAACCCAAGGGGTGTGGTTGAGCGGCAGTGGGCTCATCCTCCCTTAACCAAGGGTCGAGGGTTCGATCCTCACCTTGGGCATGGAGCAGCTTTAAATCCTTGGGCCAGCTATCCCACCCATCGAGGTGCCTCCAATCTAGCGAGGGAATAGTCACTGCGTTCGGCGGTGGATACCCCGGTCTCAACCAAAAAAATAAGTTTGTTATTCAGGGTCTTCTCATTAAGATTCTTTCAACAACACTTAAATATCTTATCCGATTATGAATATTTTTTTAGTTCGAGAGATTTAAAAAATACAAATATTATAATCGAGAAAGAAATAAAACTGTAATTCAAGTTATTTCGAACACATCAAAAGATCGTATATAATAACTATTTCAATTTTTTTTCTTTATGTGCATCATTAATATTTTCTCAAACTTGGACCTTTTTTTATAATTAAATTTACCGTGACTAATTGATCGGATTCAACTCATACATTATTAAAACTTCAAGGTAGATCTAATTGAACTCGAAAAATATATCACCATTTTATCTTATAATTTCTTAGAATGAGTAAAAATATTATACGACATGTAAAAATTAATTATAGAAACAAACCGACAAAATGTCATATTGGTTAAATCATATGCAAAATTAAAAGATAAAGTTATATAATAGTAAACTTTCTAAAAGATTTTAGATTAAAATTTCAATTTATAAGTGCGTTCATATTTAGTCTTTGATGAAGAAAAAAATATATATTATTTACATCTCACTAACTATTTTCTATATGTTCACTATTATCAATATTTTATTATATATTTTGTATAACAATATTTAAAAAAAAAAACTCGACTCAACCCGGGCAATGCGCGGGCCTCACTCTAGTTAGTAATAATTCGGTAAACTAGAAGTGATTGTATGTTTTATCAACAAAAAAAAAGTGATTGTATGTAATCACAAGTATCAGAGTCGTGCAAGTGTAGGACACACCTTCGATATAAAACCAATATTCCTCATATAGACACCGACACTAACACTGACATTGATATATAAAGCCAATTTTCCTCATATGATCAAAACAAATATGTTTGGTAACAAAAAAATTTAAGACTTATAAGTATTTTTGCTAGCTTATGGTATTTTTTTTAGGGTAAATGAGTAAATACCCCTTGTAAAGTTTGCTAATTTTGCATTACTCCCTGTAATTTATTTTTGTGAGATTTCCTCCTGTAATGTTAGATTCTTTAAAATATCCATTGGACTCAGTCAACCATAATATAACCGCCAAAAACAGAACCGCCGCAAAAAAAAAAAGGCCGCAAAATATAATTTTAGCGAGAGTTTTAAACCGACGCAAAACTGAATCAGGGGGTATTGCAAAGAATCTAACATTACAGGGGGAATTTCAAAAAAAAAAAATTACAAGGGTATTGCAAAACTGGCCAACTTTACGAGGGTATTATCTCATTTACCCTTTTTTTTATAAACAATAACCAGCACTTGAGCTTATAACTTATCTGCTATATACTAAAAACGCATCCGCTATCAGTCACTTTATCATTTGTCAACTATTTTTTACAAAACACAAAGCCTAAGTAACTAAAAATTATGAAGCCTTAGCAAAATCTATATGTAAGAAATTGGACAAATAGGATTAGTGTTCCGGTACATCTAATAAGTCCCACATTACTTGGAACTCGAAACTAAATGTAGTTTATATGCAATACTCACACACTTCAATCTAATGAGGCGCCTTTTATAAAAGACAAATCTGTGAGGGTTCAAGGCAGCTCAAAGCGGCCAATAGCTGTGAAACGGAATATTAGCGCCGTCTGTGGGAACGTGAGGGGGCAGACGCTACATGCCTCCAACTCCCCTTAGCCTCGACTGGGGGGCAACTATTCCAGTACATCCAATAAATCTCACATTGCTTGGAATTTGAGACAAATGATAATTTATAAATAACACTCACACACCTCAGTCCAGCGAGGCGCCTTTTACAAACGACAAATTCGTGAGAGCTCCAGGCAGCTCAAAGCAGACAATACCTCGGAACGCGGTGTGATGCACTTGAGGGTGAAACGGAAAAATTAGCAAGTTCATCAAAAAGTAACAGTGATGTGTTGAATATCCTCAAGTTCAGGTGCCAATTATGCCACCATTAATATGCTAGTAATTAGGACTAAATTATGATGAACTTAAACGTCTGTGTTTCAGGAACAATATAAGACATTCAATCAATGGAACTAAGCTCTTCTCTTACTATACAAGAGATTGGTAGGAAATCAGATATTCAGATGAGTGTAGTAAATTTTGAATTCAAACTACTAAAAAAAGTTTAATTAGGCATATATCAATGTAGGGCCACTTGTCACATACATAGAATGTCTAATAGAAATCTCTGCCCTTTCCACAATGCCATCTTCATTAACTCTCGGCCTCATTCCGACTTTTAGGCCCTCACTCAGCAAAACCGCATTCAATCTTTGCTCTGCAAATAGAGGCCATGTGATTAGTGGCACACCGTGCACCACACCCTCCAGCGTAGAATTCCATCCACAATGAGTCAAGAACCCACCAATTGATCTGTGACTAAGGATTTCAATTTGGGGTGCCCATGACGTTATAACCATCCCTTGTTCCTTGGTTCTTTCCATGAATCCGGGTGGTAAATATTGCGAAAGGTCAGCATCATTTTGTGCAGAAACTGAAAGATACGCTGCACTAGATGAACTACTACTTGGTGCTTTAGCAACCCATAAGAATTTATGATTACTCGATTCTAAACCGAAAGCCAGCTCAACAAATTGTTCTTGTGAAAGTGTACCGCCACTCCCAAAAGACACATACAAAACCGAACAAGGTTGTTGTTTATCCAACCATGTGAAACATTCCAACCCACGATTAGCCGCCACATCATCACTCGAACTTGTTACTGTCGAGATGATGGGTCCTACAGGATACACAGAAGGATAACAATCCTCTTGTGACAACGCCTTTATAGGACCCATTTCCATTTCTAAGAAACTATTAACAAAAACACCATCAGCAAAACTTAAAAGTTTATTAATTCGAAGAAAGTTTCTGTAAAGTTTACTTGATCTATCTTGAGCCATGGTACAGATATCCCTGCCATGAATAAGCTCAAAGACAGTGTAGTAGCGGCACAAGGCAAGTATATATAGGACAACATGTTGAATTCCTTAGCAAAGTTTAGTGCTTCAATCACAAAATAATCAGCCACCAAGGCTACAAGGGGAGTCCTTGAAGTCAAGGACTGCAAGGCCTGGTGTATAAATGGCAATGAATGAGTCACTGTGAGCTGAATTTGCATTTCTAATGGTAGTCCTTGTGGTAGGTCATTGGGCTGAACTGGTGGAAGAAAAGTGTGGTTGATGTTTGATGGAAGAGTTTGAAGGATGGTTTTTGAGGCACTTGGAGGAGAACCAAGCGTGGGAATGATGCATGTGACATGAATGTATGGATGAAGATGAACAAGTAGCTTAGACAATTCAAGAATAGGGACTAAGTGGCTATATCCAACACCAGCAACAACTGCAATGTTAATTGTTTTCTCCATGGTCAATTATTTTGTGAAAAATAGAATTATTTGATTTATGTGCCAAAGCATCAACATGAAGTTCATTCTTATACATTTTGAAACGAAGAATATGAGCCACTCAAACTAGCTACTACAATGAAAAGAATGTTTTTCTGACACACTAAAATGCAGTTGCTACAAATTAATGCATCTAACTACAATCATTCTGTGATTAATGTAAGATATAGAAAAAGGAATAGATCTGTATATATAGTATTTTGGAATAAAACTATAATGGTATTAATGGGATGGAAAGAGGAAGTAAATCTGATAGTATAGGTATTAGGTAGTAGGTACTATCAGCCCAAAAGCATCAACTGCTCCCTTTCTACCAACAAAGTGGTCCCACAAAATAACAAATTCTCTGCCTGATTGATTATATATGATATGTGCCAAATTTGTTACACCTTCAGGTTGAGTAAGATTATACTGTGAAATCATTCCAAACACGGGCATGCGACCATGGACTCTCATATTCAAGAGCACAGCATCAAGTGTCTTGCCTCCAACATTCTCAAAATAAATGTCAATGCTATCTGGAAAGTACCTGATTTACATAAATTGATATAAACTAGTTATTAGTATGTCTCATGTTACCAAGTGTAGTAACTCAAACACGGACATGATAATAACACTGATACATAAACATTAGCAATAATTTGGAAAAATATAAGTGATTGTACATAATCACAAGTGTCAAACTTCGACTCGTAAAGTGTCAAATACTTTTATATGTCAATAAAACAAAATGAATAAAATTTCTCTTCCATAAAACTATTAAAATTTTACCTTTTCAATGTTGCATCAAGGTCAGGCTTTTCTTTATAGTTAAATGCTTCATCATATCCAAATTTATTCTTCAACAGATCCACCTGATAGCATAAAGACACACATATCAAAATTAGGCTAATTGAAATATTAGTACTTTGAAGTTTGAACATCAAAACTAATAAGTTGATGCTAATTTGTTAATTATGCAGCAATATATAACAGGTAACAACAATAATTTAGACAACTACTTTCTCTTTAGTTCCAGCACTTCCTACGACATAACAACCGGTCGATTTAGCAAATTGGGCAACAATTTGACCGACTGCACCAGAGGCTGCCGAAACAAAAACATTCTCTCCTTTCTTAGGAGAGCCTAATTCCAAGAAACCACCATAAGCAGTCAATCCTGGCATACCTGTACTTCAACAAAAAAAACTATGCAATCAATAACTTTCATAACCTTGCACCTAAAATTCAAGTTCAAGAAGCATTATGCATACTCAAATATAAAATATAAATCAAAATTATTGAATACAACATATACCTAGAATTCCATTTAGTAATACAATAAACTAAATCACCTTTCTTATAATCTTTGTGTGCAGATTCGAAGACTTTAGATACACACCAACCTATCGATGGCTGCAATTACTCATCAGTTAGTTGCTATGCTACATTTTTTCCTTTATGATAATCTAAACTATACATTACTTAATACATTAATATAGTGAGAGTATTACTTACACTTGATACACTAACATAACATGTAACTGCATCTAGATATTAATAATATGAAAGACAAATTATGACATACTGAACCAGGGGTGAGAGCACCAATTCCTAAGGTAGAGTCCTTGGTCATCAAAATCCTCAAGTAAGGATCACAAGACAAGTACAAATTTTTTAGCAGCAGCTCATTGTTCTTCACTTGTTCTTCTTTTTTTGCCAAGTCTAGCAGTCAAAATTTCACCTTTCTAAGCTGAATAAATGGATATATCAGCATTCAAACCTCAATCTTGAGTATTATATTTAATGCTCCTATCAACTGAGTTATATTAACGGGAACTATCTTACAAATTTCTATTAATATAAAAAAATTCCTAAAACATAAATTAAAAAATTAGTGGGTTAAAATTGCATATTTAAAAGGCTTAAATAATCAATTGGTCCCTGTAAGTTCGCGTGTTTTTGGTTTTAGTCCCTGTATATATATTTTTTGAAATTAATCCCTGAAATTCATAATCATTTTGGTTTTAGTCTATAAAGTTAAAATCCCTAGGAAAATTTGAAGGAAAATTCAAAGGCAAATCTTAAGGAAAATCCGCAAGTTTCTTTCAGATTTTAACTTTAGGGACTAAAATCAAAATTATTTTAACATTCGAGGATTAATTTCAAAAAAATAAATATACAGAGACTAAAACCAAAAACACGCGAACTTACAAGAACCAATATATTATTTAAGCTTATTTAAAAATATGGGATCAAAATTTCATGAGATAAAATAGAGTGAACAAAACTATAATTAATAATTATTAAAAGCAAATAATATAGTTTAAAGCAAAAAATACATCATAAAATCAGTATGAGTAGTATAAATTTGTTGAAAGATGTTATCTCTTTAAACGAATCACAATTACCGTAATAGATTAGTCTTTGTAATTGATGCGGAAATATCTTGGTTCATAAAAAATAACGTGTTTACTTATTGTAAAAGCAAGCTATACAAATCTAAACTTTATTACAATAAAAAAAAACAGATAAAATTTGTGAATCACCAAGAATACTTAAGTCTATTATGAAAGATAATTACAATCAACAGAATAGAGGAAGAGGTTTTCAAAGACCATCAATAGAGTGATCTATATACTAAACACAAAAAACATGAAAAAAAAGACACCAACATTAAACAAAAGCATATTCAATCATTCAATCATGAGCTACAACAAGCACTTGTTTGCCAACATTTTGACCACTAAAGAGACCAACCAATGCTGCTGGGCCATTCTCAAGACCTTCAGCTATGTCTTCCACATACACAATCTTTCCTTCTCTTATAAGAGGCAAGACAAACTCCAAGAATTTTGTATAAAGATGATAGTATTCATATACAGCAAAACCTTCCATTCGAATCCGCTTATATATGATATGTGCCAAATTTGTGACACCTTCAGGTTGAGTAAGATTATACTGTGAAACCATTCCACACACAGGTATGCGACCGTGGACTCTCATATTCAGGAGCACAGCATCAAGTGTCTTGCCTCCAACATTCTCGAAGTAAATGTCAATGCCTTCTGGAAAGTATCTAATTTACATAGATTGATATCCCAAATTATTAGTGTGTCTCATGTTACTAAGTGTAGTAACTATCTACTAAGCACTAACACAAACACGGATACACAACACTGACATTGATATATAGATACAAATGTCACTGTTGTGTTTGTGTCAGACGCCATCACCTGTCTATAGTGTTGATGCTACATATGTAACTATACTTTTTTATGTCAATAAACAATTGAGTTAAAATTTCTAAAATCACATAATTGTTAAAAACTCGCCTTTTCAATGCTGCATTGAGGTCATGCTCTTCTTTGTAGTTAAAGGCTTCATCATATCCAAATTTATTCTTCAACAAATCCACCTAGTGTGCCACAATACTATTCATTTAGTGTAATTATGTAAAACTTTCAAAAATTGAAAATAGTATTCTTGTAATATAATCAAGCTAACTCAACCTCACTAAGTAAGAAAAGACTTGGATTGTGGTTAATGTAATTAGGTTCATTCAAAATAATAGTACTTTAAACAACAGAATAGATAACCAAATGTTGATATTCATTCATAATTTAGCAGGCACATATAAAAACAATTACAAATTTACAATAGTAACTATGACAAGTACCTTTTCTTTATTTCCAGCACTTCCAACGACATAACAACCGGTTAACTTAGCGAATTGACCAACAAGTTGTCCAACTGCACCAGAGGCAGCTGAAACAAAAACATTCTCTCCTTTCTTAGGAGTGCCTACTTCAAAGAAACCTGCATAAGCAGTCATTCCCGGCATACCTGTACTCGAACAAAAACATAATATAATATGTCAAAACACACAACAGAATGGCAAAAAAAAACTATGTGACTAGCATCAATATGAATTGAAATTGTTGAATACATACCGAGAATTCCGGTATAGTAAGAAAGTGGGACATCTGTGTGCTCAATTTTGAACATTCCCGTTGCAGGGACCAAGCTATACTCTTCCCATTTAGTCATACCCCAAACTAAATCATCTTTTTTATAATCTGGATGTCCAGATTCTACAACTTTAGATACTCCAAGTCCTGTCAATGGCTGCAATTACTTATCAGTTAGTAGCTACATTTATTGTATTGTGGCATATTGATTCAGTCAACAATTTGTAACCAACTTCATATTCCTTTATCAAGTGCAACTTTGTTAGCTTATACTAATATCTAATGAGAGTTTATTAATTTGTCGAGTTACGCGACTTGATATTGATAATATGAAAATAGTTGCTCTTCGTCCTCCTAAATCAATCATAATCTCTCTATGTCACCCCATCCACCAGAAACTATCTTCCGGTAGTGCAACCATCTAATATGAAACATCGCAAAATATAGTTTTTTTTTTTTTTTGAAGAAGCTAAATTAGTCCGCCTAAATTGGTATTGAAGATAATCGAACCTGAGACCACTTTGCAAAATAGTTGATTCTCATTAGACGCAAGTGTAAACGAAATCTACACCAATCGAGTTAAACAATAATTCTATACACAATAATATACTCTGCCTTTTAAAATTAGGCCTTCAAAATGTTAAAACCAATTTCAAAATTAAATTTTGTCTGCACCCCACTTCCTAACTTGCAACAATTCCTTCAAATTCCAAAACAAAATTTTCATGAATAATAATAATAATAATTGATGAAAGAGATATTATGACATACAGAACCAGGGGTGAGAGCACCAACTCCTAAGGTAGAGTCCTTGGTCATCAAGATCCTCAAGTAAGGATCAACAGACAAGTACAGATTTTTTAGCAGCAACTCATTGGAACCTTCTGGAAGCTTAAGATTAATGGTACTGTCAACAATGATCATGTCTGATTCTTTAGGAAAACCAGTTACATAATCTCTCAGAATCACTTGCTTGTTCCTCAATTCTGTCATCTTAGGAATTGTGTCTCTAATGTTTTCAGAGTTTGTTGTGTTATGTTTTTATGACAAAGTTTGTTGTGTTTGTGTTTGTAATGTTGTTGTGCATCTCAAAGTCAAGTAGACATCATGTAATGTAATTTATCACCACACATTCTCTTGAATATTTATCTTACAAAATTCTATTGATAAAAAAATAGTCATAGTGTAAGAAAATTAGTGGTGGGTTCAATTTCATAATTGAAAACTTAGCAGGATAATTTATGAAGAAAAAAAATCAGTGGAATAAAAATTGTGTATTTAAATATGAGATCCAAATTTTATGTGAGATAAAATAGAAGATCAAAACTCGTCAATTTTAATAGACGTTCATATAGAACAAAAAAAACTCTAACTATAAATGGTGTTTCTATTAGTGGACGGTTGGATTAGATCCTTCGAAATAGTCGATTTTTAACCGCGTATTGAATTTTCAAAAAAAAAAAAGGGCACAAACCTACAAAAGCAAATCCATTAGGAAACAAGTTACATGAATATAATTAGGAAAAGCAAAAGCAAAAAAGAATTGTTATTCGTATGATATTGATGTTGCCCCCCTCCAATGTCATTGTCACTGTCACTGTCACTGCCACCTTCAATGTCAAAGTCACTGTCCGGTTGAAATACACAATTTTTGGGTTGAACTCTAGCATTATTAACTATTGATTCAGCATTTTGATTTTCATATGTAAGCATCACATCTTGCAAGCATATTCCATTGCATGGATTTGTTGGACTACAATCCAATTTAACTCCCACTTCTGTTGCTGATGTTCCATGAATATTTTGGTATATAATGTTGCTAACTTTAACCCCTGAACCCTGTTTAATTTGTTTGTATCATACAAAATTTAATTATATTTCATTTCAATAAGCTTATGTCAGGTAATATATAATATATAGTTTGATAAAAATATAAATTTTCCTTTGAAATGCTTACTTGATCGGGACAATGTTTCTCGGTAGGACAATAATTTTGGTCTATTATAATAGGATTTTGAACATTAAACATAGTAGCATGTTGAAAAAATATGTTTCTTGCGAATCCATTGCTAGGTCTTCCCCAAGACTTAATCCGTACACCATTTTGTGTTCCAACGAATTTTACTGTTTTAACTGTCACATTTTCGACACCAAGCTCGTCAAATGTCCACCCCAAACTTCCGACGCTGCGCCACAAAACATTGAACTGATGTTAAAACAATAACATACATACATACGACATGCATGTATATTCTTTTGAATTTACATATTCGAAATAGATCGATTATTACCTGATTCCATGACCTGGTCCACATGCAATGTTTTCGATCCATATGTTTGTTGTTCCTGGTCCAATTGAGATGCAATCATCACCGGTTGCTATA
The DNA here is from genome assembly GCA_951804385.1 of Trifolium dubium. NCBI lineage: Eukaryota > Viridiplantae > Streptophyta > Magnoliopsida > Fabales > Fabaceae > Trifolium > Trifolium dubium. The sequence goes on along the minus strand of OX638063.1, from coordinate 1,196,599 downwards.
TTTGAACTGAGGATGGTGACGCTTGACGAGAGTTCAACATGAATACCATCAGTATTAGGACTATTTCCATCTGCTACTACATGTACTCCTTCTACTTTAACATTAGTGCATTTGTTTATCACTATGTGAAACATTTGGCTATTCAATGAGGTTACTCCATTGATAACAATGTTGTCGGAATTCGTAAATCTTAAGTTCTGTAATTACATATAAGAAAATTGGCATCGATACAAAATTCAAATTACACTAATAATTTAACTGATTTTATTTATTTCACAGCTGAACTCTTAAATAAATATCAAAAGTCATTTTCTTAAAATCATTTGGCGAGATAAGAATAAAAAGAAAAAAGGGAAAGAATCTCGTATTTAAATTGCGCATACATACCGTAGCACCCGTTGGACAACTATCTTTAGATCTCTTACAATCCCACAAAGTTGTGCCTTGACCATCAAGGATACCATTACCAACAATTGAAACTCCATCAACATCTTCAAAAAGCAACCAACTCAATTGATCACCACCACTAACATCATATTTAGAATTTGCTATTAGTGTACCTTCAATAAATACCGTGATGTCATTGCTATCGCACCTCCCCTTAAACACAACACTACCCCCAACTAAGAAACTTCCCTTTGGCACATAAATTGTGGTTGGCATTGTTGTGCTACATGCTCTATCCCATGCAGTAAGGATTGCTTTGGTGGAGTCAGTTTTACCATTGGGCTTGGCTCCAAAATCTACAATATTTAAAGTTTCTCTTTCTCCAATACCAATGGTTGATTTAAATTTGATGATGATCATAAAGAGTATAAAAGTGAGAACTTTTAGCCTTAATTGTGTCATTCTAGTGTAGTACGTAGTCAAAGGGATTTTGTAGTCAAATTAAAGAAAAAAAATTGAGGGACACACACACACACAAGTCTCTGATGAAGAAATTTAGTAGTGGTGTGGTGACACTATGGACAGGTAGTAGAAATATTTATATATAGGAATTTGATATGATTTGTAAAATTAAAAAAAAAAAATTGTCTATATGTTAGAATATGTGAATATATTTTATATTTAGTAAACATGTCTTTTATATGTTATGTAAATTTTTTTTGACTAAATCTAATTTTTTTTTATATTTAGTATATTTGTTCAAAAAAATAATTTATATTTAGTATACATATTTTTTTATATTTTATATAGGAATCATGACAACATAATTATAAGAATCACTTATAATTTCTCAAAAAAAAAAAAAAACAAGTCACTTATAAATTATAAGAATTGCTTCAAAAAAAAAATAACACTTATAATAATCTTGTATCCAAAATACAGATTCAAGGTGTATAGATTCACTTAGTTATCACTAGCATGTGTTTTTTTTTTGTCGAGACCAAAATATTCATCGCCGAATACAATGATATTCTCCTCGTTAAATCGGAGACACCTCAAAATGTAGTATAACTGTCTCAAAAATATGGATAAAAATTATGTTTATTATAGTATCAGAAAGTTTGCTATAAAATAATTCTTCCTGTTCACATAAAATATATACAAGATATTTTCATCACTACTAAACTAATTCTTGTGAATTATTTGCAACATCTTAATATTCCTCAAAGCCAAAGCATAATTCATTGTTGGAACAATTTTTGAGGGTCTGCTGCAAATGCTTGAACATGAAGATGATGATGACTGCACATAAATTCCAAAGCGTGTAGACACTAACCTTTAAGTTTGATTCGCCCCCACCAGTTTATGCAAACCGGATGCAAATGGGATAACCGGCGAATCACCATCAGGATACTATTGGAATCCTTAATATGAATTACACATTCATATCAAGCGTATCGTCAATGATAATTTACATAATAAAGTTCCTTCGATTTCTCTCGTGCACTAGAGAAAAGAAAGTAGCATACAATATTGACATGATGTAGATATTCATCGTGTATCCACTTTCATATATCAAATGACATGATGTAGCATACAATATTGTTTGAAAAAAATCTCGAAAAATATTGTTATGAATAATTCAGTTAGTGCATATCTATCATTTAAATTAGTGGATGTCCATTATTGATATTTCATTATTCATTAACTCCCACTGGATTTATCTATTTATCTTATAAATAGAACTCATGTATTAATGCAGCGATACACTTGTGAAGATAATAGAAAAAAACTCTCATCTTATATTCATATTTGTTCTTGCTCTTTTCATCCTCTTCATCTTTCTTTTACATTTTATCATTTATTTTATAATAAAATTTTATCATTTATTTTATAATAAATATCAAATATAATCAGAACATGCGAGAATTAATTTTATTAATCATGATACAAACTACATGGATATATAATTAGAAAAAATCAAAATAAAAAATAATTGTTAATTATATGAGGTAATTGATTGTGCTGCTCTCCCCTGTTTTGTAAATGATTATATTCAATCACTACATATATATATTTAATTTAATTAATAATTGTGCTTTATATATACTAGACTAGAAACAACTATTGGGTTGAACTACACCAGAAGTGAATCCTCCAGCATGATTACATAATGATTCAGCATATTTATTTTCATATGTAAGCATCACATCTTCCAAGCTTATTCCATTGCATGGATTTATTGGACTACAATTCAATTTAACTGCTACCTCTTTTGCTGAAGTTCCATGAATATCTTGGTATATAATGTTGCTAATTTTAACTCCTGAAGCCTGCTTGTTTATATCATCGAAAAAATTATGTTCAATCAGCTAATAATATTTACCGTCAGTGTAAATTAATTTTTACATTCACCAGTAATTAATAAAAATGATTTAAACTTTCATATCATATCAATAAAATAGGTGAAATAAGATGATGTTATAGAATACATAGTTGTTATTAATTTTTTTTCGTGAAACTAACCTGACCGGGGCAATCCTTCTCATTAGGACAATAATTTTGGTCTATTATAATAGGATTTTGAACATTAACCATGGTAGCATGTTGGAAATTAATATTTCTTGCAAAACCATTGCTAGGTCTTCCCCAAGACTTAATTCGAACACCATTTTCTGTTCCAATAAATTTCATTGTTTTAACTGTTACATTTTCTACACCAAGCTCTTCAAATTCTCTACCCAAACTTCCAATACTGCACCACAAATATCAAATCAATGTTAAAACAAGAACACATACATAATTATAATTACGGCAACTTTGTTTTGTAGATTTTCTTTAATTGGTCTCTGCTCGTCTTATACAGAGATATGATCTTATATTAATATATATTTGTCGTTAAAAAAAATACTAATCTTCAATAATTACTACTACTAAAAATTGTTACCTAATTCCATGACCTGGTCCACAAACTATATTTTCTATCCACAAATTTGTTGTTCCAGGTCCAATTGAAATGCAATCATCACCGGTGGCTATGTTGGTATTAAGGATGGTTACACTTGATGAGAGTTGAACATGAATACCATCAGTGTTAGGACTGTTTCCTGCAGCTGTTATCTTAACTCCTTGTACTCTGACATTGTTGCATCTGTCTATCGCTATGTGAAACATTTGACTATTCAAAGAGGTTACTCCATTGATAACAATGTTGTTGGAATTGGTAAATCTTAAGTTCTGTAATTGTATACAAGAAAATAAATTGACATTAATTAATGTTTGAATTAATTAAGTTTTAAGAGCTTAAGTTCAAATCAACTATTCATTTTGTTTTTTTTTAACTGTCACAATTGACCACTGCACATATGTTAACATATGTTAATGTATATTTTTGACGATTAATATATTTATTTATATATTATAAAAAAATATAAAAATATATATTTAAAAATATAAGGCGTACCGTAGCACCCATCGGACATTTTTTAGTAGATCTCTTACAATCCCACAAACTTGTACCTTGACCATCAAGAACACCATTACCAATAATTGAAACTCCATCAACATCATCAAAAAACAACCAACTCTCTTCATTTCCAATAACATTATAATTAGAATTTGCTACTAGTGTACCGTCAATAATTAACGTAATTCCCTTGTTATTGCACCTCCCTTTAAACACCACACTACCCCCAACTAAGAACCTTCCTATTGGCACATAAATTGTGGTTGGTGTTGTTGAGCTACATGCTCTAGTCCATGTAGTAAGAATTGCATTTGTGGAGTCAGTTTCACCATTTGGGTTGGCCCCAAAATTCACAATATTTAGAGTTACCCCAATGCCAATGGCTGATTTAAATGTGAAAATCATAAAGAGTGCTACAACATGCATAAGTACAAAAGGCCTTAGTTGTGCCATTTTCTAGCGTATATTCAAATTACAGAAAGACACACACACACACACAAGGTTTGAAGAAGAAATAATGAGGTAGTATATATTGATAGATTTGGCAGTAGTATTTATAGATAGGAATTTGATTTATAAAATTATGAAAAAGTAAAGATTTTGTCTATATGTGAAGAAAGACATATTTTGTCAAACTAATGAAAGCATGCATGTGTCTACTAATTAATGAAACTTATTGAAACAGGAGGGAATGGAGAGGATTTTATGCATGCAGGAAATTAATATATAAATATAAATTATTATATATAAAAAGAATATAAATATCATTTGGTGTATGTAGTGACAAATATTACAAGAATATTCGTAAATACAATTCATAAGTAAGATAAAAATTGAAGAAAATTTTGATATATTAGAATGCAATATGTGTGTTCGAACATATATGATTATCCACTTTTTAATAGTAGTGTGTATGTTTGTCAAAAAAAATAGTGTATGAATTTCTGCCATTAGGCTCTTATTATGAAACGTCAACAAAATATAAAAGAATAATATACAAAAATTAATAGTTGCTAATACTTTTTTTTTAACAAAATAATATTACTACTTTTTTTTTTACTAAATAATTGTTACAAACTTAAATGTTATAAATTTTTTAAAAAAATGTATTATATCAATTCTTCGTCTTACAAGAGTTTAAAATTCGAAGTTCCCGGCACTATATAAGGGCCACAAGAGCCCATCACTATTCGTGGTGCCAACTTGAGTTGTTTGTGTGTGTGTTAGATATTTGTTGGTTGAGAATTGAAATTAATAATTAATAGTAGAAGTTTATCTTGTAAGAAAAAGATGCATCGATATCATGCATGTGTTGATAAACTATTATTACGTAAATGGTTGCTTTATATATGATCAAGAGCACACATCTTATTCTTATTTTCTGGATTCATGTTATGCATATTGCCAACCAGCCTTCTCTTGCTTTAGGCGCAAGATTAATGCCTTCCCATCCCATCTCAATTATATATGCGTGTATGTGTATATTTTCATGAGATGTTTTATTTGGTGGTTATCCACAAGCACAAACAATAAAACATTATAGTTATAATTATACAAATAAATTATACACGTACCATTTTGTAAGTACAACTCATATATGGTAGTTGTATGATAATTTGATTTGATATGTTGCATGCGAGTTCAAATATGTAATTTCACTTTTCAACATTATTTAGTGTGTAATAAGAATTTTGCCACTAATTAAATATTACTACCTCCGTACTAAAATATATGTCGTTTTGACCATATAACACAAATTAATAAATGTAATCATTGTTGTATGGAAAAGATAAATTATGGGTTAATTTACAAAATTATCCTTCATTAATGGTATGTGAAAGAGAAATTATAGAATTGAAAGAAGAAAGAGAAATAATTAATTAAGGGCATAAGATGAAAAAGAGCATTAAATGCTTCATTGATAATGTAAAACGACATATATTGTGGTGCAATTTTTTTTCTCAAAACGACATATATTTTGGTACGGAGGGAGTATATATTATGGACAACTCTATTTTAAGTACTATGAGGAACAACAATTGCTGAACAATCCAATTTATATAATTGCATAAAATTTGAGAAATTCAAAGGAAGAAGATAAGTTACTTAAATAGGAGGAAATTATTGATTTGGGGAAGAAGATTGGCTACCAAAGATTATATATTCTACAAAAATTTTGTTTTGTAACATCATCACAAACTACTATATACCCTTCATGTGTATCATATGATTGACCATTGTAGTAACTTTGTGTTATTAGTCCTACATTGAGTATTTCACAGTGTTCAATATGGTATTTAAACCATGAGGTTCTCCCACCTATTGGGCTAATCTTTTGGGTTGTGCCCTCTTCATGTGCTAAAATCATAATAATTGGTGCTTTCATTGAGAGTTGGACCACGGAAAGGGCTACCTATAGGCTGGATTAAGGTGTTTCACCGAATATTGATAGGTGGGTGAAGCCGCCGAATGAAAAGGGCTACCGCCGGGTCAGTGTCGATAGAGTGAAAGCCGCCGTGGACGTCGACTCTTAAAGGGTGCGGCAATGTTATGAGTCTCACATTGAGTATTTCAAAGTGCTCAATATGGTATTTAAACCATGAAGCTCTCCCACCTATTGGGCTAGTTTTTTGGGTTGGGCCCTCCTCATGTGCTTAAATTATAACACTTTGTAACATCATCACAAACTACTGTATACCCTTCAAGTTTTTAATTTTTTTTTTTTTAATTTGAGTCTCTTCTAAATGTAATTACATTATCAATCCTTATTTGTGAGTTGACATGTAATTGAGATTTTATTGCATTCACTTTTAACAATTTTAGGTTGATGGAAGATGTTTTATTTTCAAGAAACCTTATAAAACCTAATGTAGTTGGGAAAAAAAATGTTAGAACATCAAGAGGTAGATATTCTCTCAATTTGGATCAGATCGAAAGTGGATCTGTAAATCTCAATATTTATTTCCCTCTGATTTTTTTTTTTTATATTCATCTATTTATGAATAATTTAACTAAGGGATTGAAGTTTGGGTATCTAATTCAAACTTCAAAGTTGAGATAGATTTCGGCTTATAAAAGTAAATGTGCATCTTATCCGTGTCATCAGTTAATTATACAATTTTACTAGTAATGTTATGTTATTTTGCAAAAAGTGTTGAGTTTAGAAAATATAATATTTGGCTTGAATCAGATATTCTAAAAAATACAATTCAACTTATTAAATTGTTTTAGAAGGGAGAAATATTAATGAAGGAGATAATTCGTTTGTTTTCGAACTTCGAATTCAACATATACAAAATGATGCATTTAAAAGAATATATATTTCTTAAAAAAAATATATAAATATATCATCTCAAGTAACATAAGTATCCGTTGAACATTAACAAGAAAAGAGAAAGATGAATTGCAATAAAATAAAAGGAGAAAGAAAAAATAATGGTGGACGCCGGACGGAGACAAGTTTATATTCATGATATTTTTTATATTTATAATTGCAGTTTTATATTTACATATTTTTTTATCGTGTAATAGTTAAACTCAGATTTTAAATTGGAGAATATGAGATTCAATCCCCAAACCCCATATTACAATTTAAATAATTTCAATTCCTTATTTATTTTTTTAACAAAATTTCCTTATTTGTATTTATGCTAAATACTACCAATTTCAATTTTTATAATTTAATATATACTATATAAACATATATAATATACTAATGTATTTTGATATAATAATTTTTTTAAGTATAAAGATAAAATAAGATAAATTTTATAATTCATCATTTTTTGAATCATTTTCTATTATTATTATTATTATCTCATTTAAACACTGAATTAAGACATACTCCTACTAATATAATTAAGACATAATACATGTATGTATTCTGAAATATAATTAATTTCTATTTCTATTTTGTAGTCTACGAGTGACTCTACTCTGGTATAAAAAGCGTGAATCTGTGTGTGCGAGTGAGTGAGTTAGTTCATAGATTCAGACAAAGAAAGACACAGCGAGTATAGTTAGTTATAGTTATAGTGAATGTGAATTGTGACTGAATCAATAGAAGTGAAGTGAAGTGAAGAAAGATGGAGGTGGAGTTAGAGCCACGCGTGAAGGCACTTGAATTCAAGGTCAAAGCTATGTCCAGAGAATCTCCCTCCCAAAAAGCTCTCAACGTTCTCGACTCCGACCTCCGTTCTCACTGGTCCACCGCCACCAACACCAAAGAATGGATTCTACTTGAACTCAATGTATGTTCGTTCCTTCTTCCTCTTCCTCTTTCTCCAATTCAATTTACTTTTTCTTCAAATTACTACTTCTTAGGTTATTCAATTTTACTCTACACTTCCACTGTTCGTTCGTTCGTGCTCAATTTTATCAATCCAATTTTATTTTATTTTTTAATTTAACTTAATTTAGTTTCTAGAGCTTTAATTTTAGGTTTTTTTTGTAAGTGTTGATGGATTCATGAAGTTGAGAACGATGAATTTGCTAGTTATATTATAGTTATAATTTTTAGTAATTATATAATTATATAATTTTTTCTTTAGTTATAGTTATTTTGCTAGTGTTGATAGAGTGGTGAAGTTGTGAAAGTTTAATTTCTTTTGATATGCTATGTTATCATGTTGAAGTCTCTCTAGTGGTCTCGAAGTTGAAGAATGAGATTAGAAGTGGATCTCTTTTAGGTAGTGTAGGTTTTGGTATTTTCATTGGTGTTCTGATTATATACGGTGCCATTGTTTTGTAGCTTTTCTTTTACCGGTCTTTGCTCATCTCGTGCAGACACCTCGTCTTATTAATAATATATTTGCTGTTCAAAAAAAAAAAAAGTTAATAAACTGAGAGAGAACTATAGGTTTTTTTTGCAAGTGTCAACAACATAGTGTGATCAAGTTGAAAATAGTTTATTGTATTGTGTAGGATTAATATGATTAATTAGTGTTTATTTATGTTGTTTTTGTATACTTGAGTTTGAGTTTTATTGGTGTGGTTTTCTTTGTTGTAGGAACCTTGTTTGTTATCGCATATACGGATTTATAACAAGTCTGTGCTTGAATGGGAAATTGCTGTGGGCTTGCGCTACAAGGTTAGTGGCTGAAAGTCAGTTTGTTGAACTAATTATCATTGGCAATTGATGCTCTTCTTTCTTCTCATGTGTAGTTTATAGATTTATAAAGCTTTTGTTAAGTGTCTCAATCAACTGTCAACTATTTTTAGAACCATTTTCTGCTGCCCGCCAATTCTTTAATAAGTGGAATTTTATGGCATTCCTGCATACTTTTTCAATTGATTTTTGTTGAACGAATGCTGTTATATATAATCAGATGATTCAATGTAGGCAGTACCACAAAGAACGGTACAGTTGTCAGACTGTCAGTATGTAACCCCCAACACACAAGTTCTCTATTAAGTTGAGATTTTTTGATGTGTCAATTGGTTTTGACTCTTTTTTGACATCACATCTAAAAACAAAAATGGTGGTCTTAGCCGATAATGATGGATAGAATAAATGATCAGTTCTACAATTAATATTTTGATGTTTGTTTTTTGGTTTAAACTTTGGTATGTTCAAACTTATTAGTAAGTAGGAAGTTTGATCATTGTTTTTTATATGGAGTTTCTCTATACTTGTGGTATAGGCTCTTGTTGTTTTACTTACTCATGATACTGTCAAAACTTAAAAGGATGCATGTTTGTTGAATAATTTATTGACAGACAGATCATTTATGGGTTTTAATGTAATTAAGTTATACTTATTAAATAAAGATTAGTAAATAATTGATTGTGAAAATTAATTACACTTGATGTGGATGCTATTTTGTTATCTACACAGTGTTGAGTAATTTATAAATATTCGTTATGAATGTCAATTTATGCTCCAGCAATTACTTTTTTTCCGCAAATGATGCACTGTTGATTATATTTTTTCCTATTCAATTAGATATGCCCTATTTGTGCTTTTAATTATGCATTTTCCAAGATGTATAATATCTTGGTGCATGGTTATTATTTGCTTGCCAGCCAGAGACATTTCAAAAAGTTCGTCCACGTTGCGAAGCACCCAGACGTGACATGATCTACCCTACAAATTATACTCCATGTCAATATGTGAGAATATCATGTTTGCGTGGAAATCCAATTGCTATTTTCTTTGTTCAGGTATACTATTTCTTTGCTGTATTTACTCTTCATCATTTCTTATTGTTCCAAAGTCAAAACCTACAATAACTGTGTTGTTAGATTTTTCACACCTAGAATCTAATGTGGGACCAATTTCTAACTTGTGAATTCAATTGTGTAAGAGAGACACGTTCTTTACAAATGGATTTTCTGAGGCTTGAGTGAGATGAGGTAATAGCCAGATCGTAACTCCACCACTCTTGTGTTAACCATTAAAATATGCTTGATTCCATAGGGAAGAGAAGTCTATAGGATGAATGCCCTAGTATTTTCCAAATGAAGTAATATTTTGTGAACACCAAGCTCTCTTGACCAAAACCCACTTTTTTCTTGGTCTGGAATGAACTTCCTAACTTGCTGAGTTGAATTACACTCCTTTTCTCGTCCATAAATTATCAATTTTAGTCTTGTTTAGTTTTCATTTTCAATTAATTTGGAAACTCGGAGTAGATTCTTGAAAGATATACATAGTAATGTAGGAATCTAGTAAGGCAAGTGTATTTGTGGGTAAATGGCCCTTATCTTGGCTAAGTCCATTTTTTTCTTTCAAGTGTCATATCGTGTTATACTTTCTGTTCACATGAGTACCTTCTCTCTGTGATACTTATATTACTTATTTACATAAAAATTCAATTTAAAGAATGATAAAAAGAAGATAGTTGGGCTGAGGGAGACTCTACTACAAAAGGGCCACACATTTGAAGCAAATCAATGCAAAGCTGCACTTTAATTTCCTCCGGTGATTCAAAATTAACGCACACTTAAAATAATTTATTGATCATTTTATTGAAAATGCCTTGTACTATATCCTGCCTCGCAACTAGAAACAGTGTACTCAATCATATCGACAAAGTTTTGGACTGTTTGCTCCTCCAAAGCACTTGAAATGATTCTTCTGATCTTGAGCAGCTCTTTTACATTGTTTAGTTTTATATGACTTTTTATTTCTCTGCCTTTGTTTTAGTTCTCTTTATCTATTCCAAGTATTCCTTATCCTCCATTTTTTAGTTTTCTTTTTCTATCTCTAACACAATTTCTTTTATAGAAAATGTGTTCCAGATGTGGTCATATGTCATTACTGAACCTCTTTTTTAACCATATTCTCTTGCAGCTGATAGGAGTTTCTGTGGCTGGTCTTGAAGCTGAATTTCAACCAGTTGTTAATTACTTGCTACCACACATTCTATCTCATAAACAGGATCCTCATGATATGCATCTCCAGGTTGATTACATTTAGCTGTCATTAATGTCCTTATAATGTAATTTATTTCTTCTCGTATTATTATTTGAGTTTCCTTTCTGATCTTTTGTTTGTAGTTGCTGCAAGACTTGACAAACCGGTTGCTAGTATTTCTTCCACAACTTGAGGTAAACATAAGTACAATTTACTTTAGCGAGTTTCATAATTCTACCTTTTTTTTGGCTTTCCATTTTTTTTTTACGCCATTCAGCATTGTATATAAAACTGCAGACAGACCTTGCAAGCTTTCCAGATAACCCTGAATCTAACCTACGGTTTCTTGCCATGCTAGCGGGTCCGTTTTATCCTTTTCTTCATGTGGCAAATGCAAGGTTTGTTTGCTTTTTATATCATCTATATAATCCAATGGTTTGTTACTGGTGGGAAGTTTCATTTTGTTTGGATTTGTTTTGTAATAATTCCCGATATTGGTTTGCTATTCTTTGTAACAAAAACTTTATTTTTGAGTTTATCTTCAATTTCTCCTCTATCTCAACTTGGAGTTTATCTTCAATTTCTCTTCTATTTTCCTTCTCTTTTATTTCTAACTTTCATATTTCTCTCCTCCACGTTTCTTTCGGCATCCAAACAAACTGAAGCTCCTGAAGTACAAATGTAATTAGTGTTTGAGTGTGCATTGAGTATTTTGCTATTCCTCTTTGCTCTGTTACAAACTATTTGTGTAATTACAGAACAACTTCAAAGCATCCAGGCAATATCACTGACCCCGAAGTCTACAGAAGTAGTCAATTGTCACCAGCCCTAACCGTTTCCTCTAACTTTGAGGTAGCTTCCACAACCTTTTATTTCTCTGATATACTATTTTATGTGTCTCCCCATGTCATTTGAATGTTTGGTGTTCACTTCGAATACCGAAATGCATTTACTATCTGTATTAATCTTGGTGTTTTGACTTGTCCAGTTTCCATTTCATCATATTGAATCCGGATTCTAGATGAGATTCATTTCCAAAATATATACTTACTAGGGATTCATATTGATTGGGATCAATTTTCTATCAATCGATAAATGACTCACATGTATATGATAACCATGCCTCTATTTGCTTTTTATTATTAGTTTTTCTGTATGTATTGTTAAGTGTTTGTCTTTCTGCCTGTATGAATCACCTCCTCCCTCAAATATTTTTTATTTTTATATACAGCCAAGGAGATCACGAAGTGCATCATCTTTCAATGTGTCTGCATTTCGTTCCATGGTTTTACGGCCAGATACAATTTTTATGTTGCTGAGAAAGGCTTACAAAGATTCTGATCTGGGATCTGTTTGTAGGATGGTATTTATCTCTCTTTTATTTATCTGTATATTTAAACTCAACCTCCGTTTAAATTTTAATTTACTCGGGAAATATCTATCTTCTTATTTTTGTATCTGATTATCTGTGCTCAACCTGTTCTTGCTAATGGGTTTTACTTTGTATTTTTCCTTTATTCCAGGCATCTAGAATCATGCAGAAACTCATTGATCCCGATCCTGAGCAAGATGTATCATACCCTCAAAATGAACTTATTGCCCCTTTGGAGGAGAAATCAAAATTGGAACTTCATAGGCCTTGCACTTTAGTTGATTACTCAAACCTGTTCGGTGAGGAGTTCAAAATGCCAGATGAGCACTGGGATTGTAGCTATCTTAATGTAGTAGATATTGGGGCAGTAGAAGAAGGGATCTTACATGTTCTTTATGCTTGTGCAGCTCAGGTTTGTTGCAATTAAATGTTATATGATTCCCTCGTGTCAATTTTATTTTCAAAATTTGCAGTCTTTTATGTACATTGTTTAACAATCTGCAGTTTACAGCCTGTTCTTTGCAGCAAGATGGCTGAGAGAATTTTGGAATTTTGGGCTGCGTTGCCACTTGTACAAGCTTTGCTGCCAGGTTGAGTTTCACACTAAATTTGTCCTGGATTCAGCAACAGGGTCACAGCATAATGAAGCCACGTTGCGTATCATTATGAAATACCGAGATTTTTGTAATTGAGTTGTCCATCCTAACTCTTTGAGAAAATGATAGTTTTTGCAAATTACTCCATCCGTTCCAAAATAATTGCCATTTTCAACGTGGCATTAATTATTTTTTCCAACTCTACCCTTAGATTAATGTTGTATGTGCTGTTTTCAGGCCATTTTATCCCACTATACATTTATGAGAATGACTAACAACCAATAGTTAATAAGGATTATTTGTAAAATAGCAACACTCTTTAGTTTATTTATAACTTCTCTTAATATGTGTAAAATAGCAACATTTTGAAAAAAACCTAGGACTGCAGTTATTTTCGAATGAATGGATTGAATAGATGCATTAAATGCCATAGTTTAGTGCTGTACAAATGTGTTCATCTCTTTCTTTTATTAAAACCACATTATATGATGTTTGATTTTTTGCTTTGTTGGACTTTTGATAGCTTTACGCCCATGGTTGAACAATTCTTTTGATGTTGTGGATGACTCGTTTTCTCGGTGGAATCAACCTATTGTACAACAAGCCTTATCTCAGGTTAAATTTGAAATGCCTTCATATACAAATCTGACTGAATGTTTCCTTTTGGTGTCTTCAAACATGATTTTCCTGCTTATGTTTCATGTGTGCAGATTATTGCTACAGCAACATCAGCTACCTATCGCTCCCTTCTTCACGCTTGTGCTGGTTATCTATCATCGTATTCACCATCTCATGTTAGTCAACCAGCTATTCCTTCATTTTAAACTAGAATGTTAACTTATTTCTTGTATGTTGTGTAAAGCTTGATTTGTAATCTGCATAAATGTATAGCGTCAGTAGGTAACTCTGTTGCGACTTGCAATAAGTAACCAACCTTTTCTAAAGGGGGTGAAAAATAGGAAAATAGAAGGAAAAGAAAATGATAGTTTATAACATTGACATATTTAGTCTGCTGACTCAGATCATTTTTCATAAAGTTCAAATCAGAAATTGAGAGACCATTATTCCATTTACTTGTCCATATCTGGCGCCACTGGCTCTGTTTATTCTGCAGGCTCTGAATTTGATGTGAATTGCTTAGCAATATCAATTTGCATTATGCTTGATGCTTCTGCTCCATTTTGAGCTGTTTGAAATAGCCAAAACTTTAGTAAGAAACAAGGATATATAGATGATAAACATGATACAAGTAGATACCGACAAACAATATAAGCATAATGCATAAAATGGAGCAGTTGCATACTATTCATTGATCATGGTTTTAAGGTGGCTACCGCAGATGCATGCTCCACATTATACCATCCCCTAATCTTAACCCAAATCAGAACAATGTAAAAATACGAGGCATGAATTTTGAACAAACATCACAAATACAACATACGAGATGAAAAACCCTTGTAGCCAGTGAACCTGTGCATTGTCTTTTCTTTGGATAAAAATAATTATATATTGATTATTGCAAGAACCACTTTAAAAATAATAGGCTTACCTTTTCAAGATGGAAAAGAAGGCTATTCAATGTATGATTTAGAAATTCGAAAAAATATGTATAGGAAACCTCTAGAAGGGTCCTGGTCATGGGACCAATTAGTTTTATTTGAATTAGGAAACACACAAATGGAGTAAATGAGACCTGAAAGGTAATATAAATAATTAAATAGGACAATTGATATCAATGATACTACATATAATGCTGAGGGGAGTATCATTCTGAATTTTAGGCTCTACATAAAATAATTTATCTTGGGTTTGCAGCTGATTCGACCATAAATTTTATGTAGGCTAGGGCTGCTTGTGTGCTGATTGATCTATGCTCTGGTGTACTAACACCATGGATTACTCAAGTGATTGCAAAGGTAAGCTAAAACCTGATTCCACATATTTTTTAGATATTTCATAGACGCTTCGTCCGTGATGATTTTTGTCTATTATTACGTTTTTTGTTAAGGTCGTCATCACCATCACCATCACCATCACCATCATAATATAAAAACCTGGTTCAGTGTTTGCTCTATCTGAATCGTGTTTAGGTTTCATGCATGTTTTATTTGGTGCTTACTTAGAATAAGTTACTCCTCGTTCTTATATATTTTCTGCTGGTTTTTCCTTGTGAAATACATTGTTCAGATTCATGGTGAATGTTAGGTGTGCTACTGATCATTGGACGTATTTTGGTAACTGTTTTAATGGTTTTGTGAGAAGAAGAAGGGTAACTTATGATGGCAACATGAAATCTAAGACACTATATAGTTTTGGTAGGACTGTAGGATTGCAGTGCTCATTTTATCAGAATGGTTTCTTTTTGGCTTAGCAGCTGGTAATGGATATGATTATATGTTGCCATTTGGGTTTGAAGCATACTGTCTATTTAAGTGTGAATTGTCAACATACATGCTTCGGACCAAAGTATTGGCAACTTTGCACCATTGTTGTTTTCGCTTTTTCTTTATTTTGGTTTTGTTAGTTAGGATCCCATATTGTACAAGTTCCATTTGCTTAATGCTCTTCATCTTTTTTCTATGGTTATTAATGCTCTTTGTCTTGCTGATTATTTTCTCTTACTAAAAAATATTAAAATTAAAAAGACATTTACTGGAGCGCTAGTTGAGTTTTTCTTCTTTCTTATCTACATGCAAAAATAAATTTTGCTTTTAACAACTGGCTACTTGTGCTTTCACTTGAAGTTATTTTAAATCTTAATTGACTTAGAAAGCAGATTGCCATGAATAAACTTGTGTATTGTCATCAATTATTATTCAAACATTGTCTGTTTCCTCATCTATGAGTTTATTTGAATAGGTTGATCTTGCTCTGGAACTTTTGGAGGATCTTTTGGGCATCATCCAGGTTCGTTTGTTTCTCTTGCTGATATATTGTGTTGATCAAGAGCGAAAATAGAGAAATGGTGAAATCCATGTGTTAAGCTCCATGATTTAGAGAAAATTATATATATGAAAAGTAAATAAATACAAAGATTATAGGTACCTTAAATACATGACTTAGTTAGTCTGTTTACTATGAACCTATATACTATTCACATGCTTCCTAACACTTCCTTTTAAGTCGGAGTATATTGGTCATTTGAATTGGCAGAGTGGTGATGTCTCTAGATAAAATTCTCTCTCTCTCTCTCTCTCTCTCTCTCTCTCTCTCTCTCTCTATTGAAATAACAATTTATCCCCACACTTAAGGCAATGTCCATGTAGCTTAACAACGCCTTGAATTAATGTTCGTGATTACTTGCCGCTTTATGACACAGGGGCATTAGAATAAATTGATTAGAGAGCATAATAATATCATAATTAGTATTGTTACTATATTTGATCGTGGTTAGCTTACATATTATACATTTTAACACTATTTATGCTCTACATGTTTGAATATATTGCTCATTTATTGACAATATGTAACTTTCAGACATTGATCTTTTGTGGGCTACACACTTCCCTTGCGTTGTGTGTTTGTTTAAATTTTTTCGTAGTTTATTTTTTTTGTTTTTGAAATGGACCTAATTGCTTATTATTCTTGTTTTGCCATGTCTATCAGGATGCTCACAATTCACTCATTCGTGCTCGTGCTGCCTTGAAGTATATTGTGCTAGCTCTTTCTGGGCATGTGGATGACATATTGGGAAAGTATAAGGTACTTCACTTACTCCATGAGTGTAATAACTACTGCCTTTTCTATGTAATATTGATTTGTTGTTCTCAAAATTGGAGGGCCTAATCATTACAAAATTTAAGCTACGGTACACGAGGTTTCAGGGATTGATTTGTAATCTCATACATACTTAGTTGATAGAAAATGAATGGTTTATATCTTACACATCCTATAGATAAGAGGACTTTGGTCTGCCATGTGGACAGTGTATTGGCCGGCCCATCCTACCTTTGCATGAAATTGAACTTTTTATTTAACAAAAATGGGTGACAAAGGATCAAACTAACTATCACGTTGATCAAACTCATAACTACTGGAGACGAATGGGATCTATTTGAAAAGACTTACATTCATGAAGTTGTTGCTCTCGATGAACTGGATATGGAGACTGTTATTTTTGCTAATGATGGACAAATAATTATGAGATAAGGAGAGGAAATAACATACAGCCATTCAAGAAAGAATTGGGGCCTTGGGGATGAGGGAGGTGCAGACTGCAGACTCTCGAATTAGCAAATAGTTGTATTCTAGGTTGCCAATAGCGGCATCTTACCCCGCTATAATGGCAGAGCGCCGGAGCGGTATGGGGGTGCCTCCCCCACAAGTGGTAGTGCGGCACTGTATTGAGCCGCATCCGTCATACGGCATTTCACGCGTTTCGTGGCTCACCAGAACTGCACTAGAGGAGAGGGTAAAAAAGTCAATGAAAGAAAGGATTTGTCACTGTTGATGGCCAAATCTAAACTTCCCAGGGACAAAATATGTTTTCCGGCCAAAACTGCTTGTAGAGTGGGGCTTGTTATGTTGTGTATGGCAGCTGCTTGTATGCATTTTCTGCATTTGCTGCCTCTCATGTTTTCAAGCTAGGTTTAGAGAGTAAAAGATAACGTTTGGGCTCTCGAGTCCCACTGCAGAATACATATTTGACTTAAAGAGCACTATCAAATGAATTGGGCTTTAGACAACTTATTCTTTTAGAATAAATAGTACTCCCTCCATCCCAAAATAATTGAGCTACTTGCCAAAATATTTTGTCCCAAAATAATTGACCTTTACTATTTATAACATTGATTTTTCCTATTTTACCCCCTTATACCAATTATTAGGTGAGAGAAAAAAATACTCAAAAATCTACTTTTTAGTATTCCAATGTCTAGTGTCTACTACCAATAAAAAGATGGGGTATTTTAGTAAAAGTCATATTCTCGCTTTCATTTAAAGTGTGTGAAATGGTCAACTAGGTCATATATTATGGGACGGAGGGAGTAGTAATAGTAATAATAAAATATCATAATAAGAATTTCAAAAAAGTAATAGTGAAAATAAATTAATAATCAAATGAAAAAGAACATAGTTAAATCTCATTAAATTAAAATTTAGTGTATGTGACCAACAATGAATTGGTCCAAGTGGTAAGGGTCTTGGTCCGCTTAAGCATGTGGTCAGGGGTTCGATTCCTAGCTCATGTGTATGCAGAAAATTCGGTTGGGAGGGGAGAATCCACCTTGTGTGCCCCACAGGTTTCCCGACGGAGATTAGTTATCGCTATCGGCTCGTACCAATATCACGGTAACCCAAAAAAATAAAATTTAGTGTATGTGTGTGTGTATATTTATAGTATAAAATATTTAGATATATTTAGTATTAATTATAATTATTTAGTACACACACACAACTTATAGTTAGGTTTGGAACGCAATTAAGAAAAAAAAATCAGGTCTGGAAAACAATTAAGAAAAGATTGGTCCATGACTTAGGCTGGATCTGCCGTTCAATCATGGAAACGATTATGTCTTGTATCAATTAACAGAGGAGTACTGCATGTCTAGAGAACCTCTTTTAAGGTGTCTTAATCCTATTTGATTGAACACTTCAGTTGTGTAAGTAGTTATACTTTTTGTGGTATGTGTTCTCTGATACTTTGAAGAATGATTGAGCTCTTCATTTGTTAAGATGGCGCCTTTAATTTTTCCAAACAAACAATGAAGTCTGTCAAATAATTTTAATTCTTTTTATTGCGCCTTTACAGGAAGTTAAGCACAGAATCCTCTTTCTTGTGGAGATGCTGGAGCCTTTTCTTGATCCTGCTATTGCTGTATCAAAAAGCAAAATAGCTTTTGGAGATATGTCTTCTTCATTTCCTGAAAAGCAAGAGCACAATTGCATGATTGCTCTAAATATCATTCGTGCTGCAGTACAAAAGCCAGCTGTTCTGCCTTCTTTGGAATCAGAATGGAGACATGGGTCTGTGGCTCCTAGGTAATTCATGGTGTTCCCTGTCTGAGCTAAATTATTTATTTTTGGGGATCATTTTGCAGTTTATTCTTTCATTTATATCTGAAGTGAAGTACCTAGTATATGCTATTTATCTTTCATTTTCTACCTAGTGCAGGAATGAGCCATAATTTAATTAAATATTCGATGCCAAAACAAAATGCATTTGAATCTTTATTTGATAATTATAATTTATGTTAATAGATATCTCTAGTAAAACATGACAATTTGTCTGATACTAGTTAAATTTATTTTGGTGTTTTACACTCTTACTTTCCTCTGTAGTGTGCTTCTCTCGATACTGGAACCACACATGTTACTGCCGCCTGATGTTGATCTTCGCAAATCTGTTTCAAGACCAACTGAACATGAAACTGCTTCTGTTTCACCTCTTTCGTCTGGGGTTAATGGTGGAAGTTCTTTTTCCAAGTTCAATAGTCAAGATGAGTCTGATGGAAAAATGGAGGTAACAGAAACAGCTGGAAGATCTGATTTTGTTGAAGACCGTAATCTACTTTTTGCTCCACCCGAATTGCGTGGTATTTCATTGAGAAACAGTTCTAATATTCCTAACCATAATACCTCTGTTTCTCAAACTGGGGACATGAGAATGGAATCAAAACATGTTGTTGATAAACATTCCACCCATCGTTTTCTTTCTAATGTTGTCATAGATTCTGGCCTTGGTTTTGAATACTTCAACCTGCAGGCAGATTATTTTCAACTTTTAAACTATCATGATAGTGAGCTTCGTGCTTCTGAGTTTAGACGTTTGGCTTTAGATTTACATTCTCAGAATGACATCACTGTTGAAACCCATGATGCTGCAATTGATGCTTTTCTGTTGGCAGCAGAATGCCATGTAAACCCTTATTTTATGTTGTCTATTGGAACCTCTTCAAAACTTACAGACCTTATGAACGTAAAGGAAGATAAAACCGTGCACTCTCATACTAATGTGGATGCAAAAGGGGCTTTTGAAAAAAATAAACCTAACCTAGAAACAATAGCACGTATAGAGAGAAAAAGAGATAAACTTGTTTTTCACATTTTGCTTGAGGCTGCAGAGTTGGATAGGAAGTATCATTTAAGATTATCTGATGGTGAAGGTGGTCCTTATTGTGCTGAAGGTTTTGATGAACAGGTTATCAAGATGTCTTCTCATGATGAGCAACATGCAGATGCTTTAACCTTAGTTCGACAAAATCAAGCTTTACTCTGTAAATTTTTGATCCAACGTTTGCAGAGAGACCAAATTTCAATGCATGAAATTCTCCTGCAAAGTCTCGTATACTTTTTGCACACTGGCACTAAACTATATTGCCCTCCAGAAAGTGTGATTGATATAATTTTAAAATATGCTGAAGACTTGAACAAGATGCTGGTATCTTTTCATCATGAGCCGAAGGAAGGTAATTTGCATTTGGCACAAGAAAGAACACATGGGGCAGAGCGGCGTTGGTTGTTGTTACAACAATTGGTTATTGCTTCAAGTAATGGAGGTGAAGATGAATTTTTTGGAACTAGCATTCAAAATAGTTACCTCTGTGGGAATTTAATTCCCCCTTCCGCATGGATGCAGAGAATTTCTCATTTTTCTTGTTCTGCGTACCCTTTGGTTCGATTTCTGGGGTGGATGGCAGTATCTCGTAATGCAAAACAATATATGAAAGACCAAATTTTCCTTGCATCTGATCTGTCTCAGCTGACATATTTACTATCCATTTTTGCTGATGATCTTGCTGTTGTTGATAATGTGATTAATAAAAAGTATGAAGAGGTTAAAATTGAAGATTCACAGGTTGAACATAGTTCCTCAACAAAGAAAGAATTCGAGCAAGGCAACCAATATGATGAAGAACGATCTTTTTCTGCAGTCTACCCTGAACTCTGGAAATTCTTTCCAAATATGAAAGGAACATTTCAATCTTTTGGTGAAGCCATTTTAGAGGCCGTTGGTTTGCAACTAAGATCTGTATCTTCCACTCTTGCGCCTGATGTTTTGTGTTGGCTTTCTGAGCTGTGTTCATGGCCATTTTCTTTCACTTCTTCAATTGGTAGTGATAATTTGAAAGGTTATAATGCAAAGAATGCCAGAACGATAATCCTTTATATACTTGAAGCTATTATAGTTGAGCACATGGAAGCCATGGTTCCTGAGACACCTAAATTGGTGGATGTGCTTGTGTCACTTTCAAGTTCTTCATACTGTGATGTGCCATTTCTTGAATCTGTGTTGCGTTTGTTGAAGCCAATTATTTCTTATTCTTTCTCCAAGGTCTCTCGTGATGAAAAGTTATTGGAAGATGATTCCTGTCTGAACTTTGAGGAATTATGCTTTAATGTTCTTTTCAGTAAAATCAAACAGAAGAATGATATCAAACTTCCTGAAGATAAAGAATACAATGTAGCACTGGGTATTTTTATTTTGGCTTCAATTTTTCCTGACTTATCTATTCAATTTAGAAGGGAGTTTTTGCAGTCTTTACTAAGTTTGGTGAACTTTGCTCATTTAGAGCCAACATCTTCTCTATATGATTATCTCAGTGCATTTCAGTGTGTTATGGATAATTGCAAATTACTATTAGTGAATGCATTAACAGCATTTGGTGTTATTCCTCTTCAGTTGCCCCCTTATCCTCGTGTGAATGTTGTTGGGCTTTCTGATGATAACTTACCAAATCCATGGTTTCTTAGTGATATCTGTCACCTTTCATCTGAAAATGAAGTCCATAATGTAGAACATAACAATTCTGCTGCTGATGATGATCATTGTCATTTACCTTCTGAAGATTTAGAAGGATTGTCTAAAGACATAGAGGTTCTCATATCTGAGCTTACTCCAGCTATTGAGTGCTGTTGGAATCTTCATCATCAGATAAGCAGAAAACTGGCAATATCATCAGCAGAGTGTTTTGTCTTCTCAAAATGTTTGACATCGGTTTCTCAAAAATTTCATAAATGTGAAGATGATGATCAAGATTCCTCACCAGACAAATCATCTGATTTTTTATCTCTTCATTGGAGAATTGGTGTTCAAGGCCTCTCTGAATTGATCACCATCCTCCAAGAAAGTAGTTGCTGGGAAGTTTCTTGCTTGATGCTTGATTGCCTACTTGGAATACCCTATAGCTTTTCCTTGGATAACGTGGTAGGCATTATATGTTCGGCCATAAAGAAAGTTGCTTGCAGTGCACCTAAAATCTCTTGGCGTTTGCGGAGTGATAAATGGCTGTCTTATTTGACTGCCAGAGGCATCTATAGCACTCGAGAAAGTGAGGTTCCTCTCACAGATCTATTTTGTACTTTCCTGGGACATGCAGAACCTGAACAGCGTATCATAGCAGTTAAACATTTGGGAAGACTTCTTGGCCAGTGTATGAATGGTGAAAGAGCACTGATAAATGCTAGAATTTGCACCGACTTTATTCCAAATAAGTTAGTTTTATCTGTTCCTGACTATGTACTATCTCAGCTGGTTTCAAATACTTGGGATGAGGTTGTTGTGCTGGCATCATCGGATACATCATTAGAAATAAGGGTTCATGCAATGGCTCTTCTTTCAAATTATATACCATTTGCTGAGCGCCATCATTTACAATCTCTTCTTGTGGCAGCTGATAGCATTTGTTATTTGCGTAATGCACAACCATCACATGATGGTTCTATCCTTCAACTTTCATTAGCACTTATTGCTTATGCATGCCTTTGTTCAACACCCGAAGATATTTCTTTGATTCCTCAAAATGTATGGGAAAATATTGAAACTTTAGCATCAACAAAATATGGTATACATCTTCATGCTTTGCACATCTTTATGAAATGTTCATATTAAAATTTTGGATTGTGTTCTGCATGCTTTTAACTTTAAAATTGGGTCACTATTTCTTTTCTAGATGGCAAGCTTGGAGACCTTGAAAAGAGGACTTGTCAAGTTTTATGTAGATTGAGAGATGGAGATGAGGCCAAAGAGGTATCTTCTATAATGAAACTAGTCTCTCATACCAATTAAGAAGTATTAGTATGTTTTGCTTGTTCTTGTTCCATAATAACAAATTCCTAAATCATGTTTGTGTAAGGCCCTGAAAGAAGTACTTTCTTCAAATTCTTCAAAGCACTATGATCCAGATTTTGCTAACACCCGTGAATCTGTGCTCCAGGTAATATACTTAAAACTATCATATCATTGTTTCAAATTTGTGGAAATCCAAATTTTGTTTGCGTTCGGTGTTTTATATGTGCAGCATACTGTGATCACATAGCTCTATTTTGTGTCTGATGCCAACATCATGTCACATGTGAACTTATGTTGGTGTATGGCTTCTGATTAATTTATTGACATGCAATCTTTGAGCCCTACCTAGGAATGTAGACTCCCAAGTGAATTGATGCACTTCTTTTCATTGTATTGATTATGATATGTTTTTGCCTACTTGTATTTGCTGTTCTTCTGTGTGCTAAAGTTTAACAAAAAAGATATTACTTGTCTTTCTTCTTTACTTTAATTAGGGAGTTTCACACTTTACCAATTGCCAATATTTGTTGTAACTTCAGTTATGTGTAAGCTTGGGCTAATCAGGAATGTCAATGTGTCCATTGTCATGAACAAGATCAACTTGTACCTCAATTCAGCATTTTAGTCTTTTTTATTTATTTATACAAAAGAACAAGCTAAATTAAGAGAGACCAAGACATCCCAACAATGTTGGCAGCCCTCTGTCTTAACCTAACAAAGAAGGCAACTCAGCATTTTATTCGATGAATGATGGAGCAATGAAAGATTTATAGAGCACTTGGTCATAGAGGTTCTCATACCATGTCATGACCAAATATTCAAAAAGCTTAGGTGAAGAAGCTTGAATAGGTTAACATTACATCTTTAACACCGTATGCGTTTGGATCAGTTTCTTCCGATTCTGTTTTGAGGCTTGGTTAGAAATTTTTCTATACGAGTATCCCCTTTTGTACACATAACTGGAGTTACAATCTAATCTTGTTGGAACTGCATTCATGATCCTTTCAGACTTGTTTAAACAATAAATCTAGTTCTCCAACTAGTTACAGTCTTTTAAATTTTCACTTTGTATCTGTGATAAACTAACTATCCCAGAAGATTAGATTGTATTGAGAAAACATATTAAATATTTTATATCTAATATGCCTCCTCCTGCTTGAACCTTTTGTGCATGAAACACGCTCAAAACACAGGCAAACTCTGCTTAAAGTTAACCATACATTAGAATAGTGGGGGTAACATAGTGTCAAACCCTAGACCACATGGTCATAGAGGCTCTGGTATCACAATTCACATTATAGGTCTTCCAAAAGCATATGCTCATAGCTGAAGAATCATGAATGCTTTGATTGTTAATAGTGATGGTCTTCTCTTTGTCATGTTACAATAACAGAACAGCTTCAAAAACTTATATTAGAACCATTCTCTTCCATTATATGGATACTTAATTTGGTATGTTTCATATATGATCATCTCGTGAAACATTACTAGTTTTCAGTTGCCATACGTTTTGCTTGGCCATTATTGTCAAATTTTACACAGAATATTTTATTTCATCTTTTTTAACATAATTGATTCTCAATAGGTTCTTGGCAACTTAACAGCGGTTCACTCATACTTTGATGTATTCTCAACAAAAGTTAACCAAGATGAGATGGTACGAGAGGTCATTAACTCTAACAATTTATTGTTTTTACGTCAAATCAGACTAGTTACATATATTTGAATATTTTCTAGGAGCTAGAGGAGGCTGAGTTGGAACTAGACATTATACAGAAGGAACGTGCATTACCAGGACAAATGGAAAATTTCAAAGATTGGAATCAAATTCCAAATCTACCTTGTAAGTTCTTTTGCTCACAAATGAAGTTTTTGGTAACTAAGGCAAAAGTTTCGTACATTTTTTTTTGTGGTATATATACGGAAACGTTTTACAACTCTTTAGTTTCTGAGAGTCCCCCTCCCCTCTTCCACTTTACCTATTTTATAAAATGTGAACTTCACAGCTAGCGGAAAGGATGTTTCAAGGCTTCAGCAGATCAGAGAGTGCATTCGTACACTGTAAGTGATGATAAATTTATCTGTTTCCACTTGGAAGAGAATGCTAATTGTGTCCTTTATACACTTAGAGCATTTGTAATTGTAAGTATGAGGTGTTTTAAAACTTATTTTACCTGCGTTGCTATCAGAGAAAAGTCCAAACTTAAAGAAGATGTCCTAGCCCGTAGGCAGAAGAAAATACTTATGAGACATGACCGTCAAAAATATTTGGAAGAAGCAGCTTTACGGGAAGCAGAAATTCTGCAAGAACTTGATAGGTATTAGCTCATTGTTGAGGATTTTACTGCTTGTTTCATGTTGTATTTAGTTTTTTTTACTGGCAAACTGACATTGTCCAATCAATATATAGGGAGAGAGTGGCTGAAATGGAGAAAGAGATGGAAAGACAAAAGTTATTAGAAATAGAGCGTGCTAAAACAAGGGAACTGCGTCACAATCTTGATATGGAGAAAGAGAGACAAACACAGGTAATCACACTTAAAACTGGAATATATTCTCAATCATGCTTGCAATACTGATTTCAAAACCAAAGTAAACAATCAAAGCAGTTCTAGTAAAGCGTTGCACTACTAGTACAAAGCCTGACTCATTGAGACTTACCCTGTGTTCAAACTTCAAATGCTACCACTCAAGCTGGGTGTAGTTCCATGCATAGTTGAGCCATGGGACTCTTGGTAAACATTTGTAGCAATTGGTCATTGGAGGTTACGAAACACATCTGCAATTTTTATTCTTGAATAAATGCTTTTAAAATTGCTTCATGGAGAGTTGATTATAAATTTATAATCACTAATAACAACCACCTCCAGAGAGACAAGGTAGATGCATTTTTCATAGGTTTGGTGTCACTTGAAAAGAGTGAAAGATTTCTGTATTGCTCACGGAATTCCTTGGCAATTGGCATGATTGAATATATTAACATGATTTATAATTTTCAGGATTCTAGGCAAATGGGAAAATTAACAAATCAATTCTTAATTATTAACCGCAAATATATATTTCTCTGTTTTTTCATCAAAAATCCTAGCCGAAGGGAAAAAATGCAGCATCTTTAAGCTGATTATGTAGTTGTATTTGAATTTTTTTTCCCCCTTAAAAGCTTTGAGAAATAGTTTTTTTTTCTTTTTCTGCTTGTCTTTTGAAATAATACCTCTTCATTTATACGCAGAGGGAACTTCAGCGCGAAATAGAGCAAGCCGAATCAGGAATTCGACCATCTCGGCGTGACTTTCCTTCCTCCACTCACAATAGGTAAGCTGGTAATTAGTTCCCTTGATGAATCTTCTAAAAAAAGTTATCCTTGCTATGAATTTTCTTGTCATAATTTTTTTTTTCTTTCATTTTTCATGGAAATGATGGGTGTTATTTCTTACTTTTCCTTTTCTTTATATTTTCTTTACTCGATTTTGTGGGTTTCTCATCTTGTAGTCGACCTAGGGATAGGTTTCGGGAAAGAGACAATGGAAGATCTGGTAATGAAGGCAGCACTAGAGCTGGCCCTGGAAACTTACAGCATGAAATTCCTTCCACCAATTCATCAACGGCAGCCTCACCAGCTATAGTTCTTCCTGGGTCGCGGACATTTTCAGGTCCGATGCCAACTATCTTGCAGTCACGTGACCGACAAGATGACAGTGGTAGCATGTACGAAGAGAATGTTGATGGAAGCAAGGATTCGGGTGATACCGGAAGCCTTGGAGATCCAGAATTGGCATCAGCATTTGATGGCCAACCTGGTGGATATGGGTCCCAACGACATAGTTCGAGAGGAGGCAAACCAAGGCAGCTTGGTGAACGTAGAGACAGGGAGAACAGGCGTGAAGGGAAATGGGAAAGGAAACATTGATAGCTATTGAGCATGAATCTTATGCAATTTGATTAGATCGTCTTCATGTGTATATGTATACATACACAGGCACCAAGAACAAAAGCTGTACTGTGCCACCAGAACAAAAAACCTTTAGTTAGGACTTAGGAATGTACTCGAGCTTGGAAAATTCTATGCAGAAGCATGGAGAACTTGGCTCATTGAATCTTCTAATTGTTGAATAGTGTTGTACAATTTCTTATGGATGGCTAGTCTATATGCTAGGGAACTGTATCAGTAATTTATGTACAATATTGTGGATTGTTGCCAATAGATGATTCCCATGGCTACATACATACAGGGATGAAACGGCAGCCTCTCAGCTATAATTAATAACTATAATGGAATTTGTTCTTTGAATCTCTAATCTTTCCCTTAATCTTGTATTACATTTGAAATTTGATCTTGAGACACTTGTTTGGTCGGCAAATGATAAGTTATCAATCTATTATAATTTCATTGATAAAATTTTATTATCCTTAACAAGTGCTCCGGACGCATTGTTTAGCATTTTCCTTTTTAATATGTATAAATGATGGTTGGTTAATTTTGGACAAAGGGAGTATCATTTTATAAAGAAGCTTTTTAATATTTGAACTTTGATATACAAAAGTAAACATATTCGGCAATTTAATTTGAATAAAGTTGACACCATAGTCAATGGTGACAACAATGTGTTTGTTTTTTATTTAGTTTATAACATAACTATAAAGTTTTACATATTTTAAAATCCACAGTCAATGCCATATAAGGTGTATCATGATTCATGAACCCAACTCACAGAAATATTGAATCAAATATAATAGTCTTGTGACAATGACAGCAATTTTGAGAGGTAGAAGCTTTTTTCAGAATGAAGTCAATATTAGACAAGTTCATTAGCTTAAGAGTTTGTTTTGTGCATCTTAATAGTACAAAAGTTACATATAGCCAAATATATAACATTGCTGTGAGTTGAAGAATTCTCAAGAGAGCAATGTGTAGTAACTTATGCTGTACAATTTTGTAAATATAACATCAATGAAAAGCAAAGGCATATATAGCATTCACATTCATTCATGAATCATGTTTAATCATCCATTACCATTAGTCTTGTTTTTCAAATAGAATTTCGAGACCCTCTTCTGATCTTCCTTCGGAAAGGTTTACACGCCTCAATACTGAGGTCAACGGCTGCAGCAAGTGCCATGAAGATGGCAGCATCCTCTACACATGTCACGTGGCGCAATGCCAGTTGTACTAACGGCTTGCTACGCTTTCCTTCACCTTGAACTCTACAGCTCATGACAAAACCTCCGACAACTGGACTTAATGCGCCAAAGTCTCCACTACTTTGTGGACTAGGTATTGGACTTGTTGCAGAAGTTGTGGTTCTCATGTGTTTTTCGGTATCTATGAAAAACTCGCCACCCTTTTCGGCATTTATATGTATTTCAGACATAAGAAGGTTGCTTCCATCTTGTGGTTCGGAAAGAAGATGGAATTTGCAACATACAGAGTCTTTAATTCCGCGCTCACGCCATGCTTCGAGCTTTCCCCACGGCTGCCAGCTCTCGGATCTGCCAACAACATCGGGACGGACAATCAACCAAGCTCCTGGATTGGATCTGGCGACCCAATCACAACCTGAAGATGGAACAAATGGAGTTGTTATGAAGGCTGCAGCTACAGCTGAGCCGGATAGATCATGTATCTTCACCTTCCACCCCTTTCTTTCTCTCCTCTCGGATTCTAAGTCAGAAATGTCGGGAGAACCCGACCAGTATGTGCTCAGCGAGTCAATCTGGGAAACCCTGTCATTTCATAACTATCAAAGTTTTATTAGTAACAAACTTTTAGATACACATGGTGCATTTTATAGACATTTTGGTATACTGTTGTGTTTTGTCCATGCTTCCGAATGCAAAGGAAAATTTATTACTTTTTATAATAATAAAAGTAATTTTACTTTTTATAATAATAACAAAACTGAATTATTTTTTACAAAATATTACTCCCTCCATCTTATTATGAAGTGTTACATCTTGTCATTTCACACAAAATATGGAGAACCTATAAATGAAAGAGAATAACAATTTTACAAAGTTAACTTTATCATCTAGTGGTGCATTCACCATTATCATAAATGTGAAGTGAAAGATTTTGATTTGTGAGTTCATTAGAGTATACAACTAGAAAAAAATTGTTAATTTTAGATATCGGACACTCATAATGAGACGGAGGGAGTAATATCTAATGCATAAAGTGGTTAATTTATAGTAGGAAATTACGAATGACACAATCAGGAAAACCTATATCATGCAGAAAAATTTTAGTTTCAAATAAGTGTTACTCAAGCAACATATTTGGACCAGGGGCTTGAACAGTTGTAGTTCTCTGACAACATGTTACTGAGTTTGATTTTAAAACTTGAATGCAAAACAATTAAATCGTGACTTCAAACGAATATTCATAACATTCAACATAATGGTAAGTATAATATCACCTGTCTTTACTAAACTTGCAACTGAAGATTGGCTGCTTGATTGATCCTTGAAGCAGAACTATCTGAGGACTCAATCTTGTTATATCTTCAAACTGAAATACATATCTAGGGTCAGGATCTAGTTTAACTTTCAAATGTAACTCTGCACCCGGTTTTCCGTTCTCCTGTTTATTCTTGCCAATACCTATCCAACCATTGAAAAGAATCAAAGGTTTTCCTTCACACCATTCAGGACCGACCTGCATTTTAAAAATGCCGATTTGCTGCCTTTTGACACCAACTCCACAATGAGATCCTTTCTTTCCTGAAAATACGGCAATCTCCAAACAAGCATGAGGACTATAGAAACAACCGGGAGCTAACAATGCTTTCAAATCAGACTCTTCAAGGTAAAAGCTTGAAGCGGCATTCTGTGTATCACGTATAACTTCAGCCGAGGATATCAAGGGGACTGAAGATGTTTGAACAGGAAAACCTCGAAGCCGTATCTCACAAACATACGATGAAGAAAGTCTTTGAATTCCGGATTTATCGGTGCCCAGTTCGATTCCAGTACTTCTCAAACCTAGAGAGCCTATTGACAGCCTAATAAAGGCCTGTGGATCCATATACTTTTCACAACTGTCCCCGCATTGTATCTACGAAACTACTTTTGTAAAACTCGGACGACCTGTGACAGACATGATAAAAGTAAATTAGTCAAGTTATAAAAAGACACATGATGTGTCAGCTCAGTGGTACGAGTTTGACCCTATAACGTCAAGGCCTAAAGGGACAGTTCAAATCCCTTCAAGGACGGTAACAAAGTGGTAATTAGTGTCACTAAAGGTGAAAATACTGTGTGTGCGCAAACTATTTAATTCACCAGTCATGCAAGATAGATGAAACAACATGAACTTCAGAGTGAAGCAAAATTTGTTAGAAGAAAACGCGAGTCAAATAACTGATGGGGTTCGCTCAAATTTGTTTAGAAGTTAAAAGCCATCCTCCTTTTCGTCTAAAATCTTTATCACATGTTTCTTTCTAAGTAAATATTTTTCAATTGAATAAGCAAATGACAAAGTCAACTAAACCACTTAGTTAACTCACCTTTGAAATAAACCATCATTTTAATCTCTAACCTATTACTAGGAAGCACTTTCTACACAAGATCTTGCTTACAGTTGAAGCTATATGATGAGAGGAAAACTATAACAAATACAACCAACCTCAATAAACTTTATAGAAATTCAACAAACCTCAAAAAACTAAATTACCCTAAAGATTCAACTAATTTAACCAACATAGAATAATCAATATTGAAGCAAATAAAAAAGTACCACAAAATCCAATCACTTGAGAAAATTGTGAAGTGAAGCTAAACAGTTTCAAAAGTAGTCAATTGTGATGATGACAAAGGATCAAGTGAAAAATGTGTCTTTACAATCCAATCCATAAATAATAGTATTTGACAAAAACAACAACAAAGTGAAGAACAAGAACAAACAAGCATGTAGGAACATAAAAAAACAAAAGTCAAAGTCATACAAAAAGTATAAAGTGTAGCAGCAAAATGCAAATACAACTCACCTAGTTTCCATGTAATGCACCAACCTTTTACACATACACAAACATATACATACATAGATACATATACTAATATACATGTATAAAAAAAAATTAAAAAAAAAACAAAAAAAGAAAGTAAAATCCCAGAAAAAAGAATTGGTTTTTAAGATGAAAGAGAGAAAACCCAGCTCAAAAATCAAACCTTTTTTGTAGTATCTGATTCCAAAAGATGAAAAGAGTAAGAAATTGTTGTTGGGTTGTGTGTGGTGGTGATATACAGTAGTAGTATAGTTGAAGAAAAAGGTGATGAAGTAGTAATTGAGTAGAGAGTGTGAAGAGAAGAGTTAGAGAAGAGAGAATTATGCAAAAATGAGAGAGATGTTTGCGCAAATAATCTCTCTTTATTTATTCTTCTTCTGTCTGTTTCGATTTCTGTGTTTTTGGTTGCTTCTGTATTTGTGTTGTGTAGTATGAGAGAGAGATTCAACATATAAATATGGTTATATAATTTTTTAAAAATACAACATATTTTAATTATATTATAGATCAATCTAATTTATATTATAAATCAAGTATATGGATATGTTTATCAAAAAAAATATATCAATCTTTTATTGTATCTAAGAGATATTGATATTTTTTTTATAAATAGATTGATATATTTAATTTATAATATAAATTAGATACATCAAATATTTAATGTATCTAACAAAAAAACAAATAAAATTTCTTTTATTATTTTTTCTTAATTTAAGCTTAATATTCAATTTAAGCATGACAAATTAAAATACATTAATTTTACATTCTATGGTGAGGTTCAATTGATACAAAAGTTTGTAACTTTTTTGTTTTGTATAGACTTCTTTTTTCATTGTTATGTCTATGACATTTCAATGAATATATTGTGTGCTATATATATTTACCCAACCCATATTAAGTTACTCATTTGAATAATATTAGATTAAAAAATGCATGCATTAATAATAGAAAAATAATAAACATTACCCTTAAGACAATAGTTAGGAAAACAAAAGTAGTAAATAAGTTCTTGGAACTTGTGCATTCTACTTTTTAAAATATAAGAAAATTTTATTTTTAATACAAACATTACTACTTTTAGTAACCTTAATTAGTGCCTTGAATTAACAAATCTTAAAATACATCTTATGTTAGTCTTGAAATACATAGTCCGTCTAAGTTAAACGAAAACAAATCTATGTATTTGTGAACACCATCTACATTTCATCACTAATTTTTATTGGTGTTGATAATTTTGGCCTCACCTAATATTTTTTTCTATGAAGCGTCGAGGGTCCAAGAGTATTAATCATGTTTTGACAAAATATCTTTAATGTCACATGAAAATTAGGTAGAATTAATAATAGGAGAATGTTAGTGGTGATTACGAATTTATAAATAGTTCAATTGATTATGAATAAAATATAGCTCAAGAGTACTACTATATTTTTCCTATTTAAATTTTTTAAAGGAAATAATAAGTAAAGTATTTTTTGAATGAAAAACAAAATTCACGTGGAATAAAAAATATCATTCTCTTCATTTCTTTTTATTTGTCGTTTCAAAAAAAAAAGTAGTAATGTTGATATTAAAAATAGTGTTTAATTATTTAAAAAAAATAGAATGTGTAAATTCCAAGAGTTTATTTACTATATTTTCTTTCTTTAACCAATGTTTATCATTTTTCTAAAAACAAATACTATAGTAAAAAGTATACTCCCCATTTATATATTTTTACACAATAATCACCAAGCTAATATTAATATCCAACTTTTACTTATTTTTTCGGTAACAAATATCCAACTTTTTCAAATTAAGTATAATTAATATTATTAATGTCTAACTTTGGTCCAAAATGGACGTACATATATATGTAAAATTTCATAATTTGGTAAATTAATTAATTAAATCGGATTCTATTATATTTTTAGTTACAACATGTCTTTAAAAATTCCATTAAATTCTATATACTAATTTCCTTTCCTTAATATCTCAAACTTTGAAAAGATAAAGTAAACAGCTGTCTTTTGATTAGGAAAAAGAAAAAAAATAGCACCGCCTTATATAGAATTTGTGTATGAACATATAACTTAGCCTATGCAATATGGTTAGCTATATGAATAATATATAGCAAACATTATCTGAATTAAATTATAGGAAATTGAAATAATTAGTATGTAGTTGGAATAAAAAAAGTGTAGAAATAGAAAGAAATGGGAAAAGTGAGTAAGTAACAGATAGGAAGAAAGAAGAATGTCGTGAATACAGCTGTAACCAATAGAGAGTGTAACAATTCAAGTTCTAAATCGCTATCATACACATGTGCTCATGATCTCATCTCTTTCCTCATCCTTTTCTTTTAGCAGTTCATACAACCATATATTTTATTAATAAAAATATTTTGAGTATTGTATTAATATCCTTTAAAAAAATATACTGCTACTATTTTGTAAGCAAACTTTGAAATTTAGTCTCGTAGCATTGTTCAAGTAATAAAAGTTAAAGAATATTAAGACATATAAGTTAAATAAATAGGAAAAGTCTAAAAATTAATTTTCAATAGAAGCGATCGAAGATATTGTGGTTGGCGGAGGTCTTTTTTTGGGGACTTTCAATGGAAGTTAGCTTCTTTACATATTAAGGTTGGAGGTTTGGGTTTATATTCAGCAGTAGAGGCCGCTTCATATGCTTTTGTAGCTTCTAGAGCTCAATCTTGGGTATTGCAATATCATATCTTGAGATATAGTGAAATATGTGGTATGGACTATGATTTTGATATTTGAATGGTCTTCATGATACGATTCCGACTTTCGATTTTAGCATTTTTACTAACAAGAACACCATCCCCCCTCAAGCCCAACATGTTTTGGCGAGTGCCTTGTTTAGTAAAATTGTACAAAATATGGAAGACAATTTCAACACGACAACAAGACAAAAAGCGGTTTTGGGTGTTTGAAAGCATCGCATGCCCAAGATTTTCTTCTTGCTATCCCCATTGATGGGTTGCGTCAACACATGTCACCGATAGAGTATCGGAGTATTCTCAGATATCGCCTCATGATACCATTATTTCCTTCTGACGAGACTTGTCTGATTTGTCGTAAGGCATGCTTTGATACTTTTGGAGAGCACGCACTACATTGCAAGGAGTTTCTAGGTTTCAAATACAGACATGATTTCGTGAGAGATGTTCTTGTTGATATTCTCTGACGTGCAGGAATATCAGTGAAGAAAGATGCACCTGTAAATTTCTTAACTGACCCACATGACAAGAGATCGACACTTAGGTCAGCTGATGTTTTGATATATGGATGGGTAGGAGGGAAACATGCATGTGTTGATTTAATTGGAGTTTCTCCACTTGTAGGATTAGGGACTGCGAGTTTCACTATTGGACAAGCGGCCCTCAAGGCCGCTTCACACAAAGTGACAAAACATGAAAAAGCGTGTTCTGACAATCAACATGTTTTTATACCATTTGCTTTTGACACTTTTGGCTTTTTGACACCGGATGTTGTTAATCATCTAAATAGAGTCTAAAAAGTCATGCATAATGATAATAATATTGTTTCTCCTAAATCTGTAAATGTGGTCTTTAAGCGAATTGATTTTGCAATTCAAAAAGGAGTAACGGCGCAGCTTATTGTCTGTTTACCTTCGACATATGTAATTATCATTATATATAAATTCATATATTATTTTATTTAAAAAAATAGAAGCCATTTATCTTTTTATTTAGTGTATTTAGATTTAGATTCTATATGCAATTATTGCACAACGTAATAACTCATGAATTGTCCGATTTAAAACAAATTATGAAGATCTAAATTACTGAAAATTATAGAGAATTGTTAGATTTTAAATCTACGGCGAAGTTAAGAACTGTAGGTCATCAATTGTGTTGTTTTGTATAGTGGAAAATATATTTCCTGACTTCATGTAATAACTACTCTAAACTGTTTGATTAAAAATTAATGGTTGAGATTGAAATTGTGAAAAACTATATTAAATGAATCATGATGGATGATTGTTTTTATATGATCATATTCATAATTGACTATACTACTTGCATGATTTTTTTTTATATCATGAATTTAACTTAATTAATTGGATATTGTATGATATATATACAGGACGGATGTTCGAATACCGGTTATCTCACTTCTTTTTTTAAAGTGAAATTTCTAACCCACTTAACTACTTGACCAAAAAATTATTTTTTAGAATTATTGAAAATCTAATATATTTAGTCTATATTATAATAAATAAATACATTAAATTTTCAATAAATTTAAAAAATATTTCTATTATATTTAGGACCTAGTGTATTCTATCTCGTGAGATGTTCATGTTGATGACGATCATATATGGTGATGAGAAAAAGGTTGTAGCTCGGGATCCATTTTGTCGAAAATTTCAGCATTATTCAAATAACGGCTATGTTGTTTTCAATGAATCAATCTTTTGCATATTTCAATTGTTAAACTTGAAACAGTAGTAGTACTGGTTTGTGAGATGATAACATTAAGGGTGTGTTTGTTTGAGATTAAAATAAAATAGATTTTTTTAAAAAAAAATTATTTTTGAAAAATAATTTATTTTGTAGAGATTTTGAAAAAAATCTAAAGTTGTTTTGTGTTTGTTTATAATTAGAAAAATCATTTTTGAGAACAAACACATGGTTCATGTTCTTAAAAAAATAGATTTTGAAAAAAGCTATTCAAAATAGCTTTTCATTTTGAAGAGAAAAATGATTT
Organism: Trifolium dubium; assembly: GCA_951804385.1. Classification (NCBI taxonomy): domain Eukaryota; kingdom Viridiplantae; phylum Streptophyta; class Magnoliopsida; order Fabales; family Fabaceae; genus Trifolium; species Trifolium dubium. The sequence continues at coordinate 1,160,676 of OX638063.1, read as the reverse complement.
TTTTAAAAAAATGATTTTTATAAAATCTGAAACAAACACAAGTAAAATGAAAAAAATGATTTTTTTAATAAAAAAAAATAGATTTTTTTGAAAAAAAATCTGAAACAAACACACCCTAAAATAAATAAAATAAATTATTGTGTCTGTCTTTGGATAAAATCATAGCAATAACAAAAATTTTAATTTAAAGAGTAAAAATATTTTAATAATAAAATTCTATTGTCAAATACAATGCCTTATAGTAATTGTTATGAATATGAGTACAATATGGAATACAAAAGGTTAAGACAAAATAAAATAAAAATATTTAAATAAAACATCGTCTAACTAAAATCTCATTTTTTAGAACCCAAGGAGTGTGGTTGAGCGGCAGTGGGCTCATTCTCTCTTAACCAAGGGTCGATGGTTCGATTCTTACATTGGGTATGGAGCAGCTTTAAATCCTTGGGCCAGCTATCCCACCCTTCGAGGTGTCTCCAATCTAGCGAGGAATTAGTCACTGCGTTCGGCAGTGGATACCCCGGTCTCGACCAAAAAAAAATCTCATTTTTTAGTTTATAGGATTGACGACAACATCTCGTAGCATTGTTACTATTATATTTTGTCATACTGAGTTTATAATTTTAGTCAACAAAAAAAAAAATAACGAGTTTCTAATTTTGCACCTATATGAAGTGCTTTTTTTTTTTTTTTTTTGATAGACCTATATGAAGTGGTTATCATCTTTTCGTTTTGTTGATAATATATAAGTGCTTAATTATCATCTTTGAAACATGGATAATGCCCCTATGCAAAGTTGGCGAATCCCCTTATAAAATTATTTTTTTGAATTATTCTTTTGTAAATTATTTTTTGAATTATCCTCTCTTTGTCATTTTATAAAATTAATGTAAATATTTATTTTATTTCTTTTGAATAAAGTATATAGATATATATCCATAGTAAAAAAAAAAAACACAATATACGTATATATATTTATAAATTAATTCATTGGATAGTTCAATTGATTAATTTGATTAAACATTAAATATATTAACTTAAAGGTCTTATAATGTTTTAAAGGAGTAAATACTAACTATAACTATTGCTATTTTGGTTGTATATATTACGAAATACGAAGTTTTTATTGTCGATGTTAGATATGATTAATATTGATTTATGAGTTTACTTTAATTGGTATGCTATTGTATCTTTATATACAGTGAATTAGAGTACGATCTCTAGTCATCTCACTTATATTCATCTTATTGAAATTTGGAAGATATATACTCAAAACTACATAAATTAACTTAAGAGTTGAAGTTTACACTATTCTTACAAAGACTATATATGTCATATCTCTAGTTAATGCGAGACTTCTAATACACCTCTCACATCTAAGACTATAACGTGTAATCAACAATAACGGATGATCTAGGATAGACTCTGGTATCATCTTAGAATTGAGTATATTGTGTCTAACTCAACTTTACAAAATCGGCTTGTAAGGTGAGACTTGTCCCTAACTTATAAACACATATTTAGGCAATCTCGTAACCGATGTAGAACATTTTAACACACCTTAAGAGTATGTTTGGATGGGGAAATTCAAAATCCAAAGGATTTTGAGATTACATGAAATTCAAATGCTTCAATTTAAATTCTTCTCATTTCAAAATATTTTGTTTGCATAAAACATTTGAATTCACTTCATTTTAAAATTATTTGTTTGGATAAAGCAATGAATGACAAAGTAATTTTATTTCAAGAAAAAAAGTTCTTAGTTTTTTAATTTGATAAAAAAAATTCTTAGTTTTTTAATTTTACAAAAATAATCTCAAATTTGTTTTTGATTTCGAGAAAAAAATCGTCAATTTTTTCTTCATTTTCTAGAAAAAGTCCTCATATTTTTTTTCTTCAAGATCCAAAAAAAGTTCTCGGATTTTGCTATCGATTTTAAGGTTTTCGGCCGATTTTAGAGTTTATAGCCGATTTAAAGTTTATGATTTTAGTTTTTCTGAACAAATTTTGGTTTATGGTCAATTTTAGTATTTTTGACCGATATTAGAATTTTGGTCGGGTTTATAGTTGATTTTAGGATATTTGGTCAATTTTAGGATTTTCGACCGATTTTTTGTTTTTCAGCCAATTTTTGGTTTTGGTCGGGTTTATAGTTGATTTTAAGATTTTTTGTTGATTTTAGAATTTTCGACCAATTTTAGGGTTTTGAACGATTTTAGGGTTTATGTCGGGATTATAGTTGATTTTACAATTTTGTTCAATCTAAGGTTTTCGACCTATTCTAGGGTTTATGTCGGGTTTGGTGCCGATTATAGGTTTTTTGACGGATTTTAGTGTTCATGCCTAGTTGATGGTCAATTTTATATTTTATATTGATTTTAGGGTTATGCTCGGGTTAGGGGTCGATTTTAAGATTTTCAGCCAATTTTATGTTTTTTGACCGATTTGATGGTTTACGTCGGGTTTAGGGTCAAATTTAGGTTTTTGACCAAGTTTAAGGTTGAGGTCGGATTTAAAATCGATTTTAGAGTTTCGGGTCAATTTTAGAGTCTTCTACCAATTTTATAGAGAGGAAATAATTTCAATTTTATGTGTCATTTAAAATTCCTTTAATTTAACTTATCTAAATACTTCATAAATTCTTATCATCTTGAAAATTCTCAAATTAGTTATTCAAACAAGAGCATTTACATTGAAGAATTTAAAATCTCTCATCTAAATACACTCTATGGCTGAAATTTCTAGTCATTAAACTATTTGACAAAAAAATAAAATTAATCTAAATGAATATATACAAAGATGACTAGTCTTCACGAGAAAACATGTGAAAGAAACAAAATGAATTCTAATTTCGGAATCGAATTATTTCTATATGCAAAATTAGAAATCAAACTTTTTTGACGTCAAAAAGAAATCAAATTTTTGACCACCTTTTAAAGAATTTTACCATTTAAATTAATTCATTAGTTTACTTTTATTTTTTCTCTTAAAAAAAGAAAAAGAAAAAGAAAAAGAGAACGCATATGATCTGATTTGTTTTCTATTAAAAAAAAAAAAAAATTAATTCATTATTACATTGACGAAAAGTTTTTTTTTCTTTCGAATCCACCCTTTTATAATTTGGAGTATATTTATTCATCAACTATTTAATAATGTTTTAACCGGTATAATTTTATTAAATAAATTTTTGAATTGAAAGTTTATATTTTATAGATTATTTGTGTAAAATTTCAAACAAATTCAAAATTATTTGATATACTATTGATATACAAAAAGATTAACGGTGTTTTAAAAACACACAAATTGTTAATTTTGATATGCTTCAGTAAGATATCGGATTATTTTGAATTTGTTTGAAATTTTACACAAATAATCTATATAATATAAATTTTCAATCAAACGATATATTTTATAAAATTTATATCAATTAAAACATTATTGAGTGATTGATAAATAAATACACCCAAATTATAAAGAGGTACGTAGACCATATCTCACCCTTAAAAATTAATAAAATTTCTTATGCAGGAAAGGCAAATTGTAGCTTATATAGAAGTTACCAAAATTTATAAATGAAAACTAACTTTTTTCATATATGGTTATGAATTAATGTAACTACCATATATTTGATATAGCTCGTATGAAAGTTGGATTTACATTCATATATAAATATGTGTGTGTGTGTGTGTGTGCATATGAAACACAATTGTGTACCCGAAATATGGCTGAGAAAAATACATGTGTTTTGTGCCAATATGAATTGGATGCAGCACAAACAATAACTTCCTCTATGAGAGCACTACAAATTTCTGATCAACCATTGCCATTTTGTAGGGAACATACTAACCAAATTAATTCTCTAGCTATTCCACCTTCCAACCCTCCTATGAATAACCAACTTGCTGCCTCTATCACACAAATGCCAAGCTTGGTTGAACAGGTATAATGATTTTTTATTTTTTTTTGTATTTAACTATTTTAAATGATTAATTCTCTCTTTATAACATAGTTAAATTTAGCATTCTCTAATTGTTGGTAAATATTTGAACATATATATATAATGTGAAATATTTTCAATAGTTTTTTTATTACAAAGAGGGCGAAACGTCCGAGTATTTTTAATGCATGGTTAAAATCTAATATCAATCATTATTTTTAATTTAAATTTAAATTCAATTGATCTTAATTAATTAGCCTGCTGAACACATGATTGAGGATGATATGAATGACATGGTGGAAAAACACATGATTGAGGATGATATGATGCAAAATATTCCGAGTATTCATGAAAAGGGAGAATCAAGGTATGATTTATTTATTTTTTGTACTGAATTATTAAAATATTTATTATATTTTTTAATATATTAATTTTTTCTAATCATAAACATTTCATTTTAATTTTTTTTGTACATAGCAATGCAATCAAGGGAAAAGGAGTTGTTATTGTTGATGATGATGAAGATGAAGATGAAGAGGAAGACTAATTTGCATCATAATATAAAATAATGTGGAATTTGAATTATGATATTCATTTTCGTTATTAGATAGTATTATCTTTATGTTTCACAGTCTATTTAGGCTTGTGTTTTGAATAATGTAATATATATTGTCATGTATTTTGATAATTTTTGTTTCGACTTTAAGTCTGTTTTATTATCATGAAATTTCAAAAGAATTTAGGATTTCTTTTAGAAAACTTGTTATCAATCTAAGCATATTTATAACGATAGCTTCAAATAAAAATCAAATCATGCTAATTAATCTTGCAATACCGGATTAAATTTATTTTATATTTTGAACCAAGTTAAACATATTTAATGTACAATGAAACGAAAATATTTGCAACTAATATCTCATTCATACTCTCTAAATCATGGAATAGAAAAAATACGTAGTTTGGTCAGGTTTATTTGATTCACACTTTTCTTTAAGACAATTTCAAAATATACAACTCAGTTTTAAATATTCATATTGATCTAAAGGTGAGATCAATGTTATTTGTGTATTAAGATGTAGAAATGTACTAATCTACATTTTTAGTTGTAAAAAATTAATCAATTTGCTTGAAAATTTGGTAAAGTTGTTTTGAAACATTTTAATGCAGATTGATTTGTGAATTTATAATAACTCGGATAAATTTGTAATTTTTTTTTCATTTTTAACGGATATCAGCGGATAAAATAAACGGATATTTAATATTACTCATTATTTAATAGATACAGACGCAAACTTAATATTGGTATCTATGTCTACATGTATTTACACATATTAATTAATAAATTAAGAAAATTACTTATATATCTCGTAAGTTAAATATAAAATAAGTTAGTCTTTTCATGATGTATATATTAATTAATTTTAAGTTTTATAAAAATTATGGAGTGGTCTCGGTGAGTTTAGCTCATTTGATAAAAAAAATCCAATTTTATATGTATGAGTTGGAACTCGAATTCAAGACATGTCACTTATTAATCTTTAATAGTGAAGCCTAATCACTATAGACTACTTGACTAAAACAATTGTGGAGTTGTTCTACTCAATTAAAATATTTTGTTTGACAGCTTGCTTAACAAAATTCATTATTTATCAAACCGCCTTTGTATGCTCTCGCAACCGTCGCCGCATGCCAAATTTGTTGTAGTGATTAAAAAAGTTATTAAGCAGAGTACCAACAATGAATTAGTCCCGAAATCCTATCTCAATTATTCATTTTTGATATATGAGATAGCAAGTTATGATAAATTAATTCTAAAATTTATCTTTATTTTTTTTTGGTTAAAAAAATTTATTATCTTTATTTGTTTCTTTAGATAAAATTCTTATCATAAATATGAGGTAAAGTTAGAATTGGATAAGTATTATTGATTTATCTCTATTAAAATATAATTTAATAAAATATAAATAAAAAATAAATTTGATATATATAAAATTTTAAAAATTAATATTTAATTTATTGAAAATTAAAATATGAATATAAATTTAATTATTATTCATTAATTAAATATAATTTTTAAAATACATACATTAATTAATATTTTTAAAATAATTAATTTTGTAATAATAAAATTAATTATGAATTTAAAATAAATATTATTTTTATTATGAATTATGTACTTTCCATATATATGCGTATCGAAATAAGGTTGGATTATGTAGATTGAAATTCATATCTAAATGTGTGTGCATACACACTTATTTAGCCATATCCAATATTAACAAACAATGGCTAAATGTCTTTTATGTAGAAGAATTAATAAAAGATAGGAATGAAGATTTTCAGAATGCTTTTTGGATTATATCACCTATTGAAAATCATGAAATAAGTAGAACCATATCAAAGACAAACTACTGCTGATTCAATTATCTTTGAAGCTAAAGTGTGGAGATTTTACCAAAATAGTGGCTTGCTTGGATATATGTTTGATTTGAGTAATTAAATATCGAAAAAATTTCAATCAACCCCCAACATTGATACACAACTTAATTTTTTTTTTTGACGGAATATACACAACTTAATTAAGTGCTTATAATTTAAGCACTTATTTTACAAGTGTGCAATGTATATATGCTACTTTTAATATAAGTTTTAAGAGAAATTCTATGGTACATTGGACAATTTCAAATGTACCGGTACATGAAATATTAAAATAATAAATAAAATGAATATTTTTTAAAAGAAATTATTTTTCTATCATTAAAAACATTATAATAACCAAATTTTATTAATCAAAATTGTCAAAATTATATATATTTTTATATTTTTTGAATTTTTATTTTTCATAATAGTCAATATTCACTTTTTTTATTGAAAAATGTTAAAATATTAGTATAATGGTTGGTGATAAACAATAAAATTGTTTTTTTCTTATGCTATTATTATCTCTAAAATACAATAATCAACTAATAGTTCTTTAATTCATAAAAATAATCGTTAAACCTGATCCTTATATAACCATATTTGATTCTTACAACACAATTTAAACATGAAATATATGCAACAAACTTTAAAACAGCATAACATAGGTGAGACAACAATTCTCCACTTTATTATTCTTGTGAACAAACAACTCCTATTGTACTTCTCATTTGATGATATCACGCGGTAAAATTACTGCGTATGATTCAAAAAAGAGAAAAATGTAGAATTCACGATGCGATAATTTCCAAATCACTTAAAGTCTCAAAACAATTGCAATAATAGAAACAAATATACATAAATACATGAGAAACACCAAACTGTGCAAATCTAATTGTACAAGATATGCATATCAGTAGAGCTGTCAAATGGGCCGGCCCAGTCCGGCTTGGCCCGATGGGCTTCACACAATTTATGGGTTAGTCTGGCCCGACCCATTTTCATGTTGGGCCATATTTGGCGAGCTCGGCCCGACCCTCTAAAAGCATGGGCCGGCCTGAGGGGCTTATAGTCCGCTTCAATCTAAATTTTTTTTTTTTTTTTCGGTTTATTCTATCAGTTTTATGTGACTTTGATATATTATTTTTTCATAATTATTAATTTTATTGAGATATAACTGTATGCAAGTGTAAATAATTTTTACATCATCACTAAACATGTATTAATAAATTATTAAATTAGTTTTTACTAAAATTTTACGTAAATATAACCAGTTTTATTGAACTTATACATTAAACTATGTTTTTTATAAGATTTTTTCAACTAAATGATAATTTTTTATGTATTTATTGAAATTATTTTTACAAAAATGATATAAAAATCGCGATAATGGGCTGGCCCGAAGCCCGCTGGGCTAGCCCAGTCCAGCCCAATTAACTGAAGGGTCACATGGGCTTGGGCCAGAAAACCCAGTCGTGTTTGGACCTCCTATTACAAAGCCCATCCCGCCCCAAGCCCAAGGGCTAATGGGTCGGCCCATCAGCCCGACCTATTTTTGACAGTTCTATGCATATATGTATGTCAAATACAACGTACGACTTATGCATGTTGTAAAAAAAAAACTCTTTTAATATAAGTCTTGGAGTACTTCTTTATAAATTTTATGTTTGTGCATATATTCCTTTCAAAAAAACGTTTAAACATGTTTTTAAGTCTTTAAAATAAAGTGTAACAGCTACCCGCTCTCTTCTTTTATCCTAATTTTTTTTTTATCTTCTTTCACCCACTAAAGAGAAGCTGGTGGTTAATTTATGGTCACTTTTTTTTTTATCCAAATCACTCTTCTTGTTTTTATCTCGTCTTATTATATTCAAATAAACAATTTTTCTTTTTGTAATTTTTTTTAGGGTCTTGCTAACGAGTGCACCAGGTGCACTCTTTAAGCATACTATTTAAAGAAATTATTTATTCAAAAAGTTAAACAGCACAATTTCCAATGCGTTGACTTTATACATTTTTTAAAAATTCTATAAAAACTTTCTATTTAAAGGGCTTAAAGAGTGCACCGGGTGCACTTTTTAGCATTTGCCTTTTTTTTATTGTTTTGCTGTTGTGTCTTTTTGCGGTGTTTGTTTTATTCAGATTGACAAATTCTATTCATTCTAATGCATATTTCTTCAATCACTGACATTGTCAACAATATAGCTCCAAAAACATGAATATTTGAGACACTTCCACTTTGTCATATTTATAGACATTTTTCCGTTTTATGTTATATATTAATGTAGGTGTTGTGAATTTGTTGGTAAATTCATCATTTTTAATTTTTAGCAATAATTTTAAATTTATATTATTATTCGATGTATCTCTATCAATTTAAATGACTAAATGTTGTAACAGTCCGGACCACTATTTTTTAAGTCGATGACCCGACTGTCACCTCGTGATCTTCTCCGATACCCCCTCACACTAGTGAAGTTTTTGCCTTCCGTAAAAATCAAACTATACACCTTAAAATTAAAGTGCATGTTCAATCCATTCCCACTACTAATTTGACTAAATGTCATTTTTAGTCAATAAAAAATGCAATAAAAAAAATGGTAGTACAAAAACAGAAATTAAAAAAGTAATAACATTATGAGATAATAGAAAATTCAGGATTTACATAAAAAGAATAACAGTTACCTGAAAAAAAACAACGTTCAAAAAGGCACCTGGGGGTTGTTCCGACAGGAGTAGGAATACTAAGGAACAACGTAACACACTCTTCATCAGTTGTACATGCTATAATTAATGTAAAATAAGAATAACGAAATATAATTTATATGATGAGTGAAAGATTGTGAATAAAATTAATAAACATAAATAATTATGAGAATTAGCTTACGTTTATTTTTGTCTATAACAAACAATAGGCAAACAAATGAAAGCATCACAAGATAAACAAATTTGGGAGTTTTAACCATTTTTTTTACACCTTTGCATGCATATAACAAATATATATATATATATATATATATATATATATATATAAACTAGTTTGATCGATTTATATAGTAAACATGTTGCTATGTTTACAACAATTAAGTAGTGCGTTTGATCTGCTAAAAATCAGAGTATTAGACAGGACAACTTTTGTTGTATCCTGTTTGATTTAAAAATTGGTTATGAGACGGGACAAAACAGGCAGCAAGAGACATGACAAAATCAATAATTTGTGTCCTTCACTAAACCATAACACAACTTTTTGTCCATAGTACAACTATAAAAAATTCAAAAATACCCTTTTTATTTTCAAATGTAAAGAAAATTATCTCTCTATCTCTCTTCGATACAATTTTATCTTGTTCTATACTATCTTATTTTGTCATGTACTGTCTTGTTCCGTCTTGTACCGTTCTGTCCAGTACTCACTGATTTGCGAATCAAACACACCCTTAATAAAATTCTTCTTTAAAATTAGAATAATTTTTGAATGTCTCTAAAGCACATGCAATGATTTAATAAAATTTGTCTCTTTAGTTCATAGAATAGATCACATAGAATAATTTTCCTTGCAGTTAGAGATCATTTTTATTTACCAATGTTTCATTATTATTATTTTCTATCTTATATATATAACCTTTCATGAGAGAGAGGAAAACCAAATATTTATTTTATAAAGAATATTATAGTACAATGCAAAGACATCATATATGAATATTCTTTGGCATTTCAACTATATTAACACTATTGTAAAGTCGCTATTCTATAAGAGCATTTTAATGAGAGTATCATAAAGACTTCTTGACAATAAAATATTGATTTGGCATGCCATATAAGATTTTAAAACGAAGTAGTACGAGGCACAATGATATAGCAATAGTAAATGAGTGTCAATTTAAGTGTGCTAATTTAGTTTCTTCACAAAAAAAAATAGTAATGACAAATGAACATTGCAATGCAAATATATATCCAACTGAAACATAGTATGTTGCTAATAGCAATTAGTTTACATTATTGATTTAAAATTTCAGCATTCATGAGTTGCATATATATTATTGGCCTCTGTATCACTTCCATCTCTTACCAAATTTTCCATGCTTAAACTTGGCAAAACAAAACCTACCATGCTTCCAACGTTTGCCAAATTTTCCATGCTTATACTTCCCATGTCCATAACCATGATGGTAACCTCCATGTTCATGTGACAAATGGTGAGCACCATACGCAGCTACCGCACCTGCGAACAATCCTCCTATACCAGCTCCGCGACCACCTTTATAACATAACCTTCCCAAATTAGAATCATTCAATAGTATGAAAAGAATCTAGTTTAATTTGTACAACAAAGATGTAACATCAAGTATGGAATATAATTCATGCAAGAAGCATTAAGAAACCATTAACAAAAACATTGATCTAGTGGTTTAGCTATAATTTCATTTTTATCTAGTGTTGCCATTAACAAATTCTGCTATACAAAAGTACTATAGCGCTGATATTGCGTAGTTTACAACACTTTTTACTAAATCATGTATTGTAGAACAATAGTGGTTTGTCAAAGTTCCGCTACACTACGGATTTGACAACACGGTTTTTGATACATATCCTAATTCATATATCATCATAAAAGAAATCAAAAACGTTTTCGCAAACCAAACATATCTATGAAAAGTAATACTAATACATAATATATAATCCAAATTCATATATGATCTTAAGATTGTTTATATGTGTGCTCGCGCGTATGTTTATTACTGATAACACATTAACCGGGATGATCAAGTGTACCTGAAGGATATGCAGACGGATAGCCGTAAGGGGTATGATAAGATGGTTGATGATGATATCCATAAGGTGGATACCCTCCTGCTGCATGTGGTGGATACTGTGGAGGATAATAACTCGATGAAGGCGGATATCCTCCTTGTGGTGGATATGCCGGTGGTGGATAGGAATATGATCCAGGTGGGGCTGATGGACAGCCTGTTATGTGTGAAAACAAACCTCTCTCACTAGACTCTTGATCATACTTTTGTCTACCATTGCTCATCTTGATAATTTCAACCTAAAACAGTTACAAATTGGCAAAAATATAAGTACATATCTTACATATTATCCCTTTTTGCATACTTAACACAATTAAGCCCTTATCATATAAGTACTTATACATAAGCTATTTCTATAATCAATTCAAGGATGCAACGGGAACAATTTGAACAAATCCATGTTTCTTTTTTCATGATCAAGCAAAAGGGTATGTAAGAATCATAGATAAACCAAAGATCATTGCAATATACAAGATTTTGTTGGCAATAGTATGCAAAAACAAAAGTACTAATAATAACTATTGCTTGGTGCTTACTCAATTGCAAATAATGCTGTTTATAAAATCATCCAAAGGTGACAAAACTTCACCTATTCTTATAGTTCTTGTGTCTTAATATTAAAAAAGCATACGTTGTTTCTACGCATTTTCTTGTGGAATAGGTGATTATTACAAACTCCACTAAATTAAATAATATGGAATATATCTCTTACTTAGTCAAAAAAAAATGGAATATCTTTATTCTTTTTACAAGATGATTGTTATATTTTTTTCTTCAATTATTATCTTCCACTATAGTAAGGATATCTTTTAAAAAATATATCTAATCTAACTATATTCTAAGAAAAATATTTCTTATAATCAATGTGCGTGATAAAACTTAACAAATCTATTTTTTGTCATTATATATGGTCTTATCGGAGGCACTTCATTTTTTTTAGCAAAGTGATAATAAACACCATTTAAAAATCATACACGCAACTACGACATTCTGAATTCAAATTTGAATAATGGTAACAATATCAACATTGTTAATTGACTAAGTTCACAAATTCTTATTGGGGTACTAGTAGTTTCATTTTACTTAACATTTTTTTTTTTTTTGAACTGCAACAAATATATATATTAATGAATTGATTGGTACAAGGAGTACAATTACAATTCTTATTATTCCTTTTAGTAGACCCAAGGCACACTACCAGGGACAATTAGCTAGAAACATGAAACAAAGGCACTTCCCCACAACATGGCAGAGAACAAAAATTCAATAGACACCATGCTTCAGGCAGTACCGAGGATGAGGTAAGGAAACAGGGAGTAATGCAAAAAACGTTCCTAAAGACCACCCCACTGAAAAAACAGCAGCAGACCGAGACCAAAAGCCAGACCAGATCGCTATAGCACCAGTGAGAGTAAGCGCTACAGATTGCAAACACAGCTAGCCGCTTCATCGAACCATGCAATCACCCGGGTTCGTAACCCACTCATAGAGCAAAACCGGACCCTTCGCCGTCTTATGTAGAAACCATTGCCAATAAAGTCTTTGGATAGTCTCCACCGCAATGCCCACATTTGCATCACTATTATGAAACATTTGCATCACTATTAGAAACATGAAACAATGCCCACATTTTACTTAACATTTACACTAGTTATTAAATAAAGAAAAGCATACATATATCAATGGATAATGGATTAGTTGGGTGATGAGTTCACCTAAATACCAAATCTGGTTATTAATTTTTATTGATTTCACCTGCCGTTTTGGATGGGCATGTGAATAAAACTATGCAGTCTTTTGTTTTTACTGAGAGTAAAATTATGCAGTTATATTAATTTTATTATGAAATTTTCAATAAGTTTAAAATTTATTAATTCAAAATTAATTGTCACATCTTCACTACTTTTTTCATGATAGTATATGATCTTATTGGTAGTGATGCATCTATCTTTTAAGTATATATTCTTTAGCAAAACTCTTTAAGCATATATTTTTATTTATTTTTTCTGTGAATATGTAGAGATTTATTCCCATTTAACATAGAGTGAGTGGAAGATATGAATTAGAATAATTATAATTATAACCACTAGGAAAGAAATGTGCAAAACAAGAACTTTACATTACAAAACATCCATTTAAACAAACAAGCTATATGAAAAGGAAAAAAAATTATAATCCATAATCTTTTCCATAAACTCTTTCATCTAACTTCTCAATAACACCTACAAATTTAAAAGCTTTGTTGTTTGTGTCTGAACTGGGTATCTCTATGCGCAACTACACAGACTAATTTCTCGAGTAGGGTAAGATCACAATAGGAGGCAAAACTATCCCTCGAGATTTAACACCACTGCAAATAAATTAATATCTAGCAGTGAGATAGAATCCGCTCCTGCGTTGAAGTTGAACATATAAAAAGCATGGATTCTTCAGAGTGCAGACACAATAAAATGTCTTGGACTCAAATTTGACAAATCAATCACATCTGCTTCTTCTCGTACAGCCTTCGATAGATTTTCGCTCCTTCAAATTCTGCATGAATCTCTCTCTCAGTCCTAATCCCCATAGGGTTGCTTAATAACCATCCTTCACTGTCACACAATATATCAGGATTCAAACCATCTATGTGACAAAGTGCATCAACTTCATCAAACTGATTTTTCATGTCAAGTGCCACTTCAAGCACATCAGACTGCACAAAAACCTGTCATAAACACAACCAAAAACATGATACCGTTACTTTATTGCCGTCACAAGTTCCATTGCATGAAGGAAAATGACTCTCTTTTCGCAGGCATAAAATATCATTAAAAGAGCAACTCAGAATCAAAATGATGAATAACAAAATGAGAAAGAAAAAAAGCCTCAACATTGCTGTAAGTTTCCATAAATTTACTAAGGAAGAGAATGTAGAATCCTTAATAATATCCGCATCTCTTGTTAATTCTCCTTACGAATTGTGTACGCCGGTAAATTTGAATTGCCATAATGAACGATCAAAGAAGAAGTATAAATATAGTAGAGCATGCAGAAAATATACCTGTCCCCCGGGAGATAAATTATCTACAATAGCACCAACCAAAGGCTTCTGCAAAACTCTTCTTTTATGATGTTTTTTCTTGAAATGAGGGTCTGGACACTGCATATGTTGAGGGAAATCATTAACTATAAATAAAAGACCTTATAATGTAAAACCTTTAGGTAACAACAATTTAAGCCAAAAAGTGATTTGAATCGGCTGCAGTCATAATCTCACGCATTCATGCTGTCAGCATATTGGTGGTTGTTGTACCGAAGATTTCAAGCTCAGTATTTTGAAGTTTTAAAAAATCAAAATCTGCTTGCTTTCTACATCATCCGATCTCAATCCAACAGTCACTGGTGTACTGAATACGTGAATACATGGAATTTTGACATCAAGCAATTCAAGTCCAGCCAATAAGCCATTAGGTCAGTGGCACCCAATTTCTCTTTTAGTGGTTTTAGAAAGACTCACCAAAATTGAAACTAACTGCAAGGGTCCAGGATATGATTCTACCAACTGCTTGAAAGAAATTGGGGCATTTGCAAACAAGAAATGTCTGAAATTTAGTGTAAAAATCGGTCATTATTGCAGCATTGTTAAGAATAATTTGCTGATAAGATTTACTTTGCCATCTAAATAAAGTTTTAGGATTGATAGTACATGTTATCCAGAGCCAGATCTTTTACCCATACCTCGGCACGCTTGACCATCTGCACATGGAATCGAAGTATACATAATCATATGAGACGGTATCCCTCTATTCTAAACTGAATGTGCCATAACAAGCTAAGAAATCAAAATTTACTGAAAGGGAAGGGTCAAGGGAGTAATCATCCAGGGCATTCAACGCAAAAAACCACAGAAAGAAAATTGTTTCTTTACCCTTTGCCGTATTTCCAATCCCAAATAGTTTCTCACTTTAGGTGTTCTTTTTGCAAGCCACATAAGAAATCTGCCGCTGCCTGACATTATTTTCAACAACACATATGGTGGAAAACATAAGTGTTCTGTTTATCATGAAGTGAAGTGATTATTTGATTGTCTTAGATTCACAATATTGTCAATTTCAGATCGTGAAAATTAGGGGTTAGTTTAAATTTTGCAACACAACTGCACTATAAAGCTATAGACTCTATTTAACAACACTTTGTACTAAATATGATATTGAAAAACAATAATTATTTGTTCAAATTTCGTTACACTATTGTGCTGCTATTGTTTCTATTTGACAAAACGCCTACTAATAACCGCTATTGTTACTATGTTAGGGTAGAAGAGTTCACGAAAATATTTGACACTACAATTACAATATGTTTTTGTTCAATTTATCATAAAGGATGAAATTCAAACGCAATAATAGATCATGTGTAAGTTATGAACTTCCCAATACATGATATCCAAGCCAATGCCAATCAATAGCATACATGCTAAAACCACAACCAAGAACAAAATAAATTTATGAATGAAATTTAGATTACCAGATCCAATATCCACCATGAGTGGCAATGCAGGGTCTGCAAACACCTGGTTCCAGTCTGGTACTTGTGCAGGAGTCTATCAAGAACAAAATATCATTAGAGGAAAGCAAAAGACCGTTAACTTATCAAACTATATATTAGTATCGCAAAAAACTATAATGCAGACAGAGACAAGGACTAATATGAGTAACATTTGAAAGAGTCACGGATCTTTTTGAAATATCCAATAAGCTAGTGGCCTACTTGAGAGCACCCTACAAATTCAGGGACTAATTTGGAGGCTTACTTGTTAAATATGTTTTTAGCCCCGACAAAAATTGCATTTTTTGTTTATGGTCCTCTAAACATTACTGCATTTTTTATTTTAGCACTGCACCCCCTACCCCTGATACAAATACCTACCTCACTTGCTCACCATAAAATAAAATTAGCCATTTTTTTAGGAGTAACCAATCAAATTAATCTCTGACTCTATAGGACACTCTCAAATAGGTCGATAATTTTGTGAATTTTTCAAAAACGTTCGTGAATCTATTAAACTCTCAAGTTGGTCCCTATATATAAATATAACTATGGTTATCAATTAAGTCTCTACATTTTCCAGCATAGTATCAATTTGGTCTTTAAGTTTATCAACTTATTCTCAATTTAGTACTAATATGAATAAAATTTAACAAAGTCATGAACTTTTTTGAATTAAGAATATGAATATGAAATGGGGACAAGAATTAGAATTGGTAATATAGTAAAGGAACATACAGAGAAAGAAGAACTAAGAGGGTTAACATGTTGTCTGATTCTGACATGACCCAGATCCTGAAATTGGACAAAAACATCATAATAATTTAGTTAAAAAAACACAAATTTATTATATTTTTACAAGTAAAGAAAAAAAGGAACGAACCAAGTTGTAAGAGAGGTTGAGGTCAGCATATTCCAATGCAACAAGTTGTGTGCTTCGTAGTTGTGGCTTTTGTAGTTGTTGTTGTTGTTGTTGTTGTTGTTGTTGTTGTAATGATGCTACTACTAGTTGAGAAACAGAGGAAGAAGAAAGAGAACGAAAGGGTGAGACGAGTGAAAGTGGTAACATACGCCAACAACAACGATAACAACCCATTCATTCCTCTCTTTCAATTCAATCCCTCACCTTGGCTTATGGAGTTATGGGATAGAATAAATTTTACTACTTGGTTCTGGTCCGGTTTTTAAAACACTGGGAATAAAACATGAGCCCATGTACCGCCGGTTCAATGGTTCTACCGCGGTTCAACCGGGTCGGGCCCGCATATGTATTTGGGTAGAGAAATAAATGTCTTGTAAGTTGGTCGTTATGTTAGTTTTTATAATTTGAACCTAAATATTATTTTTAAAACTCATTTGGTACCCTAAACTTATCAATCGATTATGTGTTTGGCGAAATCAATGTAGTAATTGTTAGCGGCTGATATGTTGAAGATTTTTGTTCCTCGTTTTGTTGTAGTCTTTTTCTTTCATCGGACGTTAAACCTAAGCTGAGGGCAACATATACACACATATTCGCACAAAAGATAGTAATAATGACAAATGAACAAAACATGTTCATTGCAAACATCCAATTGAAACATAGTATGTATGTTGCTAGATAACAATTAGCATACATTTTTATTATCAAAAACTAAATTAGCATACATTATTCATCTGAAAATTCAGTATTAATGCTCATGCATGCTCAAAGTTGCATATTATTCTCCCTTTTCCATTACTTTACTTCCATCGCTTGCCAAATTTTCCATGCTTTCCAAATTTCCCATGCTTGTACTTCCCATGTCCATAACCATGATTATAACCTCCATGTCCATGTGACAGACGGTGACCACCATATGCAGATCCAGCTCCTGCAAACAATCCTCCTATACCACCACCATGTCCTTTATAACAACAATAAATAATCAGTACTAATTAATATGTAACATATGCAAGAAACATTAGATCAATGTTGTCGAACGTGGATTGCAAAAAATAGAGGCTTGTTCAAATTTTGCTATGCTAAAGTGCTATTGTGTTGTTGTAGCTGCTATTTGACAACACTCCGTACTAAATTGTGTATTGCAGAACATTATGGTTTGTTAAAATTTCCGCTATGCTATAACCTAGCTATAGTATAGCCCTTATTTGACAACGCTAATTTTGATATAACCTAAAATAGTTTTCTGTTGAAACTTCAAAGAGTAGCTTCTATGAAAATTGCGGTGACTGGTCATGATTCTTTCATTCTCACAGCGAAACTAAACATTATATTAGTGGTTGGTGGTGGTGTTGACATGAGAAAATTAGACTCCTTAGTTTAAGATCACATTTTCTATTTTTCGTTTCTAACTTTAACTTTTAATCACGAAACTATCACTTTGTTTTTTTTTTTTTACCGTTTTCCTTACAAATCTTTAAAAAAAGATAACATTTTCACAAACCAGACATGCCAAAAATATTAGAAAATAGTACTAATCCAAATCCATGCATGATCATATAATATAACTATATAAACCGATATCAGGTAGATCTTATAAGTGCATGTTCATATGTTTATTTGGGATTATCAAGTGTACCTGAAGGATATGCTGATGGATAGCCATGATAAGCTGGTTGGTTATATCCTGAATTAGGATAACCAGAAGGTGGATACCCTACTCCTCCTGCAAGTGGTGGATATTGTTGAGAAGAAGGATAGTAACCTCCTTGAGATGGATATGCAGGTTGTGGTGGATAATATCCTCCTTGTTGAGGTGGATAGGAATAGGATCCACCTTGTCCTGCTGGATATCCATGTGAATACAGATTTCTCTCACCATTGCTCATCTTGATTCAGCCTAAAACAGTTTGAAATTTGGCAAAAATATTAATACACCACATATAAATTGTCCATGTGTAGATAAACAACATAGTTAGCGTTTATAGCAGAAGCGTTTATCATATAATAAAAGATAAAATAAAGTCTAGTTGTTTTCATTTAAGATATAAACTATTTTCATAAACTATCTTAGAGAGCTTATGGTAATAAGCTGAAAGCAGTTTATAGACATATCTTAAGTTGTTTTCATAAGCTCTCACAGTCAGTCTCACAATAATCATGTCAGTTAATAAGCTCAAATAAATCGATCCAAATAAATTTTATATTATCAAGGGTCAACCAAAACCCGGTCCATATTTCAACTTGTTTCATAAGCTCTCACGGACAGTCTCACAATAATCATGTCAGTTAATAAGCTCAAATAAATCGATCCAAATAAATTTTATATTATCAAGGGTGAACCAAAACCCGGTCCATATTTCAACTTGTTTCATAAGCTCTCACGGACAGTCTCACAATAATCATGTCAGTTAATAAGCTCAAATAAATCGATCCAAACAAATTTTATATTATCAAGGGTCAACCAAAACCCGGTCCCTATTTCAACTTGTTCCAGTCTTGTGTCCATTGTTTGTCCCTATCTTTTTCGGGTCGGGTCAGAGCCAATCCAAAGCTTGCCGGACAAAACGGGTTGACAGGCCGGAACAGAGGGACAATTTGAACAAACTCATGTTTCTTTTATCATCATGAAGCCAAATTGTAGGGAAGAATCATAGGGGAAAAAACAAAGAGAATGATTGATGGAATCCAAAACCATTGAGAACCAAGTTGATCATAATGCAAAATATATTGAAAATTACCAAGAAAGTAAAAAGAATTATAACTAGTCAAAAAATTTGTATGCAACATGCAAAAAATGAAAATAGGAATAACTATTGCTTCATGCTTACTCAATTGAAAACTTGCAAATGCTTTCTATAAAATCATTCAAAGGTGACCAAAGTTATAGCCATAATAGAATTAAAAGAATTGAAATTTCACCTATTCTTATTTATAGTTATCACATTTCTCAATTTTGAAAAAGCACACGTTGTTTCTACGCAATATGGAATATTTCTATGTATTATTTCTTTTCTCCAAGCATAATTGTTGTGTTTTTTTCTTTCATTTGGAACCTTGGAATATTTTAAAGATATCTTCAAAGAATATAAAAGAGCATAATATACATATCTATATTCTAAGTTTTTTTCTTCTTCTTATAATGATATTAGTGAGGGAACTTCACATATCTATTTTCTTTCATTATGTGCTATTATTGGGCTCTTTACTATTGGTTCTTTAAATAAAAAGAATATGAGAGCACTCATGGATTGTTTAGTTGGTAATGAGCACATCTATAGCATACATCTATCGTTTAAGTATATATTCTTGTGGAAAAAAAATTCTTATATAGCATGCATCTGGTCCTGTAAATATATCATTTTTAATAGTAAAATAAAAAAATTATTTTTTGTCCTTGCAAATATACACATTTTGATTTTGGTCCTTATTGTAATGTTTTAGTCCTACAAAATTTAATTGTATTGCAATTGGGAAAATAACTTTATGAAAAGAAAGAAAAAAAAATCAGATATTTTAACCATACTTTTTCCCATAAACTCTTTCTCTAACTTCTCAATAACATCTACAAATTTGATTGAAAAAATAAATACAAAATTATTTCAAAATACAGAATCATCTATAAGAAAAAGGAGAAAAATTAATATATAGAGAAAATACTAGTAAGCACATGCATGAACACATACATCATCAGACGATAAAATGTCTGGAATGGACAAGATTGCATTCAAGCTTGAAAAACCAATCACATTTGCTTCTTCTCGTACAACCTTCGATATATTTTCGCTCCTTCGAATTCTGCATAAATCTCTCTCTCAGTCCTAATCCCCATAGGGTTTCTTAATAACCATCCTTCACTGTCACACAATATATCAGGGTTCAAACCATCTATGTGACTAAGTGCATCAACATCATCGAGCTGATTTTTCATGTCAAGTGCCACTTCGAACACATCAGATTGTACAAACACCTGTCATAAACATTAAACAACCATAAAAGGGAAAACGACTCTCTTAAGTCTTCGCGCAGACACGAAATATCGTTAAAAGGGTAAGTTAGAAGCATAAATATGAAATATAGTCCTAAATATCAGCATATCTTGTACTATATGGTAGTTTTAGTTAACAAGTTAAATACACAATCTTTATGATAACAACTGTCCTGTATATTAGAGCATGCGTAAAATATACCTGTCCCCCGGGAGATAAATTGTCTACAATAGTATCAACCAAAGGCGTCTGCAAAACTCTTCTTTTATGATGTTTTTTCTTGAAATGAGGGTCTGGACACTGCATGTGTTTAACGAAAACATTAACTATGTAGCCAACAAGTGATTTGGATCGCCTGCAGTCATAATCTGAAGCATCCACGCAGTCAGCATATCAGTGGTGTTGGATCGAAAATTTCAAGCTCGGTATTTTAAAATTTTAAAAATCAAAGTCTATTTGCTTTCTACATCGTCCGATCTCAATCCAACGGTCACAGATGTTCTGAATACATGAAATTTTGACTTCATGCAATCCAACTCCAGCCAATAACTTTAGTGCTTTTAGAAAGCCTCACCAAAATTGAAACTATCTGCAAGGGTCCAGGATATGATTCTACCAACTGCTTGAAAGAAATTGGGGCATTTGCAAACAAGAAATGTCTGAAATTTAGTGTAAGAAAATCGGTCATTATTGCAGCATTGTTAAAAATAATGTTTTTATATATTTACTTTGTCGGCAAAATAAAGTTTAGGACTGATAGTACATGTTATCCAGAGCCAGATCTTTTACCCATACCTCAGCGCGCTTGACTATCTGCACATGGAATTGAAGTATACATAATCACATGAGACGATATCGCTCTATTCTGAGCTGAACGTGCGATAACAAAATAAGAAATCCAATTTACTGAAACGGAAGAGAGTAGAGTAATCATCAAGGGCATCCAAAACAAAGAGAAAATTGTTTCCTTACCTTTTGCCGTATTTCCAATCCCAAATAATTTCTCACTTTAGGTGTTCTTTTTGCAAGCCACATAAGAAATCTTCCGCTGCCTGGCATTATTTTCAACAACAGATTTAGCACTATAGCACTGCAATAACCTCTATTTAATAACACTTTGTATTAAATATCGTATCGGAAAACAATAGAGATTTGTTCAAATTCTGCTACGTTATAGGGCCGTTATAGCTGCTATTTGACATTTGACAACACGTCTACTCATTAACCGCATCCTGATGTTAAGGTAAAAGAGTTAATGAAAATATTTGACACTTCAACTACAGGATGTTTTCGCTCAATACATCAGAAAGGGTGAAATCCAACTTCAATAATAGATCATGTAAATTATCAACTTCCACATACATGATATCCAAGCCAATGCCAATCAATAGCATCCATGCTAAATTCAACAATCAAGAACCAAATAAATTTATGAATGAAATTAAGATTACCACATCCAATATCCACCATGAGTGGCAATGCAGGGTCTGCAAAGACTTGGTTCCAGTCTGGTACTTGTGCAGGAGTCTATCAAGAACAAAAAATCATTAGAGGAAAACAAAAGACCTCCTCATAAACAATGAAAGACAGAAGGATTCAATGAACCAAATGCCTATTATGTCTGGTTTCTGTATCCGGTTAATATTATCAATATATATCATTCATTAAATTAGTGTGACAAAATGTTAAAATGTGATTAGATATATCAGTGTAAAATGACAAAAGATGGTGTATTAATCAAACTATATATCAGTATCACACCAAATATAATGTAGAGAGACCAAAGTATAGATTTCAACCACAAATGTTTGGTTAAACATTTTTCAAATCCTTAAAATTTTGTTGTTTTAGTCCTTGTACTTACTTTTTGGTCCTAACAAAACTGCGTGCTTTAAAAGGTTCTAAAACGTGCAGTTTTGTATTGTAGAGATTGAAAAGCGCACAGATGCTCAATACAAAATAACTTGATTACAGTTTTGATTTACTAATCTTCACTCGCTCGTGAAATTGGTCCCCCTTTTCAAAATCCAATTTTTTGGTCCATCGCTTAGATTATTGGACCAAAAAATATCACGTGTCAAGTTTTTTATTGACGTGGCATCAAACTTGTTGGTATGAAATCATCAAAGTGGGTGAATTTATAATATAGAGATGGATTTATAAATAAATCCAATAATCTGACCGAGTGACTGAAAAATGGATTCTTAAAAGGGGACTAATTTCATGAGCGAATCAAAATAAGGTGCCAAACAATTAAGCTAAACAAAATTGTTCAAAATTAAGCTAAACAAAAGACATAATAATTATTTTAAACCCTTCGTTCTTATAGGAAAGAGACCTAATAATTTGAAGTTCAACGTAGAGATAAGTAAAGTTTGACCAAAAATTGTTCCACCTAAGAGTCAAACTCAAATTCTCTATTCGTCTTTTGCAGAGTTCATTAACAACTTGAAGTTGAACCAATAATGACTAAAAACATATTTATTATTTAATCCTCTAATGAATATGGATAAAATATGATATTGGTATTTTAAAGGAACATACAGAGAAAGAAGAACTGAGAGGATTGACATGTTGTCTGATTCTGCCATGACCCAGATCCTGAAATTTGACATAAAACATAATATAGTTAAAAAAAAACACACAAATTCATTATATTATCCATTTAGAGATAAAAAAAAACAGACAAACCAAATTGTAAGAGAGGTTGAGGTCTGCATATTCCAATGAGACAAGGTGTGCATGTGAACTACGTAGTTTTTGTGGCTTTTGTTGTTGGTCTGCTACTACTGCTTGGGAAAATGAAGAAGAAGAAAGAGGGTGAAAGGGTGAGAGTGATTGTGGTAACATGAGTGCAGAAAAAGCACTACAATTGTGATATAACTTGTTGTAACTCTGTACTTGTACTTGTAACTGATAAGTGATAACAGTACATTCTCTTTCACTTCAATCCCTTGACTAAACTAAGTTCTAGCTTTCATTTTAAAGTTAAGCAGACAAATTACACAAATTACAAGTCATTAATAACTCACGCACAATAAAGTTGAGTAAATGAGGTTCAAACTTTATTTATAAACGTTCGGTTTAATAATTTCGGTATTTTTTATCAGTTGAACTATGATTTTTAGATTCATTTTTTCGCTTTCAAATAGATTTCTTACATTTTAAATATTTTTAATTATGGTTTTTAAAGTTTTGACATCATGTTGCTAGAAAAAATTGTCGATAATCCAAAGTTCGTATTTCGTCCAAAAAAAAATCTAAAGTTCGTATAGAGTAATTAAATTTAAATTCTTCTAAACAATTTATTTTTTGATAAAATTATTAATTATTTAAACTCGTTTATTTTTTGAGTTGAAACTTTTTTTTTGTATATTAAAAAAATAAATTATTCTGACAAGAAATTGATCTCTAAACCTTCTTTACCCAATTTATGTGTCCACAAAGTTTTTGAATTGAAATTTATGGTGCTAATAGTAAGTAGTTTCCACCTATATTTATTTACCCGGGTCGGGTCAATGAATACCCATGATGAAGATTCAGAAAGAAACGAACGAACAAAACAACAGAGACTTGTTGTGAGAAATCGGAGAAACAGAAATGGCGGTAAGGCAAAGAGCAGTAACAGCACTTCCAAATCTGATACGCAATCTCCGAAATCAACAACCTTTCAAGCTCAAACCTCCTCACAATCACAATTCCTTACCCTCTCTCCGACGCACTTTCTCTTTATACGATCAGATCAACCTCATCGACAATGTCCCTGAAGACCAACTCCGATTTCAAGGGTATCTACATACTCATTTCCATTTTTCTTTTCATTTTTTGAAATGGGTTGTTTCAAAGTTTGGATTTTTTGCTTAAATTTTATATGGGGTTCAAGGAAGAGAGTTTAATGTGAAATGGGTTACTTTAATATTTTTTATATGTGAATAATTTTAGATAAGATTGTTATATTATAGCCAATAATTGATGTAGGATTTAATATGGTTGTAGGTTTAACGATACTGGGTTTACTGTTAATGGAGTTGAATATGAAGGAAGTTTGCTTTGTGTTGGAAATTTGATCATGTCTTGGAAACCAACCAAGTTTTCAGAGATCACTGCTGATAGGTTTGTTTCTTTCTTTCTTTCTTTCTATTTAGCACAAACTAAGATTAGGTGTGTCCGAGTCGGACACTGACACATATGGTTGTACACTTGTATTGAATTATGTCATTTTCTCAAATTATTATCGGTGTCGGTGAGTCTGTAAGTCAGGAACCGTGACGTGTCTGTGTCTGTGCTTCATAGGTTTTTCTCTTTTGACCTTGTTTCTTCCTTCCTATTCTTTATTGCTCTTGGTTTTTCTTTGAGTGAACATTTTTGCATTGTTATGTTCCTTTATGTCTATGTGCTTTCTTTTTCTCTATAAAGTGTAGTATTTGTAAGATCGACTGTTTTCTTTAATGTTTAAAGACTCTTAACACCTTCAAACTGTGTTAAATTCTATTGTGGATGGTACTACTACTTAATGTGTTTGTTATCCTTTATTTTGTATATCATTGTCGGTTTTGAGAATTTTAAGAAACGGATGCTACTAGGTGGAGTCAACACCATAATCTTCTCTACTGTGTGGTTATTCTAGTTTCCTGTCTAATGATTGTATGCCTAATCCCATTTTGTTTTGTGTAATCACTCATCCAATTCCATGGTAATAGTCTTAGATCCATGATGCTAATTTTACTAAGAGAAGTTGATGACAACCTCTGATAAATTGCAATGACTTATTTGATTAATTAACCCCTCTGATAAAATGGATGTAACCATTGTTATGTGATAATCACTAAACAAGCAAAGAAACGTGAATGAATTATGCATCATAACAATCTAGTTGAACTAGTTCCATATCTGCTTATATTATTTATCTTGTTTTGATATCTTATTTGTTGTCATCTTTTTTCTTGTTACAGCTTGTCACTCTTTCAAATTGTCCGCCCTATTCCAGGTTGGATTTTTCAATTTTACTATTCTTTTTTGCCCTGACTTTCTGGTTTTCCCTTTTTTGGGTGCAATTCTATGTATCCTTTCATTTTTCCTAGTTGGATGCTTTGTGAGGACACATGATAATGTGTTCTTCTATAGATAAAAAATTGCTTTATTTATGGTTTACTTTATACTTCACCTGAGAAGGGGTTTATATATCGAAGCCTAGGGATCTGTATAAGCGTGTACATGTACTTGTAGTTTCTAAGTGTTAAGTTGGGACCTTAAAGTTGATGTGCATCACTGTCATGATTATTTGAAACAATGTAATTGCGCTTTCTCATGAATTTGTCTAATTCTTTTTTTACTGTTATCCCTCTCGAGTTTATTGTCCTTTTTAGCTAATTGATTTCGATTAATTACAAGACCTGCTCTTTGCTCATTATGTTTACTAAATCAAAGTTATTACTATCTATCAAATTGCTTTTGATCCATGTTAACTGAAACTTGAAAGAATTATTTGCCAGAGATTCTAATTGTTGGCTGTGGAAGGAACATTCAACATGTTGATCCTGAACTAAGACGGTTTATTCGGTCTACTGGCATGAAGTTAGAAGCTGTTGACTCGGTATATACGATTGCTTTATTTTATGAGATATGTGTTTTACTTTTACTTCACCTTACATTGTTGGTGCATTATTATTGTGTTTGATAAAATAATCTAAAGTAAACGAGTAGATGGACCCTTAGGAGTTAGGACATTGGTACAGAGGTGAAATGGGAACCATTTAACTTGTTTGATAAGGTACTTTAAGAAGATGGAAGGACCTTAGATTAGTTCCTATATTTCCTCTAATACGAGCCAACGTCTGAAATATGGATTGAAAAGGTGATTTCAAATGGTGAGAAAATGAATGTTTAAAATAGACAAGAAGAGAATTCTAGCATGTTGGTTGTACTAATAGTTAGCTAGGAAGTAGTATAATTTTGATATGATATTAATGTAAAATTATTTTACAATATCATTCAATTATTTTTTGATTAAAAGTTGCTTAAAGGTTATCCATACAATTCTCACTAGATAATTCTGAATGTTACAAGGGAGAAACCTAAAAATATGATCACCGACCGTTAGTTTGATTGATTGTCTGTGAATGTTGAATGTAAGTTATTTATTTGTTTATCATCCATTATTTGGCAGAGAAATGCAGCATCAACTTACAACATACTGAATGAAGAAGGTCGTATTGTGGCTGCCGCGCTTCTTCCATATGGAGTTTCTTCATGAAGCTTGGACCTATATTCTTAGTACCTACCCTTTGTTCCAAATATGCTAGTAACTTTCATCGGCTTGCAGCCAACATCTTGCGTAAAACTGCTGGAAATGCTTAGATTTTTTCTATGTAGAAAGTTTTGACATATCAATAGGACACTGAGTTAAGCACAGATGACTGTGTTGATGTTTTCAAATGTAATAATAATATGAATATGATAATAATGGTGATGATAATCATATGTATAGAACAGCAGCTCTCACAAATCCCTTCAAAGTTCAAAATTGGCTTTTCTAATTGATGGCTGCCTGTTTGTTTTTAAGGCTACTTCATTTTGCTAGATTTTAGAATCGAGGTTAATCCTGAGGGCACATAAAAACAAAATTCTAAAACAAATGTTTTAGTTACTAATGAGATTCTTATATTTTAATAGTTCTACTCTTATTCATTGTAATTTTAACATTTTTTTGGACAAAATTGTACTTTTCATATATATAGCTCTTAACATAAAATTTCTATACATAATTAACATCCGAATAATCGTTAGTTGGTTCAGTGGTGATTGGCATTGAACTTGATAGGGAGGACCACGGTTCGATCCCCCACAACTGTGATCGGAAGAGGGCTGGAACCACTTGATGCTAAAATAGACTCCTGAACCAGATTAAACTGTTGGTTAAAATTAAAAAAAAAAAAAAAAAAAAACAAACAAACATAATAGACCATTTACATAGACCGATGATAATGATGAACATTCACTTTCAAAAGAACTTTATCCTTGTTTTATTAAATACTAGTACTAGTAGTAGCAGTGTAAATCCGAATTAAGCGTAACATTTACTAACGCAACTATGTCCACTCTACTTCAATCCTCTTTCCTTTCTTCTTCTTCTCCGATTCCTTCCCCTCGCATCTCCCTCCGAAACAACGCCGTCGTAAGTAACCTTCTCTCTCTTCACTCTATCTCTCTCTCTCTCTCTCTGTATTAATTTAACTAAATTTAGAATTTCGTTTTTTCAGAGATGTAACAATAACAATGTAGTAGTAAAATCATCTGCGAAGAATTTGGATAACGGAAATCCCTATAGCTATCGTTCAACAACAACTGAATTATTTTCGGTTAACGGTACACCTTCCATTCCGAGCTTCCTTCATGCTCCAAACGCTCGTATCCATGATGATCTCCTTAACAAAAATCGTCTTCGTATTTTCTCTGGCACCGCCAATCCTGCACTCGCTCAGGTATCTATCTTTATCTTTATCTATCTATATCTACAAATCAGTTATACTACTACTACTACTTCAATTTCTGATTTGCATTATTTATTTAGGAAATTTCATGCTATATGGGGCTGGATCTGGGAAAAATTAAGATAAAACGTTTTGCCGATGGTGAGATATATGTCCAACTTCAAGAGAGTGTCAGGGGATGTGATGTATTTCTTGTGCAGCCGACGTGTCCTCCTGCCAATGAGAATCTTATGGAGCTTCTCGTTATGATTGATGCCTGTAGGAGAGCTTCTGCCAAAACTATTACTGCCGTCATTCCCTATTTTGGTTATGCTAGAGCTGATAGAAAGGTCTGTAACTGTTTTTCACCTTTGAATGAATCTGACATTCGAGTTCAGTATAGTTTAAACACAGCCATTGCTTACTATTTCAGACTGAAGGGCGTGAATCTATTGCTGCTAAGCTTGTAGCTAATTTAATTACAGAAGCAGGTGCAACTCGTGTTCTTGCTTGTGACCTCCACTCTGGCCAGTCTATAGGCTACTTTGATATTCCAGTTGATCATGTCTATGGACAGGTAATACGTCATACTCAGTACATGAAGAATAAAATAATTAGCGTATAATCGTATTGAAGAATAAACTGCTGTGGGTGTGCTGTATATTTGTAAACATTTATAGTGAATTAATAATTTGATGCTTCAGTGTATTGAGCCATTTCAATTCTTAATGAAAATGAGAATGTTCTAGCGACATGCCTATTTTATTGTTCATATGAACCTTTAATTTTAAATGGCTTAAACATACATTTGGTCCCTGTATGTAACCCAAATTTCGATTTTAGTCCCTGAATCAAAAAATTTGACAAAATAGTCCCTGTATCGCGTTTTTTTTTTTGACGTTAGTCCCTCCACATATTTTCCGTCCAATTTGGTCCAGGTGGCAAACGGTTTGCCACCTGGACCATGCCACGTGTGCAAAATTTGTCTGGTGACTAGATTAATGAAAAGCAGGGACCTAAAACGAAATTTTCGCTGATAGCACATTTGATTGGCCATTTAGTTCTGCAACATGAGCTTCTTGATAAACATTGAGAAGTATCTTCTAGGAACCTTCAATCCAACCACGGGGCTGGGTGGGTGTCATAGGTTCTCAGTTGGAGGAGAAAGAACTCCATTTTCTCTTTAGATTCATTACAAATCCTTTTGAGGCTTCATCCTACAGTAAGGTTGGATGCAGAAGACACTTCACCTATGTTTGAAGCATGATTTGGCGTGGTAGTGTGCTCATGAGCTATACAAAAATCTTCTTGAAGTGCATCGAGTTCATTCCATTCAACTCCGGCTGAAATTATATCAAGGAAATTATAATTTACATATATAAAAGGAATGAATTGTGGAGAGTAAGATGTCTAGAGAGAATACATTATGTTCTCCACATATCGGTTATGCTAACATTGGCATCTGATAAAAGCCAGTAATCAGCATCACTCTGCAAAGAGAAACCACAATTTCAAATCAGCTCCAACACTTATGCTTTTATTTCTTAAATCAGAAACAACTCTAAAACATTTACAACAAAAAAATGTAACGATTTGTACCCAAAAAAATGACACAGGAAACAATTTATTTGTGCTTTGAAATATAACACTAAATGGATTTTGTAACTCTGCTGGCATAAAATTCTCTCAGTATAATTATTTACAATTTCGAAACAAATATCACAGATTGAGGTGATGCTTACATTAACATCTGATGGAACAATCTTCATGATCCCACTCACGAAGTCATTATACTGAGTTTGATATTTTTACAGAAGAGATAAAAGAAGAAGAGAAGAGAAGCGCGATTGTGAATGTGATGATTTAGGAATTAGGGTTCAAAATGGGGTTCAAATGTGCTATCAGCGAAAATTTCGTTTTAGGTCCCTGCTTTTCATTAATCTAGTCACCAGACAAGTTTTGCACACGTGGCATGGTCCAGGTGGCAAACCGTTTGCCACCTGGACCAAATTGGACGGAAAATACGTGGAGGGACTAATGTCAAAAAAAAAAACGCGATACAGGGACTATTTTGTCAAAAATTTTGATTCAGGGACTAAAACCGAAATTTGGGTTACATACAGGGACCAAATGTATGTTTAAGCCATTTTAAATATCTGATTTTCTTCTTAACCTAATAAATCCCAAAGTTCGCTATTCTTAAATATATTGACTATTGAAGCATTCTTCCCCCATTCAGGCATGCATTTTTTAATTGTGGTTAGTTTTAAGTTATTACCTTGAAACTGTCAATGTAATTCAGTTTGTTGATTAATCATATCTTCTTTTGTGCCACTACCAGCCTGTTATACTCGATTACCTTGCCAGCAAGACTATTTGTTCAGATGATTTGGTAGTTGTCTCACCAGATGTTGGTGGTGTAGCTAGAGCACGTGCTTTTGCCAAAAAGTTATCTGATGCTCCTTTAGCTATTGTTGATAAAAGGCGTCATGGGCATAATGTTGCTGAGGTATTTTAATGTACTCTTCTTAAGATCACTCTGGATTGACTGCTTACTACTATTTTTCCCTTTAAGCTAATGAATCGTATTTATATTCTAGATTGAAGAAACTTTAGGTTTATCTTATTGGTTGAACCTCATATTGCAGGTGATGAATTTGATAGGTGATGTAAAGGGAAAGGTAGCAGTTATGGTAGATGACATGATTGATACTGCTGGTGAGTGTGTGTAAAACTCTTGATGTGCTAGTACAATATAGATAGTCTGTCTCTGTGAGACTATGACCCTATAATCAGTTAGACTTGTGAGTCAAAACTTATACATTTCTGATCAATAAAAGTGCTTTACTCACATATGTTTCCCATTTATCTGCAATGAAAGCTTTCAAGGAATACCTGAAGCCATTGAGTTTCTGAATTTTTCTTGTAAAATATTGTATGTTGGACGTGCTTTGTCCAAACTTTAGATTGCTATGACCTTTTGCATGTAAGGGGGCATGTTAGAGATGATAATCATGCCAGGCTGGCATTATACCTGACAGCTTAAACTTGATGATTACTTCCTTGGCCTTGTATTAATCGGTCCATTCATTTGTTATAATTATCTTTTGCTAAACTTTTGGTGCCACTAGGGGTAATTTATACTTCTAAGATTCTTGATTGTTTGTTGACTCTCTCTTGCTACAGCTTGGTATGAATAAGTCTCATCAATGATCCTCAATAAATTGTGAATTTGTCTTATAGGGACCATCTCTAAAGGTGCAGCTCTGTTGCATCAAGAAGGGGCAAGAGAAGTGTATGCATGCACTACACATGCTGTTTTCAGGTATGATGAGCTTTTATATTCTTTTTACAATTTATTTCAACTTGTGGTTTGTGGTACTGTGGAACCTTAATCTGGTCAATTTATTCAGATTTCAGTGTTAGTAAGCATGGAAGCGGTTTACAGTACTTTGCTTTGATGATAATTGGAGTCTTTTGGATAGAGTTGTCTATCATGTTTACTTGATATACTCCCTTCCCCTTACCACCCGAACCCGAAATTCTCTCCCCAAAGGCCAAAGCACTTACTTTCTTCATTGTGTGGTATCATTAGCAATTTAGCAGGATGCATTGTCATCTTTCACTGTATTTTACTTTTCCTTGTCTAGCAAAATGAGGGTGCTTGGGGAGATTTGAAAACTGTAAAATCCTTTTCGCAGCTTACTTTCATGATGGTGTTGGAGTTTTACCTTTCACTTTCTGCCTGCCTTTAACCCCCATCACCGTCCCTAAGCTTGCACCATTCCAAAAAAGAAATGTGAAAGATGTATTGCAATGATGGATATACTACGTACTTGTTTATTTCAAGATTTGTAGCATTTTACTCGTGACTTATGCATCATTCTTGTGTTTGCAGCCCTCCTGCTATAGAGAGATTGTCAAGCGGTTTATTTCAAGAAGTTATCATAACTAATACAATTCCACTGGCAGAAAAGAACTATTTCCCCCAGTTAACGGTCTTATCAGTAGCAAACCTTCTGGGCGAGACCATATGGCGTGTTCACGATGACTGCTCAGTGAGTAGCATATTTCTATAAAATTAGTATAGCTGGTTATTTTTTCATTCTTCCAATAGAAAAAAGGAGACTGACTACTCTCCATAATTGCATGCTTGCATACATATATGCATCTATTCAAATAAATTGATTTTGGAAAATGTTGAGCATGTAACATGGAGTTAAACTCCTCCAATTTATTGCTAGAATATATTTATATAATGGCATGTCTCTTGGTTGAATTTGAGTTATATTTATCGAATGTATGTTTGCCTCTTCTATTTTTACTAAAAAGAAGTTCAGTTGAGCAATAATATTTGCTAGTTTTGTTTGGTATAGGATAGAGTAGAATTAAAAGTAGATGTATCTTGCAGATTATTTCTCCCTTTTATCTTTGTCAGGATGGAATTGAACCTTATTCCAGTTTGGGCATTGATTGAACAATTTGTTGTATCCATGTTATGCTGTTCCAGCTTATTACACTGCAGTAACAACAAGAAGTGGCAGAATGGTATAAGTTGATTTATACCAAAAGCTTGTCTTTAGTAATACCTGAGAGCAGTTTGGGGATTTTTTTTTACTTAATAGGTATATTTTGAATTCACAGGGAACATCGTGTCTTCTTTTTCTTTCTCTGATTGAGTACAGTTTTGTAAGTAAAATAGTGAACTTTACTTAAACTATTGATTACTGAATTATGTGATTGTCTTAAGTTTATTATTTTAATTCTGTCTTATGTATTGATAAGAAACGTTTTACTTGAGCTAAACATGCTCAAGCATATATACTAGACATAATTTATTACCTTATTATTTTGATATAAATGAAAATGTGCACTAAAGTGAACATTTTGGAGTCCATGAAATATATCCTTATGCTAAGGACTAATTTTGAGTGAATAGATAAATTGTTCCTCCAAATTGTAAGTATTCGTCAAAATATGTTGAATTTTTGCAAATTACCAAATACAAACGAAAAATTGTATAATGTCATTCCAACAGTTCCTTTGTTAACTTCTACCATTGTCTCTCAAACTAAAAATTGTTAGGACAGGTCACATTGAATTAATGTTACATCAATGTCAACTTCACATGGACTGCTTTGTATATGGAATTTAAATCATATGGTTTGAGAGAATTTTTTTAATAATTGTGAATGAATTAATCACAAGTTACATTAGTCCCTGAAAGACTTAAACTTGTATAGGAAAAATAGAATATGGTGAATTTGATGATGGGAATCAATGTGGAATAGTCACGTATTTAGTTAGTGTATTGTAAATCTCTATTTTGATTAAAATGTTTTATAATTTTAGAGATGTTTTTATTAATTTGTAATAATTAAGGATTAGATGACTAATTTACGGGGTCGCTCATCAACTGACAAGACATTTTGACTAGAGAATTTTTTTATTTTTTTTTACTAAAAGTGCTCATAGCATTTCATTTATAATCAAATGGTAAATACATGTAGGTACATCAATGATCACATTAGAGCTAGATTTCGATGTGGTTACCATTACAAGTGTATGAGCGACCTCGTTTGCTTGTCTTCTATTAAACTCAACATGAAAGTTTTCAAAACTAACATCAAACACACGACGGCATTCTCCTATAACATCACTAAACTCTGTGACATCATCCCACCTTTATGAAAATTGTTTTGACTAGAGAATTATTTCTTCAAATTATTTTAAAAAATAAGAATAATTTTGATGCACCAAATGCACAAAAATGATACTTCCTTCGTCCGTTTTTATAAAACTCTGTTTGACAAAATTGCACTATTTATTTATCATGTTTTGACCGTATTTTTTAATAATATATAGATGTAAATATTAGCATGTAAGATCTTGTTTGATTTGTTTTGATGAGTACATTCAAAATATAAAGTTTTTATAATTTTTATTATTAGATAATTAAAAATATTTGTGATCAAAATTATACATTGACGTATGTGCAGTGGTCAAACTGATCTTATACGGAAGAACGGAGGGAGTAAAATATAATAATAATAATAATAAAATCACTCATCTATGATGAAATTTTTTATGTTATGTTCACACAAGACAAAGACACTCACGTCATCTTCCTTTCTTTCTCATCTACTCGTAGACAGACATCACCTTGTTCGAACACCACACCACACCAGCACGGCCACCGTCACCGTCGCGAACAGTAGCAACACGGTCAGCTTCAGTCAACCTAAGCTAAGGTAATCATTTATTCTTCTATAATAAGTTGTCAACACCACCACGCGTCTTTTCTCTCTCTCTCTCTCTGCCAATTTCTTCATAATGTTTAGAAGCTAACATATAAATTGCCAATCTTGTTATCTAGTTTCATTTCATAACGTTCTCCTTCTTTCTCTCAATCATATTATTAATCATACTCTTTTTTATTTTTGAGAGAAAATTGAATCATTTGTATGAAGTGTGTTTATTTTTTGTGATTTTAGTGGGAATGGCTTGTGACTTTTCTTCATTATTATTATTTCATGTGTCAGTATGAAGACTCAAGTGTCTTTAAGTGTTTTTACTGCAATGCAAGCTGCTATGTGAAAAACAAAATGAGTGTTCAGCGGTTAAATGACCGTTGTTTAACTTTTATAGAAAGAGATGTTCTTTCTTGGAACAATTAACAATCATGTTATTTTAGTTTAGCTCATTTTCAAGAAATGGTTGTAAACAATATTATAAGGAATGTTGTTTTATCTATGTATTGCATTAAACAATTTTATTTCTTCAGTAATTTTAGCCATACCAACATTTTATATCTAGATCCACCCCTGCCTCCCTTATTGGAGTTTTTTATTTGAGATTTTGCTGAGTTATTCGCTCCATTTTTCATATTTGTTAATTTCTGTTTCATTCTGTATTATGGTTTTGTTTTCATATCTAATTAATTTGCTATTGAATTTTGTTTTTTTCTTCTCCAGATAAAACTTAAACATATTGGATGCTGGTGATTTGAACCACAATGAACGTGTTAACACCCAATGTGGTACAACAACTGTCATTTTCATTCTCAAAATCTTTGTCAAGTCTTGAATGGCAGAACAAGACCAACAATGTGCTGTCCCTTACACTCACTGTACCGCAACCACCTCCTCGTTCAACTGTCATCCGAATGGGTGGAGGCCCAAGGACATTCCCAGGTGGGGTGTCCAAGTGGCAGTGGAAACGTATGCAGGCCAAGAAGGCCAAGCAACTCCTGAAGGCGCGACTGTGTCGGGAGCGCCAGATATATGAAATGAGGAAGAGGGCTGAGCTTAAGGCTGCTGTTTCTGAGCTGGAGAGGCCTTGGGAGGTGGTTGAGAAGCCCACCAATTTGTTTTCTATCAAAGCTGATGAGCAGCTCAAGGTTTTGGCTGATAGGTTTCAGAAGCCTGGTGGGTTTGACCTTTGGACTGAAAATGATGGACCACAGTTGTTTCAAACCCCTGATGAGTTGCCTTCTGCAAGGTTCTTTCCTAAAGGGGTTGTTCACAGTATCAAGCCTTATATGAAGGTTACTAGTGATGACTTGTTGGAGGGACCGAATGTTCTAGAAGATGGTGGTGGTGGTGGTGGTGGTGAAGGGTATTGGTCTGAGGATGTTGATGATGTTGAGGAAGGTTCTTCTTCTCCTATGAATTATAGGAAGAATGGAGTGAATGCTGGCGGACGATTGAGAAAGAATGGGAATGGAAGGAAGTATTTGTCAGAGGATGTTGATCGGTCTCATGATGGGGAGCGTTCTTCTCATTTGAGTACTGGGAGGAACGAACTGAATGTTCGTGGTGGATTGAGAAGTAATGGAAATGGAAGGAGGTATTTGTCAGAGCATGTTGATCGGTCTCATGATGGGGAGCGTTCTTCTCATTTGAGTACGGGGAGGAATGAACTGAATGTTCGTGGTGGGTTGAAAAAGAATGGGAATGGAAGGAGATATTTGTCACAGGATGTTGATCGGTCCCATGATAGGGAGCGTTCTTCTCATTTGAGTATTAGGAGGAATGAATCGAATGTTCGCGGTGGATTGAGAAAGAATGGCATTGGGAGGAGTTATTCGTCAGGGGATATTGATCGGTCGGATAATGAAAAGCATTATTCTTCTTTGAATTCTGGGAGGAATGGATTGAATGTTGATGCTGGAATGACAATGAGAAAGAATGGGAATGGAAAGAAATTTATTTCAAGGGGTGTTGATGGGTCAGAGGATGCAGAGCGTTCTTCTCCTTCACATGCGAGGAATGGAGAGAGTTTTGATGGCAAGTTTGTGAATAAAGAGAAAGCACGGAGGATTTTATCCAAGTACGTTGATGCTGATAGATCTAATGGATCTGGTGATATTAGATCGAGGAGGAAGGAGAGTGGAAGGAGGTTGTCAAAGGATGTTAATGGGTCTAATGGTATGTATGCAGGAAGAGGTGGTTCTGGTAGAACACATAGAGGGAGTAATTCCATTGCAGGAAGAAGTTATGGAAAAACTCCTAGGAGGATTCCAAACAATTCTTCACCAAGGGTTAGAGATGCAGATTCTGAAGTTTATGATATGGGTTTGCAACAAGATGGAAGTTATCAATTCCTACAGAGTGAGCAATCTGACTCTACAAGTTGGTAAAACTGCGGACTCTTTGTCAAGGGGCATTCTTAGTTATCAATGAGTTTTGATGTTAGTAAATAGGTTTGCTTGAGGAAGAGGATTGATACTGTCTACACTTCCGCAGGGCTTGTAAAAGTATATTTTGTATATAATGCATTTGATCTTGAAAGAAAACTTTTAATTTGAGCTCAAAGTCTTCTTATTCGTTTAGAACTGTTGAACTATGTAAATTCTTATTAATATAATGCTTGTTGCTTGCAATTCATTGAAAACTGAAGTCCATACTCCATAGAATTTTTTTTAATTCTTGTATGATTGTATCTATGTACGTATCAATATCATAGATACCTACAAACAAGACCATTTCTTGGTGATTTCTTTTATAAGTCGTGTTTGAAACCAACTTTTTTTAGTTTCAAAAGGTAACCAACAACAATAAGTTATGTTTAATCAAATTTTATGAAACATATTTTGTCTTGGATAGTTTAAGAGGTTTGTGGACTACATGAATATTGAGCTCTAAATGAAAACGAACATACTCTAAGATTACAACACTTTCTTAAATTATTACAGTTTACTAGATGAGAGACTAGACATCCCTATTTACAATCTCATCCCAATTTTCTGTTTCCTGCTCAAAATTGGAGCATATATCAAATAAAGTGCCTCTTAATGATTTCCCATTTTGCACAGCTACCTCACATGGTTGGGACCAAGAAGAAATTGAAGCTGTGACTGAAACAGTTTGGAGACTCCATTAAATTAATATATTTTCCATAATAAAGTCTTAGAATTATTCTCTGTCTTGGGCATGTTGATTTGCCAAGTTGTTGAAACTATGTGATCTGCCAGAGTACTCCTTTATAAGTTTGTAGAAGAATGAATCTTCTCTTTCAAGTAACTTTGATGGTTCATCATATTCTGCAATTCTCCCTGTAACATAAGGTATATATTAAGCTCCCTGTCATTTGGCTGTATAATATTTATCAATATCTTTCATGTTTTTGTTAGTGCAATGCTTATTTACATGGTCAGTGTATAGTTTTTGACCTGAAAACCTATTTAAAAGCCAATTTTATAACGCAATTTAAATGGTCAAAACTAATTCTAATTGTGCTCTCAAACACTTACCATCACTGAGAACCAAAACCAAGTCGCTATCAATAACTGTATGGATTCGATGAGCTATTGTGACAACTGTTCGGTTCTCGAACTCTTGACATATGATATCCTGTATCACCCCATCAGTTGCAG
Organism: Trifolium dubium; assembly: GCA_951804385.1. Classification (NCBI taxonomy): domain Eukaryota; kingdom Viridiplantae; phylum Streptophyta; class Magnoliopsida; order Fabales; family Fabaceae; genus Trifolium; species Trifolium dubium. The sequence continues at coordinate 1,122,729 of OX638063.1, read as the reverse complement.
AATCCACTGAGGCTGTTGCTTCATCTAGTACTAATATGCTGCTTTTCTTCAGCAAAGCTCTTCCAAGGCAAAATAATTGCCTTTGTCCGGCACTCCAGTTATCACCATTTTCAACCACTGAGAAAGAAAGCATTTCAGTTTAGTAAAAGTGGTTGATTATTACCAAAAGCATAATAAACTATGCAAGTTGATAGCTTATGAATCCAACCTGGGGAGTCCAACTTCCCTTCTTTGGCTCTCACTAGGTGACCTAGCTGACATTTATCTAGAGCCTGAAAATGAAATTTTCATTTGGTTAATGATAATAATCTTTTAAATCTTCATCTAGAAGAAGGGAAACAATATTACTAATTCATTGGTTGATGATAAAAAGAGTTTAATGGATATGCTATGTCAGTGTAAATTAATTTTACACTGCTATTGGATGAACATGTGAAATTGTTTTACACTGTTTGTGCATATATATATATATATATATATATATATATATTAACTTTCATTTTCATGTTCATGATCTAACTATTCGATTAAAGTGTTTACCTCCCAAACTTCAGTGTCAGAATATTGTTCTAGAGGATCCAGGTTTCCTCTAACTGTGCCTTCAAACAAGGCTGGATCCTGTGGAATTATGCTGAGCCTTGATCTTAAGTCATGTAGACCTATCTCACATATGTCCACATTGTCAATCATGATGCATCCCTCTCTTGGTTCAACCATCCTGAAAATAGCCTGTATGAGGGTTGATTTTCCACTGCCAGTTCGTCCTACAACACCGATTTTCTTCCTTCCAGGAAACGTGCAAGTGATGTTTTTCAACACAGATGGGAGATGTTCAGCATAACGTATCTGAAACATTTTTTGTTGCATAGAAGAAGTTATGTTAGAAAAAACTGAAAATAAGTATGGTATTGTATGTATAATATATATCTGTGTGTCCTAATTTTTTGTTATATCAAACCTGCAAATTTTGGAAACATATAGTTCCAGTTTCTGGCCAGTTTCTTGGCGGCCGACAGTCTTCAATCACAAGAGGTGACTCACTTGCTATATTTGTATATTGAATAATTCTTTCAACTGATATCATCTTGTTTTCTGCATTGCAAATGTTCCATATAACCGAAGCTTGCAAAACATTTAGATTGATTCCATATGTTACTGCCAATCCTGCAATGCCTGTAACATACCGAAAAAAAGAAGATAATCTTTGCACAAATACAAAACATTGATGCTTGATGAACTTAAAGGGTTCTAGTTTTATTGTCTGTTTTTGATATTTTCTCGATAAAAATTTGTACTTACTTGGATTGATGAAACCTTCAGGGAGGCTCACTAGCATGACAAGTGAAAAGGCAAACACAAAATTTGAAAGCAAGTTCAATCTGAATGAAAGCCATTCCATTGCAGAGACATTATGAAACCATGGTCTTGAGAAGCCATCCAAAAGGACAAGATTTGTGCTCATGAAACGGAGTTCTTGATCAAAAGCTCGTATTGATGCAGCTCCTGCTAAAGATTCTGAGAAATGGTGGAGAATTGGAGTAATTTGTATCTGTGCTAACCGAGCCAGTTCTCTTGCTGTCTGATTGTAATATCGCTGAAAAAAACATATTCAACTTCTGTTAGGATTTCATAGAACAATGGTGGATAAGAGACTGATTTCTGTCCTTTCATTCATAGAGAGAGCAAGAAGTTAAAAAGACACATACTTGATACCATATGCAGACCGCAGTTACTGGAATGAAGATGATAAATACTTGCCACGCCGCCTGACACATCACTGCAATAGTTCCCAGAATCTGTATTACTGAGAAAGCACACCATCCTATTTTGTTTGCCAATTCCATGTCTAGCACACTTTGATCGGTAGATGCCTGAAAATAAAATTTTCAATATCAATGTTGTTATATAGTGGCTATAGTAGCGATATTGCGCTACATCGTAGAGGAATTAATTCGACCAAATTGCTATTGTAAGGCGATATGTTATTTAGTACAAAATGTTGTCAAATAGTGGCGCTATAGCACTGATGTGTAGCTGAATTTGAATGAACCACTATTTTCCGCCATTCAGGATTGACAACGATGCTCAATATTGCATCGAAATAATAACAATAAAAAGCATAATTAACATATATGCATGCTTACCCTATTCAATATTCTTCCTGTTGGGGTTGAATCGAAAAACGACATGGGGGCTCTTTGCACATTATGTAACATTCTTGTGAAAAAAGTTTGTGCTGTCCAAAGTCCAACATTTAACACCAACATAGCTCTCAGAAGAACACAAAAGGAACCAGCAACCGAAAGTGCCATATAAATAACTAATATGAAATTCATATCAAATATCGGCTTAGCATCAGATTTTGTAGGACAAACCCAAGCCATCCAATAGTTACTTGCAATCTGAAGGACTTGGAATGAAGACTGTGCCAATATTATGATTGGAACAAGCATTCCTCCTTTAACAGTTGTCAAATAAGACCAATAAGATTCTTTTGATATGCTTCCTGTTTCTCTTTCTTCTTCTTGAACTAATTTTCCATTATTATTTCCTTTGTTATCTGTAGAATTATCTTGCACTTTGTCAAGCTGTGTGTGCAAAAGTTCAGAACTTGAATTTGAGTATGTGATGCATTCTCCTTCAGGTATTGGATTTAAATTTGTTTTACTTGAGTTTCCAACCATAAGAACTGATTCTAATGCTTTGCTATGAGCACCAACTAATAATTCAAATCCTATATTTTGCTTTAGTAGTTCTTCAAATGTTCCGGCTTGTGCAATCCTTCCATTTTGCATCACCTGGTTTTCATTTGGATCAGTTGTGATACATCATAAAAATGGAACAAGTAACTCAAGAAAAAGGAATCTAAAGTTAAAACATTTGGTCCTTTAAATCAATTTGAATAGTTTACTTTAACGAGTTTAATTTTGATACAGTGTCGGTGTAAAAAGTTTTGCACCGTAAACAAATGCCAATCATATGTGTTACTTTAGAAGTACTTATAATTAAAGTCGCACATTTTTTTGATCTAATGATTAAGATTGATTGACGGTAAAAAATCTTTACACAAAAAGTGTATATGAATTAAATTCGTAGTTTAACAGATTATAATTTACCAAAATGAGGTCTGCTGCTGGAAGAAACTCAACTTGGTGTGTAACAAATAGTATAGTTTTCTCTTTGAGAATCCCCATAAGACATTCCTGCACAAAACATATTGAACACAACATTAAATCAATGCAATTGCTTCTCAAATAGTCCTCATATCATGAAATATTTTGCGTATATATATTGAAAAACAAAAGTGACCTTAAATAGGTGAGTTCCGGTATGAGCATCGACAGCACTGAAAGGATCATCAAAAAGGTATATATCGGCATCCTGATAAACTGCTCTAGCAATCTGTATCCTTTGTTTCTGTCCACCACTCATATTAATCCCTCTTTCACCAATCTCAGTCATATCACCACATGAGAATAACTCAAAGTCCTTTTTCAACGCACATGCTTTAACGGTTTTCTCATACTTTTCATCATCAAATTCTTTTCCAAAAGTTATGTTGTCCCTAATATTTCCAGTAAGTATCCATGCAGATTGTGGAACATAAGCCTTTGTTCCACTAATCTTAATATTCCCTGATTGTTTATATATCTCTCCCAAGATTCCTGATAGTATACTAGTTTTTCCGGAACCAACAGAACCACAAATTGCAACTTTCATTCCTCTATTAACTTTCAACTCAATTTCATCAAGTGTTGGATTTGTTGACTCGGGATCCCAACTGAATCTTCCTCTCTCAATAACTACATCAAATTCTGTTTTCTCCTTTGAAACATATTCAATCACATCATGTTGGATTTCTTCTTTCTTAAGGAAAGAAGCGATCCTATCTACCGAAACTTTTCCTTGAGCCATCACATTGAGTAAATCAGGTAGACTAAAGATAGGATCTTGTAACATTCGGAATGTCGCAAATGCTGATAAGACCCTTCCAGCTGTCAGTTCAATCCCTAAGAACATGCATGTCCAAAAGGTTATCACTGAAATGAATGTAGGCGAACCCCAGAAGATAAAAGCGGAAAACGCCGCCTGTCTTAATGACTTCGATAACCAACCATATTCTACACTTCTCAATGATTCTATCCTTTTGAAAAATTCACTGTCCCATGCTTGAAGTTTCAAAGTCCTCATGTTTTTTAGAATTTCTGAAGTTGATTTCATTCTGTTGTCTTTTGCATCCATGATCTTGGTTTGGTATCTTTTCTGTATTTTTGTTAAAGGTATGTTCAAAGTCATAACTGCGAGTGTCGCAGCTAATGCAGCCAACGAACCTAATCCAAGATTTGTATGCAAAATGATAACAGCTAACGAAATTTGTATCGGCAGCATCCATATTACATTCACATACCAAACGAAATCCGTAATTCTCTGCACATCTACACTCATGTAGTTCATTATCTCACCACCGGAATGACTTTGACGCGATCTGCTAGACAAATGTAAGCCCTTCTTATATATATGAGATATCAATGCAGCTCTAAGGCGGAGACCTAATTGCCGTGCACCGAAAATCCATTGCCTTTGAGCTATGATCTCAACCATTTTAGCACATAAGAAGCCTAGTGACAAAAGGTATCCACTCTTTAATCCTCGGACTTCCTTCTCGCTTAGGAAATTCACAAAGTCAGTAATCAAATACGGACCAACATAAGACGCTGAAGCACTTATTATCGCGAAAAGCGCATTGATTGCCGCTTTCTTCCTAGTAAATAAATAAATTGCCTTGTAGATAGATGGATTTGTAGTTCCATCTTTCTCCTTAACTTGTCGAATACTCTCATCAAAAGATAAATTCAGATATTCAGCTGAGTCATTGATGTCAACATCAGGAATATCATCCAATTGAATAGGTTTCTTATACCCTACTGCAAACAAAGGATTGAGCCATGAAAAAGTTATCAATTGAAGAAGTGTAGCTTTTCCATATGGTGATGATTCTTTTACAAACTCAGAAGAATTTTTCTCATTTTTCTCTTCCAAAAGTGGTTCAGATAATCTACCATTTGTTGCAATGATGGTTATACCTGTTTTACCTCTTGTTGAAATAACTAAAAGACATGTTGAAGAAACCAAACCAACAAAATCTGCATATTCTTTTATACCAATCATACCCTTGTTTTTGAGACTGAAATGAACATGAAGGGTTGTGCTGATAATGCTCAAAAGGCAACTGAAAAACCACCAAGCTCTAATAATCCAAGGGAAATGAGCATTTGGTTTTTTTGACATTTTCCATATTGCTATTAGAATAATTGCACATGATAACACTTGAAATATCTCTGATGTAAAAGCTTGAAGTTTTGATGTACATTGAGGCTCATGATTGAGCATCAATATTAAGATTAAGGCATGAACAGAAAACAATAAAGTGGTGCAAACTAAGCTGATTTTGTAAGCAAAACCATATTTCATGCCATTTGGATGTATATCTGAGGCCTTGTTTTGCTTGGTGATGTTGTTCATGCAATTTCTTAGGAGTTGGACTAATAATATCACAAGGAAGCAAAATTCTAGAGGTAAAGTAATATGTTCCAAGAAGCATGGTGAGACTAATGGCTTCCATGTAGTCCAAGAATGATTTGTTAGCTCTGTCATAGCCAAATGAAAAATGATGTTAAAATCATGAAGATTCATTGTAGTATATAGTTCAAGCAAAAAGATACATTGAACCTATAAGAGTATAAATATAAGCATTTAAATCTCGGATTTTGATTGTGCACAATGTAACCACACATAGTTAGACACCACTGAATCGCCTAATTTTGAAGAAAAAAATTAAATAAAAAATATCGAGTTTGAAATTCAGATTGTTCGATTTTGATCAAATAACTCAAATGTGCCATTGTGCCAACCCACATGCATGTTGTAACTACCCACATGACACAACTCACATCAGTAGAGAGTTTTGAGCTACTAAGCTAAGAATAAAGACCAATTTAACTCGTATAGTATTTGATATGATGTACAAAGTAGTTTCCAAAAATTAAAACTTGTAACCATTTCTTATTATAGTTGATATGATTTATGATTGTTAATTTAGTATTGTTTGAAATGTGAAAGACTTCACATTTTTCTTTTCTAAAATACTAATTTTGTCTTCTACATCTTGTATTATTATTGTATTCAACAAACAAATTATTTTTTATTTATATAACGTAATTTAGACGTAGAGTTTTTTACTAAGAAAGTATATACGTAGAAAATTAGAAATGTGTATTTATGTAAATGTAATGTAATGAAACACTTTTATTTTACTGAATAATTGTACCTCATTAGTCATTATCACTTTTAACATTACTCTAAAAATCTAAATAAATTGAAATCAATCACACCTAACTAGACAGACACTAGACAAATTAAATTTGGTTACACTAACAAAAAAAAAATACTTTTCAAATTAAAAAATTGCATTGAATATGATATTATTTTTTTTTTTTGTCAGTGTAACTAAATGTAATTTTTTAATCATGTAACTATTTAAGAATATCTCCTCAAAATACGAAAAACAAAAAATTAAACAATTATAAACTCTTCTTTGCCCCTACATCAATAATTCAGTCAATTTTAACATAAATAATAAAAAAAAATAGAAAAAAGAATACAATAACTTATGTTTGATATAGCCGTTAAGTGATTTTTTTTGGTTAATAATATAACTCTTTGATTTAAGGAAAGAGTAATTTAGAAATCAACCGTAAGATAATAAAATTTCATTAAGAATTATTCCACCTAAAAATCAAAATTAAATTCTCTTAATAAAATTTATTAATCACTTAAAAGTTAGTAAATCTAATGTCTCATTTACCACTAAACGATTATTTAAATGTGTGTGTACACTTCTCAAGTACATAATAATGCTCACTAACATTTTGTCAAAACTTCGTCAAAAAAAAAAACATTTTGTCAAAATAAAATAAAATAACGCTCACTAACAAACAAAACTAAATATATTTTATGCAAAAAATCAAATAAAACGTTAAAAAGTGGTTCTATCGCCTTAAATTCAAATGCTCCCTACTTTTTTGTTTTATTTTGATTTTGCAAGATGCCAAAATAACAATAAAAAATTACAAATACTTACATTTATTAGAGATAAGATTCAAATATACCTTATAAAAAATTTGGCAATTTTTTTTTTTAAATCGGCAAATTTTATTCACGCATCCTATTATACAAGATGTACAATCGGAGCCAAAGAAACAAGAGAACCAACAAAGCATCCAACCAGTGGAGGACACCACCTACAAATCAAAGCAAGACACACACGCCCCACCCTTGAACTAGAAAAAAAAAAATACAATAAAAACCCCATAAAACAACATCGTCCCACCCTACACATACAAACATGTAACACAGACTCAGAGCAACCAAATACACTACCAGAAATACACAACACCAAAACTAAGACAGACCGGCGACTAACGCAATAAACAATCACCCGGATTCCAATATAGTGTTGGAATTTATCTTGCTAATAAAATTTCATGTTATTAGATATGTCAATTTTTAAAGTTGAGTTAGACAAAAGAATTTGTAGTAACTAAAAACCAAGAGGAGGAATGCAATTTTGATTTTTCCAACAAAAAATTAAAGCCATGAATAGAAAGGTTGATTAGAAGTTTAGATGAATGAGTGAATGAATGCACACACAAAAGACAACGTTAAATTACTGACAGCAACAGCATATGCTTCGTCATTTTAGTGTCAATACCCAATATTTGTCGTCCAATGTGTGGAACCAACTTGGAAAGCACTTATTGGATGGATGATTTCATTTTGAATATATTTTTCATAATAGTATAAAATAACATGTTGTTTGTCCTCTAAGTTTTTCTAAGAACTTCGTCATTTTGCATTTGGCTAAATTAGTCTCTCTAATATTTTCATAAGGGACTCAATTCAACTTCTCATTTTTTATAATAGATAGACCAAAACAAATTCAACTAATTGGATATCATTTTTTTTGTCAAAAATTAAGTTGGACCGTGAAACATTATTGACCGGTCCTAACACACCTTGTGTTGGGAGGGTTGTTTGTTTCTTGATCGTTTATATATATATATATATATATATATATATATATATATATATATATTTCATTTTGGCTTATTCAAAAAAAATGTTGGACCGTGAAAATGTTATGAGGGACCAAAACAAATCTTCTCTTTATAATTTTGTCTAAACAAGACATTTTTAAAAATATATAAATATAACATTTAATATCAAAAAGAAATTCAGATAATACATATAAAATTTATTATAGTAAAACAAACATTTTTTTTTATATTTTTAAAACAAACATTTAACACAATAAATATATTTACAATAAAAACATTAGAAAAATGGACAAACTTAACTCATTAGTATATAAAAGTCTTGCTTTTTTTCTTTATTTTCTAAAACTGTAAAACAAATGAAGAACTCTATAACTAAGGTAAGATTTTTTATGTACTATAGAAGAAAAAAAAATCAATTATGTCACCACTTCTAACAACTAAAGATTTATGTCTTTTGAAGAAAGTAAGATATTATATTCCAAATGTTCCACTAAATGTACAAATATATATTATATTCACCGAATATATAAATACATTTGAAAATTTTAGCTAAAAAGTACTGTTCTTGAATCTTGATGAAAGAGTTGGTGGAAGTTTTTTCAATTATTGATAAATAATCCTTTAGAAAAATACTCAAAACACAACTACAGAGTACAGTCTACATGTAGCACATATAACTTTAATTTTGTTCCATGATATTTAAAAGCTATAATTCAGACACAAACATCAAACATGAAACTAAGATCGACACATTTATATAAGTAATAATTTGAAAACTTAAAATAATTAAATGCAACATGCATGTGTAGGTAAAGTGCCGAGCCGAATACTGAAATGTATGTATCCACAAAGATAAATGTATTAGACACCAGACATATTTTCAAACTGAAGCGTCGGTGCAGTGCTATATAAAGGGAAAAGCCACATGGTGGATACAACCACCATTGTATCAAAAATCTCAAAATCATTTGATGATCTTGCCAGTAAAATTGGTTTGGTTTGGTTAATTTTCTCTATCCCCTCTTTCGAATTTGATATAGTTCTTCATATTAATGTAATAATAAGAGGGAATAATTGCATTAAATGTTGATTAAGACTTACTTGTTGCACTAGCTAATAATATCTTGTAGAAGCTCTCCAAAACCATGCTTACTTCCCAGCTTGAATTCCTCAAATTCTGCTTTTGGTTCTGTAAAAAGTGTCACAAAATTATTGGCTTAAGCTTTCACATTAATTAATTTAATTAATACATAGTACTACTATACATACATGAAAATATGCACTAACCACTCTAGTTATAAATTATGGAATTAGACCTTGGCAATCAATAATGGAAGAAAAAGAGAAGGAACATAGAGAGAGTGAAGCAGAGCAAAATTGAAGAGTTTGCACCAAAACAAAAGAAAAACACTACATTATATAAAGTGAAACCATATGACAAATAATATTTATTTTTATGGTCAATTATAACATGCACTGTTAGATCAAATGTCACGTGAGAGTCCTACTACATAATTGAATTTTGTCATGTTATAAAGTTGATGTTATGTGTTCAGCTTTGGTAGGACAGCACAAGCTATGCCAGTATTCCACTTCATTTCATATACATATAATTGGTATAAAATACAAAGCCACTTGAAGGTGATGATTACTGTATTTTTTTACCATAAGTTTTTTCTATTATTTAGTGATGTTAATCATTGTCAAAGAATTTATAAAACATACTACGTTCTTCCTAAAATATAAGAATTTTTTTTAATAAATCACAAGAGTTAAAAAAGTTGATCGTAATATAAAATATATTGACTATTAGTACTACCTCCGGACCTAAATATAAGAAACTTTTTACTTTTTAGTATCATAGAATGATTGATGTATTTGGTTCATAATATAGATCATATACATCAATGATTCCATGAACCTAAAAAGTAAAATATTTCTTATATTTAGAACCAGAAGGAGTATTATTTATAAGTTTACTCTTTATGAGAGAAAATCAGTTAATACTTTTACAAATAATTTATTTATTATAAAGGGTAGAAATCAATGTATCATAATTAGAGATATGACGGAAAAAAAATAATAAATATATTTGAAAATGAGAAAGAGTCTTTATAAAATGAGACAAATAAATAAAATAATTTTTTCAAACTACGTACCAGCTCAAAACTCTTATAACTAAATTTATTTAATATTAGTAAAGTCATTTCCATCTCGATCAAAGTACAAAAGTGAAAACTCAAAGTAAATGTGAAAGAAGTTAAAAAATCATATCTAACCTTTGGAATGGAGAATCTTACATTGTGAGTAATTCTTTCTATAATATGTTATCTATTTTTTTTTACTGAAATGATTTATATGTTATCTATATGAAATAGTTATATAGTCATAGTCGTTTAATGATAATTAATCTTAATAAAAAGTTATGTTAAATATATAAGATAAATTAATCTCTTTCTTCTGAGTTTGTTTTTTCACGCAAAAATCAAAAATAAAATTTTTAACCACTTGTTTAATGTTGGTATACTTTGAGTAATTTAACTATCAAATAATTGAGAATTAAAGGTACCCCAGTAGCCTAGTACTACCCGATTCATTGTTGGTACATTTTGAGTAATTTAGCTATCCAATAATTGAGAATTAAAAATTTTCCAAAGTTTACATTTTTGTGATTAATATAATTATATTCTTATGTAACTCTGTACAAGGTATTCAGTCATGGTTTTTAAAAATAACACTTGCTGACAAACAGATTTAGTGTATATAATATTAACAAGTTACAGTTGTTTTAGTAAAAAATAAATTACATTTTAAATCGTGAATTGATATTATAACATATTATATTTTATAATACATCATAAAAATCTATGTCCCCTGTTTTTATATACAATTCAGAATTATATTCTATCAGGAATAATAAGGGTATAATCTTTTTTTTTTTTTATAATCTTTATCATAAAATAATAAGGATCTAATCTCTCTCCACAAAAAATCATTTTGACAAAAGGTCAAATAAAAACCTCTTACTTTACTAAAAATTATCTAAGTTGCCTGCGATTATAATTTCATATATTATTTATACGATTAACATATCGATGATTGTTTGTAATGAGATTACACTATTCAGATTTTAAATTAAGATTTTTAAAAATTTCAAAAATATTAAAAGGCATATCCTTCGATTTCAATCTAACGATCACCAATATATCAATTGCGTAAATGTGTGGTACAACCTAGTGCAAACAATCTAATGCCAAAAATATGAGCTCTAGATCCCGTTTTCCCTCCTAAATATTCTACTACCTTTCATTTATCATCACAAGTTCATTATTTTCAACAAAATTTCACTATCATTCATAACATGTGTTCGGTTCCGTGTTTGCTAACCGCTGCCGCATACCTCTTCACCGTGAAATTAAGAAACTAATTATAATTTCGTTCTAAATGTAATTTTGTACTGCGATTTTGACCAATCGCAGAAATAATATCAAACAAAACCTTGAATCAACTAATGAATTAATGAAGAAAACCCAAATCAATCCCACGTTGTGCATACACATGACATTAACACATGTATGAACAAATTGTGGATGAAATTGAATTAAGAGCAAACAAATAAAACATCACATACCTCAAATATAGATGTCACAATCTGAAAGCTAAGACAACCTTGATTAATATATGAATCGTCTCTTGTGGTTGGAAAGTGATTTGGGATTATTTAAAAGATGAGAATTGTGTGAGAGGTGGTGAATCTCAATATTCTCATCAATCATCCCTACACTAGACTAAGATTGACGTAACATTTATTTTGTCACGATATATAGGTAAGGTAAAGTAATGTGTTTATATGGAAATAGTATGCGTGATACTGAAAGTAAAGTTTGATTTGGGTTTTGGCTCTTTAAAAACGTCAAGGAGTTTGTTTTTTTTTCTTTTTCAATAGTAAAAATTGAGGGAATGATTGAGAAAAACAAAAGATAAAATAAAGTAGGTAGTTTATAAATAGGAGGATTTGTTGGATTTACTAGGGGTAAGGATTTAATGCAGTAAATGTGTTACACAGTTGATATTAGCAGTTTGATCTATAATTAACGATTGAGATCGTCTATAGTTTTTATTTTTATGGGAAAATAAGATTGTGTATAGTTCTTGTCAAAAAAAAAAAAAAGATTGTGTATAGTTGATTTTTGTTTTGTTTGGTACATATGAATAGTTTGATTTCTATTTAACAAGCTGAAATGCAAAAATGTGTTAAACTGTGTGTTTTTTTGAACTGAATGCAATTAGGATCCGATTTACTAAATTCTCTCAATGTGGTGCGGTTGGAATATAGATTTAGAGAAGAATTCGTAAAAAATTAAAAATAATAATAAATAAATTGGAGTTTATTGAAAAATAATAACATATTTTAAAAAAATTGAAAATTATACTAACATGTTCTTTTTAGTTGAGACAAGAGTATCTGCCGCCGAATATGGTGACTATTCTCTTTGCTGGATTGAAAACACTTCAAAGAGTGAGACAAATGTCAAAAAATTTAAAATTGATTCATATCCAAAATGATAATCAAACTCTTGACTATTGCTTAAAAAGAAAAAACTTCAACCGTTCAACCACACCCTGATTATATTGATTTTTTTTTTATATATTCATTATATTGACCTTCTTTAAAATCTTCTTGAATACTACAAACATCCTCTCTAACTTTTAAATGAATACTAACCTCCTTTAATTTTCAATTAATGTGACAAAGACCATCTTTCCATTTAACACGTTTACGGTTGTTAACTCCCTAATTAGGTGTGATAACTTGTGTACCTCTCAAGATTTGAGGGTATTTACCTTTAGTCATTATAAAAAGTTTTAAGCGATATAATTTTTTATAAAATACAGTTTATATTATATAGATCATTTGTGTAAAATTTCAGACAAATTTAAAATTATTTCATATGTTATTGAGACACATAAAGATTAACGGTGTTTAAGAAATCATAGAAACTGTTAATTTTGATGTGTCTCAATAACATATCAAATGATTTTAGATTTGTCTGAAATTTTACAAAAATAATTTATATAATATAAACTTTTAATCCAACCGTTTATTTTTTAAAAATTTATATCGTTTAAAAATTTTTAAGTTGTTGAAAATAAATACCTTCAAATCTTGAAGGAGTAGACAAGAAAAAAATCCCTAACTATATATCAGTTAGCTCTGGCTAAAAAGAATTTCAAACTATTATGCTATAGAAGTGAGAATTGTGCTTCTCTTCTTCTTGCAAAAAATGAAAAACTCCTCAATTAATAATACACCACTTGCCATGTTCATGAAAATTATTTGGAGAAGCTAAGTAACAAATTCAATGTAAGGACCATGTCTTTCAAAATTCTCTACATCCCATAGTTGACAGTAAATTCCAAATCATATGATTAATAATATGATCAAACTCTACCTATATGTCAATATATTCTTCTTCAACGCCATACTTCACCACTTCCAAATCCAAACAAAACCATCGTCCCCAACAAAGTCCACCAAAACAACATTTGTCCATTTCCAACATTCACCTACGATTAGATTATTTTTAACGTTAATTTTGTCATTTATACTTATCATATTATCTCTCTTTATTCTCTCTCTCATAACATTTTTGCACTAAATATAACGCTCTTTAAACTTAAGAACTTCTTGCTTTGGACTCAGGCACCATCCCCTCACCATAACATTTTTGTATAAAAAGAGTTTAAAAGTATAAAAAAAACAATGCATAGTAATATTATTCTACACAATTTGCCAAAAAAAATAATATATACAAAAAAATATATATACAATAAATAATTTAAATTATGATAAAATACACACATATAGATATCGCAAGTTTTATCAACAACAAATAAATAAATCATAAGGTTAAAAAAATCTTAACAAGTTTTTATTCATGTCATATAGCTTATTCTATCAAGTTTTTTTTTTTTTAAAATAAATAAACTAAAGAACTAAATACATTAAACTAAATGCATGTTTGTTTTCGCGCTAGAATATCCCACCACCGTGCATTTGCCCACAACTCCAAATTGGAGCTTCTATATTTTCACGGTCAATTGTCATTGGAATGCGAGAATAAATTGTCAAATTCATATCCATACATACACTAAAAGGCATACATTAAGTTGGCATAAGATAAGATGTGATGAAAACAAAAGTCATTACAATTTAAGAGATCAAAGTAAAAGTTGCGGTATCTAAAGAATATACTTACGTATCAAGTAACTCCAAACACATTAAAGAGTTTGAATACCACATAAAAACTAAAATCAAAATTCTTGAATTTTATTTTAAACCACCACCAAACTTACTTATTTTATTTTCTAACTCTTAGTTTTGGATCTTCAATTTTTCCAATGTTTTATAACTAGTTGAGGGAGAAAAAAAATAATAAAAGTAGATTTTTGAATCCTTTATAAAAATAATATTTTATATATTAGATGCATGTATAGAGTGAGTGGTGAATGATGATGATGAAGATAAACTAATAACTAGCAGTTGCACATTATTTATCCTATAAAGAAATTTGCATCCGAAAAACTCTAAACTTTTGAGTTTAGATAGGCAGTGGGAAAAAACAAATTGATGCTTATATTTACAACTGGATGGATCTTCATCAGATATATTACTTACTTGTACAAGTACAATGTCATTGCTTAGATTCGTATCTTGCCAGCAAGAGATCCTCTAAAAGTTGGGAACACAACTTGGACACATTAATAAAACACAAACCTGATTATGCGTTAGATAAATTAACCACTTTGACTCAGTCTTTTTCATATTCAACCACTAATATTGAAAATGTCGTTTAAATTAAGACTACACAAATTGTCGATGCAACCAGGACATTATAGAAAAATGAATTGAATTACAACAAAAAAATATAATTCTAGAATCCAATTTTTTTTGTAAATTCGAATTCTAGAATCTAAAGTTTTCCGAAAGTCTCCATAGGGGCAAAAAAGAAATTGGTGAAGGGGGGAAGAAAGAAACATGGGGATGTAAAGAGAATTTTTCACCTTCTCTGCCATGGGCCTATGTTTGATTATTGGGATACTCCTCCTATGGGCCTTTACGGTCAATATCCATCCTGAAAATCAACATCAGTAATAAACTTTAGCGACAAATTTTTGATTTCTTTTTTTTTTCAACTAACTTAGAAATTTGCTTTTTAGGTCCCTCAAATTGCTCCCAGGCCCCCCACAAACCCGAAAATGCCCTCAGTTTAAGGAAATAAAAATTTCAGTATGTATAATCTGAAAAATGTATTATTTTGGATCTTATCTACCAAAATCACTGTCTAATTTAAAATCTATTAATTCAGATTTACGATCCTTTCTCCTTCTCCTTCTCTCGCCGTCGATCCTTTCTCCTTCGCCGAACCTTACGAACGTTGGTGTACGCAGCAGAAAACGATCATTTCTTTGTCTCCAATTGCATCAAAATTGCATAAAGTAAGTTTTATTGTACTTGTACGTTAATTATGTGATAAATTATGGTTATGCATTTTGTATTGAACTGAACTGAATTGCCAGGTATTTTAGGTTACAACACGGACAAATTCATGGACGAAATGAAATAATCAATTGAGTGGTTCTGTTTTTTCCATATTTTCAGATTTTATCTACCAAAATAATATACATTTCAGATCGTAACTACCAAACTGGGCGAAAAATCTTTTTTCTGATACATTTCAGATAGTAACTCCTAAAAAATAAGGTTTTTAGATCGTAACTCCCAAAATTTTAGTTTCGGATTATATCTACCAAAAAAATTACAATTTTAAGTTATAGGATCCAAAAAATTTAAATTTTCGTGTTATATAATCCTAAATATTTTGGCCTTGCTATATTTCAGAAGATATAATCCGAAGGGTATTTTTGGTACTTTGAAGGATGCAGGAGTAATTCAGAAGGCGGATAAAACAACTATCCTAACTTTCCTCTCTTATTATTATCTAGATTATACATGTAAACAAACAAACGGGCCTTACTAAAATGTGTTCTAAAAGTATAAGTTAATGAACCTATAAATAAAAAAATGTATATTAGTAAAGTGTAATGTTTTAACTTTTAAAAAATTGAATACACAACTTTTGATTTATTTTTCTAGTTTTTTAACGTTACTTTTAGAGCACATGTTAGCATTCTCTCAAATATAATTGTTTTTGTAATGTTACACTGCATAAAATATTTTATATAATGTAATATAAGTATAATCTAACCCACAATTTTTTATTTTTCAATTTTCAACCTTTAGTGTGTGTAACTTTTTTGTATACGTCTTAGTTATAAAATAAAATAAAAAAGAGACTGTATTTCGCATTTGGGAGAAAGTCCAATGATATATACTCCATCCGTCACATGATATATTTTCAGATCTATTACTCCTCCTTGACCACATTTACAAGCAACAATATATTTTTCAAATTTATTAAATAATTGATGTGTGTAATCTATAATATATACAAAATATTCAATTATTCAATCAATTTAAAAAAATTATTTTGCTTATATAGTAAATATGTCTTCGGTGAGTGTTTTAGCAAGAAATACATACTCCCTCAGTCTTTTTTTATAAGATCCCTTGCCTGTATTTTTTAATAATACATAGATGTAAATACTATCATATAAAATCTTGTTTGATTTGTTTTAATGAGTACTTTCAAAATATCAAATTTTTATAATTTTTACTATTGGATAATTAAATATATTAGTGGTTAAATTATGTATTGGCATACATGCAACGGTCAAAATGGAGTCTTATAAAAAAAGACAGAGGGAGTACTTTTGTACATGAATTGATGAGTGCAATGGAAAGCAAGATACACTTATGAAAAGCTCAGCCGGTTTTATTAAAGAGTAAGATTAAAAAAATTGAATGAATGGCAACATTATTAATTATATAGACAATATAGTTAATGTCTTGTTGTCATGATATTCCAACCCCATTCTGTAATTTGGTGAGACCAATAAATGATTCTAAGGTACTATAGTCAGTGATCCATTAATAATCCAATATATGGTAGGCAGGGGCGGGCCTAATGTTAGAAATATGTAGGGGACAAATTTATACTACAATATGGAGTATGTATTTTCATATATGCTACTAATTAAATTATTGGATTGAATATAATTTTAGTGGTAAAATAAATTATGATCATATTAGTAGTCCCAATATAATTTATTATTGTAGATGACCAGATTTTATTTAATTTTAATCCCTCTTTTAAAATCTTTTTAAAAGAAATAAAGTAGTATGTATTAATAAGTAGCTAAAATTGAAAGGTGTTGATTTTATAATTAAATCAACTTTTATATATTTTTTTTGGTCAGGTAGCCTAGTAGTTAGAAATTCACTCATTAATTAAAGGTGAATAAATGAGTGTATTCGGGTTCGAACCCGGATCCCTGCACTTTTGTGCAATATATCTAATCAATTGAGGTAAGCTTATGGGACAAATCAACATTTATCTTACTTATTTATTTAAAATAATGTTAAGAATGACAAGATATTCTCTATAACAAGCCTTTTGAAGAGGATGAGTTATATATTGGAAAGGATCAAATGTACTTCATGGAGACGGTTATTGGCAAAAAAAACTAAAATGCATTACTCGTTCAATGAGTGGAGTAATATTAGTTCATTGTATTGTATAGATTGAAAATGCATTTGTTGAGCCTTATTCTTGGAGGTGCAATTGTTTTTCTTTACAATGTTGGAATTTGATCCTTATTCTTGTAGTTGTTTAATTTTTTTTTATCTGATCACTTTGTGATATAACACGGAAATTTAAATATTCTTATTAATTATTAATATAAAATTAATTTATACTATATATAAACTCTTACTATACTCCCTCCGTTTCATATTTTAAGAGAAAAAACAAAATCAAACTTGTACTATGTACTATATGTAAGTTGAACATTCCAATTGATTTTTAAGAATTCATGTCGGTTAATTAATCTCCCCTATATACATACATTGAAAGAAATTAAAGAAAATGGCAGGGTTGATGGCCCCTAAAGAAGTACTACGTTGAATAATATGAAATGAAATAATTATGACATCCAAATTTGGTTATGTTATGACTTATGAATACTAATCCTAATAATGTAGGAAAGTCAAAAAAACATAATTATTAAAAAAAGAAAAAAAAGAACATTACGTGGCAATTTGGCCATGTGATGGTGATTGGTGTTTAGCTAGGTTATTGTTGGGAGTTCAATGTGAATTGTTTCAACTTTAGAGTGTTTGTCTATAAATACTCACGTACGAGTATTTCTACATATATGCACTTCAAAACACACACACTCAAAACACCTTTAATTGGAAAATCATATCATATAGATTATAATGGCTTCAAGACCTGGAATCCTCACTGATTGGCCATGGAAGCCTCTTGGAAGCTTTAAGGTCTCTCTCTTTCCCCCTTTTTTATTTTTTAGTGAAATTTTATCTTACACTCCACATCCACTTCATGAGTATGTTAGCTTCTCTCTAAACAAAAATTGATGTATTTAGTTGAGAAATAGGATCAAATTGTATCAATTTAATTATGTATGTTAATCTATTTTTGTTTATAGTTAAAAACGAAAACAGTAGTAATTAACTTGCCGCACTATTTTCATTTTTAAAATGAGAATCAAACTAGACTATATATGAAGAAATTAGAGTGTGTCAAATATGAATATCTGAACAATGGTATAAAGATGAAGAAATAAACTTGTTTGCTACAGTGAACTTTCGTCATGTTAAAAATACAACATTGTAATTGTAATTTCAACATGAGAGTGAATATAATAATGGCTTGAAAATAGAGAGATATGTATCCATTGTTTTAAGTGGCAAAGACTACATATTACTTGCATGATTTATCAAACGGATAATTTGTTACATTATGCATACATTTTTTGGTAATTTTTTGAAGATAAAATTTTTATTTAACTCTATATGATCTTATCGGAGTTGCTATACATACATAGATATTTGTCTTCGTATAAAATTGTAATTTCCTTTGAAAACTGTGTTCTTTTTTTTTTTTTTTGACTAATGAAAACTGTGTTCTGTTTCAATGTATCTCTTCACTCTTATTATTTTTTTTTGATACATAATTTCTAATTTTAAATTTTTTAATATGAGTATTATTATTAGAGCACATATTAACATGGTACGTAAATAAATTCGCCTAACTACAAAATTTGGTCCTGTTATCAAGCTTTGGTTCATCTTTGTGTTGTGGGATGATTTGATTTTGTTATTTTGGTTCGTATTGGTGTCATCATATTATTCTTTAAAAAAAAAAAATTGGCCTTTTGAAAAAACATAAAATAAAGGATTGGTCCACCATCCATCCCTTTACATCCTTTATTAAGGTACCACAGGCACAAACAATAGGACAACAATCCACGTTACGAAAATCAAAATCGCAATTACTTTATGATTTTTGCAATAGGTGTCATAGAAAACATAGTATATTACTAAAAGAGAAAATGCTAAGTAATGCATCGTTATATATCAGTTAAAAGTTTTAATATTGCAAAATTAAAATTGTGTAGTTATTATTTTTAAAATATAACAATGTTATTTTCAACATTAAATTTACAGCTTTTTTTTAGCTAGTACATGGAGTGTTGAAAAACTATATTGAAAAAAACGTAATAATATTTACTTAATACCAAACATAGGCTTAATTATCTCATAAAAAAATGTCATATTTGCATTAAATTATTATTTATATATATGAAAAAAGTTAATATGTGTATTTATTTTGCAGTATGTTGTACTAGCTCCATGGGTGATTCACAGCACATATTCATTGATGGTGAAGGATAAGAGTGAAAGGGATGTATCAACTTTTTTGGTATTTCCATTTTTGTTATGGCGTGTCATTCACAATCAAATATGGATCTCTGTCTCTCGTTACCGAACTGCTAAAGGGAACAATAGAATTGTTGACAAGGGAATTGAATTTGATCAAGTTGATAGAGAAAGAGATTGGTAACTACTATTAATACTGCTAATTACTATTTCTTAAACTAATTTATGCATCAGTCACCATCTTCCATGTGCATCACCATAATTATTTCATTAAGTATCCTATATTGTTTATTAGTACTATGTACGTGTACTGTTTTTTTCAGTTAATCTTATAAGCTTAATTGTTACATCTTAATTATATCTTTTAATTTTGTGTTTAGTCAGAGACACGTACTGGTTAAAAGAAACATAAATAAATTTATATTGAAAAATTAATTTTTATATTTTTTAAAAGTTGATTATACAAATTATAAAATAATGTGATTATATTAGGTTTCTAACAAGTGACTCAGGAGCCCTTGCTAGCATTTTTCTTTTCTTATTATATTGAATTCTTTATTCTTATGTGATCATAAATTTTTTTCTTGCTTTCATATATACAAATAAGAAAGTGTAATTTTATAAAATAAATTATAATTTTGTAAGATCAACAAAAATAACTATATTTGTAGTTTCTTTGACAATTGCTAAAATAACCTTACTATTACAAGATGAAGTACAAACTTGTGAGTTAGATTTATTAGTATAGTTAAGGATTGAATGAAAGACCTCACTCTCCAAACTCATTAGTTCAATTTTCATATTTCATCTGTCTTAATTTTCAAGTTTTTTTTTTGACAAAGTCTTAATCTTCAAGTTAACTATGTATAAAATGATAATTTAGAGTACATGTGAGAATAAAATACTACTATAATTTACTATCTCCGATCTTAAATATAAGTAAAATTTGGTCAAAGAAAATTGATGTATCTGGTACAAATTGATGTATATGGTACAAATTTGTACAAGATACATCAATTTTCTTTGACTAAATTTTACTTATATTTAAGACCAGAGTAATATATTACTACAATACTCCCTCTATTCCTAAACATTAAAAATGGTTTTCGTTTTAGATACATTGAAAATTAGATGTATTCAATTCATAATTTAGATTACATACATCAAACTTTCAACTTATCAAATATATTTTTTTTATTATATTTAGAACAGGAGGTGGTATATGTTTAGCTATATTGTACTTATTTGATTTTTATTGATTTATAGGGATGATCAAATATTGTTCAATGGAATACTATATTATTTGGCATGCTATACCTTAGAAGGGGCATCACGTCTACCACTATGGAGAACTGATGGAGCTATAATTGCCACATTGCTTCATGTTGGACCAGTGGAGTTTCTATATTATTGGTTACATAGAGCACTTCATCATCATTTTCTCTATTCAAGATACCATTCTCATCACCATTCTTCCATCGTTACTGAACCAATCACTTGTGAGTAAAGATTTTCATTTATTGCTTTTGCATGCTTAATTCAAAGCATGTAACCACTTTGGTTTTTTTTGCATTAAATTTCACTCAATATATGGTAAAATCGTACAACAGAAAACAGAGCAGTGCAATGATCAATGAATAGTTGGCTTCACTGTGTACTAAGTAGTTGTCATTGTCATTACTATGGAAGGTGAAAATTAATTGGTTCAATATTGATAGTTGAATTTTAAATTCACATGAAACAAAATTTTAGATATTTTAGGCTCACTTCATAATTACTACACACATTGTAGTTTATCTTTATGCTACCCCTTAAAAAAGAAAGTTATACTACAAAATTTTTATTCGATTTAGTGGCAATTGATGTTGATTCGGTGGTAACTGCTTTTATAAGGGATTGAAACTACTTGATATTATAACTCGTATCGAATCAGATTAGTCTATTGAATGAACCGGATATTGGTAGTGAAAATATAAAATAAAAGTTTTAGAAATAGATTAGAGTAGTAGTATTTTAATTTTGTTCAATATGATTTTTTTAACACTAAAAAGAAATTTATTAAGAAAAAAGGAAAGCAAAGCACAGGGAGAACTTAAACCTAATCCAGAAAAGAAAATGAAAATAAAAATAAAAAAGTA
This sequence comes from Trifolium dubium, assembly GCA_951804385.1. Taxonomy (NCBI): domain Eukaryota; kingdom Viridiplantae; phylum Streptophyta; class Magnoliopsida; order Fabales; family Fabaceae; genus Trifolium; species Trifolium dubium. The sequence continues at coordinate 1,100,608 of OX638063.1, read as the reverse complement.
AGGAAAAACTAACATATAAAACATTTAAATTTTTAATTTTATTAAATAATTGATATATCTTATTTATAATATACATTAATTATTTAACAAAACTAAAAAGTGAATTATTTCTTATAAATAATACCGGATAAATAATACCAAACATATACTAAATAAATATTTTGTTTTATCGAAAAACTATATAGATCCAATCTGGTGTAATCTTTGTATCCTACGGGCTTTAAGCCCACCTTTTAAAGACCCACTAGAAAAGTAGGCCTTAAGTATGTTTGCTTTGGGCCTTATCTTTAGGCCTTGTCTTAAGTTGTGATGGACTTAAATTTTTTTAATAGAAAATGAATAAAGTTAAAGCTTACAAAACTGCACTAGAATCTTTTTGAAGGAGCGACACTTAATTCCTTAGTCACAACTTCAAATAAAAATAAATACACTCTCACATATATAATCATTTAAGATATATATAATTTTTATTTTATTCTTTTTAATTTTATACTTTTATTATACTTATGTGTGTGTTCAAATTACTTTTATTAAAGAAAAATGATTAACAACACGACAAATTTGTCGTCACTTATGCACGACTCCTTTGTAAATGTAACCAATTAATAATACATTTATATATTCCCTCATGTTATGATCCATTCTAGCAACATGGACACATGATCGTGCAATTGCAACGACTCATCGTGCCGTGCCATATAGCATGGCTGTTTATTTAATATTGCGTCCAAACAAATCTACTATTTTTAAACTCCAACTTACATAGTAGTTTCTTTAAAAGAACAATATACATGAAAATATAAACCTTAGAATCAAACACACATAACCAAACTTTAGAGACACTTTTTAAAATAATCTCATACAGGGATGAATATTTAAGTGTAATTTCTCATATTCAATACATTTAAGCTCTATTAGTTTTAAAATAATCTTAGATATTGATGGACATTTTTTCAAAAGAAGATTTATATTTAAAGACAGACAATTTCATACATTCAAAACATAAAGCTAAGGGAGACCACGTTGTCTATGTACCGTATTGATTAACTTCTGTTCTTTTATGTTTCCATGTTCAATGCAAACATTTTCAACATTAGCCAGGTGTAATATTTATGTTGATGTTGATTAAATAAAATAATGATAGTTTTTTTTAAATAATGATTGTTCCGGTATATTCAATAAGTCCCACATTGCTTGGAATTCGAGACTAAGGGTAGTTTATATACAACATCCATACATCTCAATCCAACGAGACGCTTTTTAATAAGGACAAATCCGTGAGGCTCAAAGCAAGTTCAAAGCGGACAATACCTCAGAACACGATGTGGTGCACTTAAAGATCGAAGTCCGGAACAATGATAGTTGTCAAATTAATGTTTTCTTTTGACAATGCTGTCAAATTCATTAATGTTAAGCACTTATTATTATCTTTCTTTTTTTGAACAAATTATTGGCTTATTATCTAATAACCATAATATTGTCTTATGTGCAGCTGTCATCCATCCATTCGCGGAGCACATATCATATTTTATTCTATTTGCAATACCCAAATTGACCCTTGTCTTCACACATAGAGCTTCTGTTGTGGCTATGGTTGGATATGTCACTTACATTGATTTTATGAATAATTTGGGTCATTGCAACTTTGAAATTGTTCCTAAGTGGCTCTTTGATATCTTTCCACCTCTCAAGTATCTCATGTACACTCCCTCGTAAGTATTTACAATCATTTTTAATTGTAAAAAAAAATGTATTCAGCCAAAATTGTGTTCATTTAACTAAAAATTTCAGGGTTTAATATGGAATTTAAAAAATAATATAGAGAATTTCTTTTCTTTATAAGCAAGGAAATTATTAAAATTTAATGCAAAAGCATAGAATTACTTCATATCATTGTATGACACAAACACAAGCATGTGATATTTTTCCTGTATAAAAACCATACCCATGGATTTTTGGTGTTGAGTAAATGCAATTTTAAGCCTTACACCAACCAACTACTTCGTTTTTTTGGGGTACAAGCCAGCTGCATTATATTGGTAGAAATGCATAATATCACAAACATTGTCTTTATAGAAATGAATGATAATCAAAGTTTGTCGTTATGTTCTTTAAAATTATAAAGTATTATTCCGTTCTAAAATATAAGAGAAAATTGGTCAAAGGAAGTTGATGTATCTGGACTCATATTTTAATCAGATACATCAACTTTCTTTGAAAAATTTTCTCTTATAATTTGCGACGGAGCGAATATATAAGTGAAAGAAAAATGCATACATGAAAAATAGAAAATAAAAAATAAGATAAAATAAGGAAAACATGTTGATTCTTATTTTATTTGTAATAACTTGCAAGGTGAGGTGATACACTTACTAAGTTTAAAATATATGAATATTTTCATATTTATATTTATACTCCTGAACATCTTATAAAGTAACAAAAAAAGTTTAGACATAGGTTATATGAATAAAACTAAATCAATATTCCATTGTTACCATACCATCAAGTTCTCAAATCAAATAACAACAAAGTAAATTTATAACTTAACAATGTAATCTAAAACGAAACTATTTAATAGAAAAAAAATATTTACATTTTATTATTTTATGGAGTATTAATCACAATTATATAATAAATTTTAATCGAACCTTCCGCGACTGTTGCACAAAAACAACAATCACATAGTTGTTGAATTTGGATGCAAGAAAAATTGAATTTGATGTCGATTTTGCATCCAAATTCAACTTTATTGAGCTCGATTCAAGCCCAAATCTTTTAGCCATTTTGAGCTAGTAACTAATTGTTAATATTACTGCAGGTATCACTCTTTGCACCATACTCAATTTAGAACAAACTACTCGCTTTTCATGCCACTTTATGATTACATTTATGGAACAATGGACAAGGGTTCAGATGAATTGCATGAATCAACATTGAAAAGAAAAGAAGAGACACCAAATGTAGTTCATTTAACTCATTTAACAACCCCTGAATCCATTTATCATCTAAGATTTGGATTTGCTTCCTTAGCTTCTAACCCATACACATCAAAATGGTACCTTTGGTTGATGTGGCCTGTTACAGCTTGGTCTATGTTACTCACATGGGTCTATGGTCGCACATTCATTGTTGAAAGAAATCGTTTTCATGATAAACTCAACCTTCAAACTTGGTCAATACCTAAGTACACTGTTCAGGTAAATATAAATTTTATCATTAAGATTTTCATTCTTATTATAATTTTACAATATAATTTATTTGGTATCACATCTAGTGTAAAAAAAATTAACGTTAATAAAAATTATATTTAAAGTAATATATATTATTGCGTTGCGTATATTGATTTATTATTTTTTTAGGAATATTTTCATATGTAATATTTGAGCCTTTGCGCAACAATTATTTTCCTACGATATGACTTGTTCAAAAATTGAAAATTGTTCTGGGATTAAGATTGCGTACATCTACTCTTTAATTTCCCGATCTCATCATAGGAGCCCATGAATTCGGCTGTCCTTATACTAATTTTTTTTATCAATGCGGTTAATAATTCATACATCATGAGATAAACATCTAGAATTAAACTTTTTTTCTTATATTTTTTAGTACTTAATGCAATGGCAAAAAGTTCCTATCAACAAAATGATTGAGGAAGCAATACTTGATGCTGACAAAAAGGGAATAAAAGTGGTGAGTTTAGGTCTAATGAATCAAGGAGAAGAGCTTAACATGTATGGAGGATTATATGTTAGTAGACATCCAAAGCTAAAAGTTAAGGTTGTTGATGGTAGTAGCCTTGCTGTTGCTTCTGTTCTTAATAGCATTCCAAAAGGAACAACTCAAGTGTTACTAAGAGGAAAACTCACCAAAGTTGCTTATGCTATTGCCTTCACATTGTGCCAACAAGGAGTTCAGGTCAACTTCTTTTTCTATACATAACATTTCATATTAAAAATGTGTCTGTCACTCTGTCTTTGACATGTGTCAGTGTCTAACGCGTTGATACAATACTCACACCTCTATATTTAATTATTCACATCAATAATTTGAAAGATGATTAATATTTAGCGATAATTTTTTCAAAATGCAACTTATAATTAAAGACAAAGGTAATATATTTACAAAGAAGGAGGGTTAAGTTTAATTTTTAATTTTTAAACTCTGTTTCATCATAGTTTTGATCACATACACATGTTTTAATTATATGTACAAATTACAATATGCAGGTAGCTACAATGCATGAGGATGATTATGTGAAGCTCAAAAAGTCATTGATCGATAGTTGTGAAACAAATTTGGTCAATACAAAAAGTTGCACTCAGATGGTAAAATAGCAAAAAAATTCCTAGTCTTATATATTTTTAAGAATTTGACATCTATTTCACTCTGTTTTCCTAATTTCATGTGTTTGCTCCATAGATTTGGTTAGTAGGAGATGGATTGAGTGAAGAGGAACAAATGAAGGCACCAAAAGGAACATTATTCATACCATACTCACAATTTCCACCAAAGAAACACCGTAAGGATTGCTCATACCATTGCACCCCAGCAATGCAAACTCCCACTTCTATTGAAAATGTCCATTCTTGTGAGGTATTTCATTTTTTTTTAATTATTTTTTCACTTTGTGATATAGTCTATTCATTTTTAGCGCTTATATCATAAATGTTTATTAAATATAATATCTATATATAAGCGAATTTTATAACAAAAGATAGAATAAAGTCAAGCTGTTTCATATAAGTTGTTTTCATAAACTATTTTAAATGGTTACACACAAATGTTTATCGATGAATTCAAATAAGTTAAATCAAGCAAGACATCTATCAAATTTCTACAATGAATATTGAAAAAGAGCTTGTGAATATATAATAATGATACGTATAGTAGAATTTCACAATTTAACATTTTATCATTTTTAATAAATAAAAAATTGCAGGATTGGTTGCCAAGGAGGGTAATGAGTGCATGGCGCATAGCTGGAATAGTGCACTCTTTAGAAGGATGGAATGAACATGAATGTGGCTACAAAATGCATAACATAGACAAAGTTTGGAATTCAGCTCTTAAACAAGGATTCCAACCTCTCACTGTTCCACTCAATAAATTAGCTCAATATTAGGAAAATTGTGTTTGTTTTCCTTGTTGTGGCTCTTAAGTTATGGTTATCTTTCCTAAAATAAGTATGTTAGGTGCACTAATTACACAAGGAAAATGAAAACACTTTGATTTATATATATTAGAACTATGTAATATGTTTATGTTACTTTTTTATTATATGCAGCTCATTATTAGTTGTTTAAATTTTAAAATAAATTATGAACAATCATCAGTGCCGGTGCTGACATTTTAGAGGTCCCGGAAAAATAATTAAAATGGACCTCTAATACAAAAAATTATACCAAAAAAAAATACACAATTTTATTTAAAAGAACATTATCTATTTAAATTATAAATAACATCAACAACTTCAAAAAATAGTCATTTATCCGTGTGTAACTAACATAAACAAAAAAAAAAATTCTACAAAAAAAAACATAAACAAAAAATTATATTCTAATCAGTATCATCAAAATACATATGTTAGTTAAATATTGTTCTTTTTACTGAATAAATTGAAGGTAAGAGACTAAAAAAATTACAAATTTGTCCTTCACTATACCATATAAATATTAAATAATTTTTTGTTCATCAAACAATTACTAACTGTATACAAAACAACAAATTATTCAATGTCTTATTAAAAAGTACTATTCTTTTATATATTATTTTTTCCAATGCTTATATCTTTTGTAAATAAAAAACCCTACATTAAAACAATAGATCGCCTCACCCACCAAAATATATCAATTCTCTCCATCAAAATATATTAATTCTCTCCCTACATAATGTAACAAAAAGAAAATATCGTAAGCAACACATATTAAATTTGATAACAATATAATGCACATCATCAGCTGTACATACATCAATATGTACAACTTACATATGCAACGGTATTGTTAGATATACTGAGCTATTAACTAGAATTGGTTTTATATACAAGCATTTGAAGATTTTTTTTCCCTAAATATAAATCCTTATATAATTTATTTATGGAACTAGATAGGTGTGTTTATTTTCTTTTTCTAACAGACCTCTTATTAATATTATTAATTATCTTAAAATATAAAAATTAAAATCAAACACATTTCTTATACCAACGACATGATTTAATTTTCAAGAAGATCAACATAGAAAATAAACATTCTATTTGACAAAAAATAGCGGATAACTGATAAACTAATTGTATAACAGATGAATTTATAACTTATCAGAGCCGGCCCGGTGTTTTTAGTGGCCTTGTTCAAAAATTAAAAAGAAGGCCTTTAATAAAAAAAATGTAATTTTTTAAAAAAAGAATCAATTTTTAATTTAAATTATAAATAACATAAAAAAATTGTAGTTAGAATAAAAAGATTTATAATCTAATCAATAACAACATAATATATTTTAACTTACATAAATCAAATCATTTTATCGAGACAATTATGACAAAATAGTCAATAAATATGTTAGAAAATTAAATTAAATCACACCTTTCAAAAAGTTTAATAGTATATCAATAGGATCTCATCTTTATTTCTCCCAACATTTTGTTTTTCTTTTGGTCAAATCGTCTAGTGGCTACAAATTTCACCTATAAAATGCAATGTCCTCATGTCAACTAAGTTTAACATATTTTATAGTAACCTTAATTAATTCTCTCTCCGTCTCAAAATATAATGCAAAATTGGTCAACCAAAGTTAATGTATATAGTCTAATTTTTTAACCAAATACATCAATTTTCTTTGAGAAAATTTTATGCTTAAAAATGAACATATGGTTGTATTTAACTACAAAATGTTTTTAGTTTACACTACGTCTTTTTTTACAATAGATCACAAAATTACTTATCAAATTAAAAATATGTCTACTAAATCTATTTCTTTAAAAAAAACAAAATATTTTTAAGCAATAACAAAGTCATAATTTTTTTACATATATATTAAAATTTTAATAGACACATAGAAATATTTAGAGGCCCCTAATTTTTGGAGGCCCTGCGCGGTGGCTCACCCGACACACCCCACAGGGTCGGGCCTGTAACTTATAGTGGATAAGCTATAGCTTACTGAATTTATAGGTGTTTGATAAAACTAACGGTTGAATTGGTTTATATCTATGAAAAGACATAAAAAAGGTTATATTTAATTAATTAATAATTAAATTTTGTTAGTAAGATGATAGAGATAAAATTGAAAGAAAACAGATGATAGACAAACTAATTGAATAGCTTATCAAAATAATTTATAAGTTTGTAAAAATAAACTATAAGTTCGTGAGAAAAAAAATGTTATAGTCTATAAAATATAAATCTTAAGTGTAAAATTTGGTATTGCTAAATATAACAAAACAAGGAGGAAGTATAACAAAAAAATATAAAGCGACTTATTAGGGACCATCATTAAATATAACAAAACAATATTAAATATATTAATTATTTTTCTTAATATATATATTTGATTAGAAAATAAATAAAAGATGCTTATCATATAAAGCGACTTAGGGACCATCATTTTTGCTTAAAAAAGGAGGAAGTATATATTATTTAAAGTAGTTATTAGTTTGTTGTGATTAGTTATTAGATGGTTTTATTAGTTTATTTATAAGCATGAAGTATCCTCCGCACGCAACTGCAGTTGAGGGAATTGAAATTCATTTAAGTGGTTGTCCTTTCTCAACAAATGTTTCTTCATATGTATCGGTTAGGGATCAAATTCAAGATAGTTAAAGAGGTCAAGTATCTACCACTTATGTTACACTATGTTATATTGGTCTATATGACGTCTCACACCAGGCACATGTGTCAGAGTCGGGCCTGGTATTAACTTTGGAAAGTATATGAAATCAAAACATGAGCTGTCTGAATAAAATTAGGAAAATTCAAATATGAAATTAGAGCTATGCTATGCTATGTATGAATGAGTTGATGCAATAATTCATTTGGTAATTAGAGGATGATGATGGTACACGTTTAAGCTTGAAGGAAGCTAGCATTGATGAGGCTTTACCAGCAATGCTGTGTAGTGGTCGATTGATATTAATTCATAAATAACTATCTCTCTCAAAGTGGGTATGCATGTGTTCATCAATGAATTTGTACTTCAGTTGGTTGTATAGTACTGGATTCATCATCAAATGCTTGCCCACATAATAGTCCCCTGTTTTTTATTTTACTATGCATAATTTTCTTAAAGTTTGTTTTCTTTGTAAATTGTTTTTTTTACATTAATGATCTAAATGTGGTTCAAGTAGTATTATGTGATTATTATTTTTTTTAAATTATTTTAACATATTAACTATAAATTAAAATATTTTTCAAAAAAAAAAACTATATATATTATAATATAGATTTAGTTCTCTAAAGCTCTCCTCTCCAAAAACTAACATTATTACGGAATTGAAAAGTACAAATTTTATTGTACTTCACAAGGTCTTATATACTCTCTCCATTCCTATTTTAAAGATCATTTGAGAGTTTTAGGCATATTAAAAAAATAGATAATGTGATTCTTTTTTTGGTACATCGGAAAAATGATAATGTGATTCAATATAGAAATATTAATTTTAAAGGTTGTTTATTTAACTTTAAAACGAAATATATTTTTTTTAATGTAAATTTTTTATATATCATGTAATAAGAAAAAAAAAATACTCTTTTAAAATCTTTTTGCTCATGTAAAATGTACAGCACATTTTATATGCAGGTGTCGGATTCGAACTCCGAACACTCTCCTTATTTAATCGTGAAATTACTAGTCAGTAACCACTAAACTATTTGACAATAAAAAAATGTACAACACAATCAAATAATTTTCAACTCTTCAAATTTTTAGAGTGATGATTGCCATAAAAAAGCTCCTTTTATCATTCATGTGGAATGGAAAGCTCCTCTTAATTTGTGGTTGATTTAAATGTAATCATATGGGTGCTTAAATGTCTTTGAGTCTGTCCTATTGTGGTGACATTTTAATTTTGAAAATTCTAGAGCTTCGTCGGTTGCTGTTTTCCCCCCTTTTTTCATGGAAAATGCAGCTATTTTTGAACTAATTAATTAAGTTACAAACAGCTATTGTACTGTATGGTCATTGAAATAGTTTTTGATAATTGACACTGTCTTCGGTTGGAATGTGATATCTTGTTTTTGATAAAGACCCACAATAATGTATAATGTATTATGTGGAATGTGGAGATTGAAAAATTAAATAGGTGAAACAATATGTGACAAATTAGTGGCATTTGGTTTTTCATCTAAAAATCACACTTGGTGTGGTCTCTTCCACAGTTCCACCTAAATATATATATAAAAGAACGTGCAATTAATAATCTAAAATTTCAAAACTTATATATTTCTGAAAATGCCGAATTAAAATTTTGATTCATATATAACAATATATTTTGTTAGGGAGGAAGGAAAAATGAAAAGTTAGAAAGGTAGATGACGAAGAAAAAATAATAGTGTCGTTGGCAAGAGTTGATGAATCCAAGACTATTTTTGTTCATCACTCTTGATATAAAGACAGTATCTATAAAAGCGGTTGCAAGTTAGCAAGAACAATAAAGGGATGCTAAATTATTTATTCCTTGTCCAATCAAACGATGAAAGCTGCTTATTCAGCTACAAACTCATGTGTGATATGATAGTCCAACTAATACCACTCTACTCTCTTATTCAAACTAATTAATATTAGTCTCTCTGATTCAAAATAAACGTATTTTAAGTGATTTCACACGTATTAAAGAATTCAATTATAATGTTAAAAATAATATAATATTTTTATTAAATTAATCTTATTTTTTGAGTTTGTTTTTTTTGAGAATAGTTCATAAAATAATAATTATATGATAGGATTAAGAAATATTGCATTAAAAATTAAAAACAATTTATCTTGAAACAATTTTTTTAAATTAAGACATCACTGATCACTCGTTTAAAAATGGATGGAGTTATAATATCAATTCTCTACCCTAGAAAGGAAACAAACAACATTTTTTTTTTTGAAACAGCCAAAAAGAGAAAATATATTAATTCAATAGATTAGCACAAGGAGTGCTTAATCTATGGTAGAAAGAGATCCGTTACAAGTAAAACCCGGCCAAAACAAGCTAAAGGCCTCAAAACAACAGTTTGGACAATTAACCAATGCCCCCTAAACAAGCTATCGGGTTTACAGACCACGAGCTAAAATCATAAGAAAAACTATTACATTTCACTTTTAACTATCACCACACCTGTAGTTTTATACGTTCGACCACCTGCTCCACATTAAAGGGTCTATGTTGAAATAAAAATTCATTTCTGGTCTTCCAGACAAAACAAACATCAATAATTAAACTAGCTAAAAAAAATAAAATATAAATTTTTTTATTTCAATCTTCAACCTCAATTATGAGACTCTACATTATTTATATAATTTGACACACACACATATATGATAAAATAACTGCATTAACTGACAAAAAAAAAAAATAACTGCATTAACCACACAATAACAATGTTATCAAATGTCCACAAAGGCTAGAAAGAAAAAATGTACTTCCGACTTATTTAAATCTTACATTTATAATTTTTGAACTCTGATTTATTTATTTTGTGTCTCTATATTTTTAATGATTTATTATTTCGTCTACTTATAAAAAAGTTATATCTAACATTATGAAATTGGTAAAAAGGAACCTAGTTCGATTCACGCAAATGCATTTGAGAGGGGACTTGAATTAGTGGGCCAGATATTAATGATGAAAAAAAAACTACCAAATAAATTAATTGAATTTGCTTTAAAAATTCTTCCTAAAATAAATCAAAAGCGTTTATTCTCTTAATTACGGAGATGATATATGTATCAAAATGTTGCTACCATTAATACACCTCCTCTAGCAAATACACATAATGATCCATAACTATGGAAAGTAAAAGCATTTGTCAAATGTGTTACTTATTGACTTACTTATTAGGTGTATCTCACTTCCATAGTTCCATTGTTTGCACCTCCCTACCGAGTACATTTTATTTATTACTACATTTTATGTATTATGAATTTTGAGTTGTAATACTAAGTTTCAATAAAAATTTGAGTATTTTAATTTTTATTTTATTTTACATAATTTTACCATTTTGCGGGGGTTTTGAACCTCTACAACAAACCACCCCAATTTATTCGTAGGTTGTCTGAAATTAAAATCCCACAGATAATTTATGAGACTCTAATAAGTGAACTCCCTCAAAACATTCCGGCATTCCGCGGAGGTTAAAAAACCCCGCTAAACAGAAACATAACCACCACAATCAGGAGCACTTTTTTTTGTAGTGTTAGGTGTATGTGTATCTCACTTCCATTGTTTGCACCTTTCTAGTAAATAATGATAGCACAAGGTGCTAATTGGAGTGAAATTATTTCTCTCAAGAGAAAGAGAAATAATTTGTTTAAAAGATGTAACCTCTATTTTCTTAATATTTTATACTCCTCCTTTCAATAAAATTTGTTGCTTATTATTCACCAAATAATGATTTTACTTGCTTATCTAAAAAAATTTAAATTATCTCACATAATAATCATTTCAAAATAAATATAATAATTAATTAGTTAAATAATTTTCAATGTAAATAAAAATTTGCAAAAATATATTTGAGTTTTTTTCATAAATTTTGAGTGCCTTGAGCAAGCTTTGCGATTAAGAACTAAATGTCACTTATTAATTTATTTCATGTCTCTAGCTATTTCTTTCATAAATAAACAATAAATTAAATAGAGAATAGATAAATGAAGTAAAAACAAATTTGGATTTTGGACCCATTTGTTTTTTTTTTTTGACGCAAGGACCCATTTGTTAACCCTTATCATGTTTGTAGCATAAATGAGTATACATAACGGTACGGTCCATAATATATTTTGTTTCCAATATCTTGTTTTCAAATATTTATTTTGCTGTCGAACAATATGGGTATGAACTCAGAACTGTGAAAGAACACAACTGGACTCTGAATCTGAACTTCTCCTAAGTTTTCAAATACGGCTTCTTCTTTTAATTTATTAATGAGAAAAAAAAAACAAAAAAAAAAAGAAAAAGAAAGACTACGTTCTTAGCTTACAATTTTAAAGATATATATGAGCTAAAAATTGTGAATTTTTTTTTTGGTCGAGACCTCGTATCCACCGCCAAATGCAGTGACTATTTTTCTCGCTAGATTGGAGTACATGGTGAAATAGCTGGTCCAAATATTTAAAAAATGTGAATATAAACTAATGTAAGACTCCTAAAATACATTTACATGATTAAAATTGTATTTAGAGATAATATGTTTTTGTAAAATACTCTTATAATTAAAAACTCTTTTAAACAGATGGTAATAGATCTTTTCTAGTTTAACTAAGTTAGGTTTAAATTTAATATTGAGAATGTAATAATTTTAAATTCTCTTGAAGGAAAATCCTTTATTGTTTTATATTCGATTCGAAGAATTAATCTTTATAATTACACGTAAATAATGTCTAATTCACCAAAAAAAAAAATTAGAGTTCAATCTCACCGGTAGGGTCACCCTAATAAAAATAATTTAACCAACACCCTAATAAATTAAGGGTTAAATAAATTTTTAGTCCCTATAAAATTGAGACCTTCTAAGTTTAGTCTTTACTTAATCTTTGTTAAATTTTTAGTCCCTGGAAAATTATCATGCACTCGATTTTGGTCCCTACTGGTAAATCAACATGTATTTTTGAATAATTTTTTCGCAACTATGTTTAAATCATTGTAAAAAGTTTCTCAAAACAAAAAACGAGTTCAAAATTTAATTTCTAGGTCATAATTTTTCGTTATTTTTATCTCGAAATGTAGCTATTTAAAAAGTTCATACTTAATGCATATCAAGTTAAAAAATTCTAAATTTTAATAAATAATTTTTCTATGATATTTTAAACATGCGTATAAAAAAATGATTCAAAAATTTATGAATATAATTATAATTAAACAAATTTAGTTTTAATAGGGACTAAAACTATATACAAGAACCAAATTATAAGAATTAAAAATATAATAAAAATTAAATAAGGATTAAACTTAAAAATCCCCATTTTATAAAAACCAAAAAATTATTTAACCCATAAATTAACTACTATAGTACCATTTTAGTGTAAAACTTATATGGAGAATATAAACATATAAAAATATCTCCAAAAGTTATCTTAAAAGGCACATGGGGGCAGCAAAACAAGCTTATAAATAGATAGACTTGGTTCAAAAGACCATGCACATAATCCATTAAGTGTTTCTTCTGTTGGCATAAAAATGGCTTCAAAACCTGGCATACTTACTGATTGGCCATGGACACCTCTTGGAAGATTCAAGGTAAATTTATCATCATCATCATCATCATCATCATATTCTTATGGCATATGATTATATCATAAACTATTATTTGAACAATCATGCATGATTTAATTCCTTCCTTTGAATTAACATAGAAATTAAAATAGTAGTAGTACATGTATTATTAACTGTTTGTTTGAAAAAATGGACACATTTGCAGTGGGTGATTTTGACACCATTTGTAGCAAACAGCACATACTCTTTCATAGTGAATGATCCAAAGGAAAAGGACCTAAGTAATGTCCTCATCTTCCCATATATGATGGTGAGGATGCTACATGACCAAATATGGATCAGTCTTTCTCGCCATCAAACCTCCAAAGGCAAAAACAGAATCGTCGACAAAGGAATCGAGTTTGAACAAGTTGATCGAGAAAGCAATTGGTAAATTTTTTATTTTTTTTCTCGATAAATGTTAATAATATTAGTTAATTAACATATTCAAACTCACATCATCTCATTTGCAATTACGTACGTGTAGTTTGTAATTTTTACAACTGTCTCTAAGACGATTACTAAATTAATTTCACCGTAGCATAAAATTTCCAAACTATATATATATATATGAATAAAATAATGCTTGAATAAATAATAATTATGCATGGACTTTATGAAGATAATTAATATATAATTTAATTTTTGTGTAGGGATGATCAAATACTGTTCAATGCATTGTGGTTTTATATTGGTCAAATGTTGATTCCACAATCTTGTAAATTACCCTTATGGAGAACAAATGGTGTGATTATAACAATTCTTCTACATGCTGGACCAGTGGAGTTTCTATATTATTGGTTACATAGAGCACTTCATCATCATTTTCTATATTCAAGATACCATTCTCATCATCATTCTTCCATTGTTACTGAACCAATCACTTGTGAGTTTTTCTTTTCTTTTTTTTTTTATTTAAAATAAAAATTGTTTATCACCTCCTAACAATTATGAGTTGGAGAAATTAGGTAGAAATTAATGTGAATATCACTATTGATGAAAAAGGAGAAAAAGTTTTTTTTTTCTTCCAAGTTATATAGAAATATATCATGACCTCTAAAACGTTTAACCAAACTTTTGGCACAAGAAGTGTGTGTGAGTACTTGTAATTTCAAATGCATGGTCATTAACTTCACCAACCACGTATGACGTACCACTATTAAATTTTTTTGAGTCTTACATTGGATTATTCTTATGGTTTATGGTAGATTAATACTTAAAAATTATCAGAATTATTAACGACGATCGACAATATTTTTTAGAAGTAAAAATTTATGACTCTCATCATCTTTATGGTTGAGTAGTGATTTGATTGATGTTAGTTTAAAATGAGTCGAAAAATGAATTTAAACAAGTCACTTATGATTTTAATTTTTTAGTTTTATTAAAAATACTTTGTAGTTAAACAAAAAACTAGCATATATCAACATGAACCGAACTTTGATTTAGAAGAACAGGGTTAGGGTTAGACTCTCGATGTGGTAAAGGTAACAACTTGTGTATCCCCTTATGATTTAGGGGTATTTATCTCCAATTATTACAAAAAGTTTTAAGCGATATAATTTTTTAAAAAATATATCGTTGGATTGAAAGTTTATATCATTTGTGTAAAATTTTAGACAAATCTAAAATCATTTGATATGTTATTGAGACAAATAAAGATTAACGGTATTTAAGAAATCACATAAATTGTTTATTTTGATGTGTCTCAATAACATATTAAATATTATATTTGTCTGAAATTTTACACAAATGATCTATATAATATAAACTTTTAATCCAACAGTACATTTTATAAAAATTTATATCGGTGAAATTTTTTTTAAGTGGTTGAGAGTAAATATTTCTAAATCTTAAGGAGGTAGACAAGAAAAATTAAAATTGTTAGAATTTCGGCCAAAAGATGAACTTATATAGTGTCCAACACTCTTCAGTAATTAACATCTTGAATTAAATTTTGCAGCTGTGATACATCCATTTGCAGAACACATAGCATACTTTGTGCTATTTGCCATTCCATTATTAACAACATCATTTACAAGTACAGCCTCCATAGCATCATTCGTTGGTTATCTTAGCTACATTGATTTCATGAACAATTTGGGTCATTGTAATTTTGAGTTCATTCCAAAGTCCATCTTCACCGTATTTCCTTTCCTCAAGTATATCATGTATACACCATCGTAAGTATCTATATCTTAACTCCTTTATGTGATTAAATTTTTTACCGTATGATATGATTATTTTTTTACTGTTAAGTTTTTACTATTTTACTATATTATATTACCTCCGTCTCAATATATAAGACATATTTTGACTAAATGACACTATTAACTTATCTTGTGTTGACCGTATTTTTTTCATATTTATAGATGTAAATATTAACAAATAAGATCTTGTTTGATTTGTTTTGATGAGTATTTTCAAGATATCAAATTTTTATAATTTTTACTAATGCACAATTAAATACTCCCTCCGTCCTAAAATGTAAGAGAAAAAATTCAAATTTTTTTGTCTCAAAATATAAGAGAAAAACACAAACTTTTACATTTCCAAGAAAAGTTCACTCTCTCTCTTACCTTTTCCATAATCAATAACCAATCAAAATTGTTTATACATATTTTCAAGTAACCTTTTTATTAAAAAGCTTACATCCAATCATTATATTTTACTTTTTCTTAATAAGCGTAATTTTTATTTTTTCTCTTACATTTTAGGACGGAGAGAGTATATTAGTAATCTAAATTGTGCATTAACAAACGTGCAATGGTCAAAATAAGTCTTATATTTTGAGACGGAGGCAGTACTATAATCAATTTTTATGACTAGACATAAAACACACACTTAATTTGATTCAAATTGATAAGAATTTGAATTCTTAACTTGTGTATTTTCAAATTCTTTGAGCGAATACAATCATTATTAACAATTTATGACAACTCATCCACCAAATATACACCTTTCTCTCTTTATTCTGTTCCTTAATACACAAATTAAGAATGTGAATCTCACTCAAAGTGTAATATAGTCGTGGGGGGTCTAAATATCAACATCAAAATGTAGCTTTCTTTAATGCAATACATTAGTTTAGGCAGCTAGCTCTACCTAAATTATCTAGTTAGTGGTCACTATATCTATATATGTAATAAATACGTAGTACCCAATTTGTTATATTAAAAGCCCGACATATTAATAATGAAGGAAAAAACTTAGGTAAGTAGTACTATTACTGTCAAGTTTTAATCAATGATGGAGAAGAGTAGTTTTGAATTTTATGAAAGACTATTTTGTTTCATATTAACTGATGATTAAGAATTCTGTAAAATGTTGACAAAAAAAAATTATAAAAAAGAAACTGATCTGCGACAGAGACAACTAAATTTGAATGATTTGATTATGTAAAATTGATTATGGTTAAAGTGAAATGAATATAAAATAATTTATGTTTTCATAAATTTGTATATATGTGGGTTGAAAAATAGTTTTTTTTTAAAAATTAGATATCTGCACAAGATGAATAGAGATCGATAAAAAAGGGACTGGGTTGAAAAATAGATTGTCGAAATTACAAATTATAGCTTCAAATTAATCAATTTTAGAGACAAAGTCAATTTAACTAAATGACGATTTCGGGAGAACTCGGGTTCGATTCCTGAATAAAACAATTTTTTGGTCAGACTTTACTTACCTCGCATTCGAACTATGAACTAATAGGGCCTCTTTACCTAGAGGGTGGAAAAAAATCCATATATGTAACAAAAAAAAATCCAAATATGTCAAAATCAATTTTGACATAATTTTGGCTCATGCGGAAATTGAATCATACATATATGTGGGTGTGTTTCTAATTTTGCGGAGAGCAAATTTGATTTTGGTTGATTTTCTATTTATTTTATTTAAGATGGCTAAATTGATTATCTGGTGAAGATGTATTAGAAAAATGATCAAGTCTCACGTTAGATAGTAAATGACCGAATATATATTTATAAGTTGAGTAATTTTCACTTTATAAATCCGTTAAGTAAAGTTGAGTTAGTACTATTCAAATTCTAATTAAATATCATTTTATTTGAGTCAAACTGTGGTTGACTACACTCTAACACGCATTAGCTGTTGATGGACATGAAACCAAAAGTAGACTAGTTGTATCAAAGTTTGAAAATTTTGGTTGAAACACCCCAACTTATGAAAGAAAATTTTACCCAAAAGTGATTAAGTGAACTATTAAAGTTCAAATTCAAATTTCTATTTCTTGCATGTACATTTTGTACGATATTCTTACTGACTGGGTTAAATTCACAAGACAAATATTTATTAATTAAAGTCATAAAATAAAAGAGAATAACTAATTATATGCTATGTGACAGGTACCATTCACTCCATCATACACAATTTCGGACAAACTATTCACTCTTCATGCCAATTTATGATTACATTTATGGAACTGTTGATAAAGCTTCAGACACATTATATGAAAAATCATTGAAGAAAGAAGAAGGTACACTAGATGTGGTACATTTAACACACCTTACAACTCCTGAATCAATTTATCAGCTAAGGTTGGGATTTTCTTCCTTAGCCTCCTCACCTCAATCTTCTCAATGGTACCTCTATTTCATGTGGCCTTTCACTTTTTGGTCTGTTCTTGTCACTTGGTTTTATGGCAAAACATTTGTTTTGGAGAGGAACTCTTTTAATATGCTCAATTTGCAATCATGGGTTATACCAAGATTCCATGTACAAGTAAGGTTTCACTACTTATAATATAATTTAGGTGAAAATTCACATGTACCCCGAAGTTTAGATGAACAGCAACAGTCAGACAAAATTTATAATCATGTTAAAATAAACTCAAATTTTGAATGAATTTTATCTAAAAAGTATCGGTATCCGACTAAACTTCAAGGTACCAAAGAATTCACCTATTATTTATCTCTTATTTTTATTTGCTAAGGACCGAAATTAAAGACTATGAATGATATTGTATTTTTTTAATACTTTTGTAGTATCTTTTTAAATGGCAAAGAGAAACATTGAATAAACTTATAGAAGAAGCAATTCTTCAAGCAGAGTTGAGCAACGTTAAGGTTCTAAGTTTAGGTCTTTCAAATCAGGTGAGTTTCCAAATTTTTTTTATAAAATTTAATTTGTACATACTGACAGTAAAATAATTTTACACATTCGTCAAATTTGATATAACCATTTAGATATGTTGTAATTAATATTATTTTCTAACATATATTTAAAAGGTGAAATATGATTGGTTGTCGGTGTATAAAATTATTTTACACTGTCAATGTATATTAATTAAATTTTATTTTTATATTGCATTTGTTTTGGAATGACTCTTTTTTCATATATGTTGAATGGATGAAGGGAGACTTGCTAAATAGATATGGTGAGCTATACATCAAAAGGTATCCCCAACTTAAGACAAAGATTGTTGATGGCAGTAGCTTGGTTGTGGCTATTGTTCTTAACAGCATTCCAAAAGAAACAAATCAAGTGTTTCTTTGTGGTAGACTTGACAAGGTTTCATATGCCATTGTCAATGCTTTATGTGAAAGGGGTACTAAGGTATGTTTAATTTTATTTATAAACATGTAAAATTTCAATTTTTCATCAATAACCTAAAGGAATGAAATTCAAATTGTATATAAAATATTTATAAATAGTCGTCCGTGTCACTGTTATAAACAATAATTTCCCTTCGTTCATTTTTAAAAGATGTAAAACTTCAATTGAATTTTAGATATTTATGCGGAACAGTTTTTTAAAATTAACGATCTTAATAAATATTGCATTTTTTTTCAAGGTTACAACAATGTATAGAGATGATTATGAGAATCTTCAGTTAAGGCTCTCCTCTGAATCCAAAAATAATTTGGTTTTCCCCAGATCCAATTCTGCAAAGGTAAATCTTTTTCTAAGTCCTAACAATTTCAAAATCACATCTTTATTTTGGTTTGAAAGTTTCAAATTAGCAAAAGATAAACATTAATATTTTGGTTTATTCAAAAGATATTATTATTGTTAAATAGTTCACTTGAATTTGCAGATATGGCTTGTAGGAGACCAATGTGATGAGATAGAACAAAAAAAGGCACCAAAAGGATCATTGTTGATACCATTTTCCCAATTTCCTCCAAAGAAATTGCGAAAAGATTGCTTCTATCTTAGCACACCAGCCATGATAGCTCCCTCTAATTTAGTCAATGTCCACTCATGTGAGGTTAGTACTATATACACTTCCACTTTACTCTTAGAAATCTAAAGTTGAATAAAGAAGTTCAATATATAGTTTTCCTCTATGTAGTCTAGTAGCTAAAATTTCACATTTTTAAGGTAAATAAATGGGTATATCATAGTTTGAACCCGACCCTTGCATATTAGAGGCTATGTCCCAATTAACTGAATTATGCTCATGTCATGATACCTTCAAAACTAGTTAAGAATTGGCTATATGGAGACAATAATGAAGTTCAAAATTAGTGTCATTTTGATAATAATTTCTACCTTCCCCATTTTCTTTTTTATAAATATTTTCGTGCTAATATTTCATAAACAAACTAATTTTTGAATATGCAACAGAATTGGCTGCCAAGAAGAGTGATGAGTGCATGGCGTATTGCTGGAATATTGCACGCCTTAGAAGGTTGGGACATTCATGAATGTGGAGAGTTCATGTTTAGCATTGAGAAAGTATGGCAAGCAAGTATTCATCATGGGTTTAGGCCATTAAAGATTAATCATCGCATTGCTTGAATTATAAGTTATGAAGAGCATCTTCAATAATGACTATATAAAGTTAATATATTTAAATAATCAACATGCTTATGGTATTATTAACACAAGGTTTACAATATAAAGCTATTGTTAAATTGTATTGTCTCAATTATTATGTACTAGCCATTGTGGCATATGATATAAGATAAAGGTGTTTAAATAGTATAGATTGATAAGTGATCATTTTGAAATTATATGTATAAGGCATTATTGGTTTTTGTAATTAACTCTCTATTTGTACTCTAAATTTGTGTTTATTGTATGAAGCAGGCTCTAAGTTTGTGTTTATTGTATGAAGTAGCATGCCTGAAAAACTAGTATTTAGGCATGACAATAAAACCCAAATTCATGGGTACCCGAATACCCCGCCCTAATTTTGACGGGGAAAATCCGAGTTGATAAGGTTTGGATTCGGATTTGAGTTTTCCCCGATTTTTTAAGACGGGTATGTGGCAGGTAACGGAAATATTGATACCCACCCGAAATTAAGAATGAGTAATGTTCAAATTCGCTCTTGATTTTTGCAAAAATATATACTTAATTTTTTTTGAAATTACTAATTCACCTATGACTTTTCAAAACACTAATTAAGTGAAATATCGACATACACGTAAGCAAAATGTGAGGAACTAAATTGAAACAACCATAGACCTGCATAGACCTACTGTTCCGTGTAAGTAAAAAATGTACTATAATACCTTCAAGTGTTCACCCACATAGGATCCAGAGAAAAAAGATTCTCATTTCTTGAGCCAGAGGCAGGAGTTCTAGGTGGTGGAGCATGTACAGTAATTGGAAGAACCCATTCCGTTTTTTCCCTTCCTTCAATCAGAAGTGGATGTACGTTAGTCTGAACAAAAAATATGCAGTGTCAAGCCAAAGATAGAATATCTGTGGGCTATGAATTGTCAAATGAGTTGCTTTAATGTAAGACAGACCAAAATGCACACATGGGTGATGAATATGAGAGGAAGAGGTCAAGAGTGAGACTCATACTTTATCCAATCATACTACAAATTCAATCAACTAGCTTATCAGCTATAAACTATCAGTTAGTTTATCAGCTATAAGCTCATCCGCTATAAATTAGCTTATAAACTATCTGCTTTTTTTTGCCAAACAGACCCATAAAATCTGCACCGAACCATCAATAATGTTACATTAATATTCAACGAATGTTTTATATTCCGTCAAATCAAAGATTTATTTTGGAATTAGTTGAAGGACAACATGGTATATATTGATTATTTTTGTTAGATGCATACCATGTAAACTATTTGTAAAGCGATTGTATTTAGAGATAATATGATTTTGTAAAATACTCTTATAATTAAAAATTCTTTTAAACAGATGGTAAGAAAAAAATTTCTAGTTTAACTAAATTAGGTTTAAATAATTTAATGTTGAGAATGCAACAACCTTAAATTTTATTGATCCATTATTGTTTTATATTCGATTCGAAGAAATAATCTTTATAATTATACTTAAATAATGTCTAATTCACCAAAAAAAAATTAGAGTTCAATCTCACCGGTAGGGTCACCCCTAATAAAAATTAATTTAACCAACACCCTAATAAATTAACTACTATAGTACCATTTCAGTGTAAAACTTATTATATGGAGAATATAAACATATAAAAATATCTCCAAAAGTTATCTTAAAAGGCACATGGTGGCAGCAAAACAAGCTTATAAATAGATAGACTTGGCTCAAAAGACCATGCACACAATCCATTAATTGTTTCTTCTGTTGGCTTAAAAATGGCTTCAAAACCTGGTATACTTACTGATTGGCCATGGACACCTCTTGGAAGATTCAAGGTAAATTTATCATCATCATCATCATCATCATATATTCTTATGGCATATGATTATATCATATATTATTTGAACAATCATGCATGATTTAATTAATTCCTTCCTTTGAATTAACATAGAAATTAAAATAGTACTACTACGTAGCACATATAACTTGTATAAATTATTCTTAATTATTGTTTGTTTGAAAAAATGGATGATACATTTGCAGTGGGTGATTTTGACACCATTTGTAGCAAACAGCACATACTCTTTCATAGTGAATGATCCAAAGGAAAAGGACCTAAGTAATGCCCTCATCTTCCCATATATGATGGTGAGAATGCTACATGACCAAATATGGATCAGTCTTTCTCGCCATCAAACCTCCAAAGGCAAAAACAGAATCGTCGACAAAGGAATTGAGTTCGAACAAGTTGATCGAGAAAGCAATTGGTAAATTTTTTTCTTTTTTACGATAAATGTTAATAATGTTAGTAAATTAACATATTCAAACTCACATCATCTCATTTGCAATTACGTACGTAGTTTGTAATTTTTACAACTGTCTCTAAGAGGATTACTTAATTAATTTCACCGTACCATAGCATAAAATTTCCAAATTAAAGATATAATTTTATGGTGATATTTAGTTAAAAAACATATTTGTATGCATAATTTTACATTATTTAAAACCTAAAAAAAAAAAATTATACAAATTGTTTCCGGTGCGAGCACGGGTCTCAAACTAGTATACATACATTGATAGTATGAATGAAATAATGCTTGAATAAATAATAATTATGGTCTTTATGAAAATAATTAATATATAATTTTTGTGTAGGGATGATCAAATATTGTTCAATGCATTGTTGTTTTATATTGGTCAAATGTTGATTCCACAATCTTGTAAATTACCCTTATGGAGAACAAATGGTGTGATTATAACAATTCTTCTACATGCTGGACCAGTGGAGTTTCTATATTATTGGTTACATAGAGCACTTCATCATCATTTTCTCTATTCAAGATACCATTCTCATCATCATTCTTCCATTGCTACTGAACCAATCACTTGTGAGTTTTTCTTTTCTTTTCTTTTCTTTTTAATTATTTAAAATAAAATTTGTTTATCACCTCCTAACAAGTATGAGTTGGAGAAATTAGGTAGAAATTAATGTGAATATCAACTATTGATGAAAAAGGAGAAAAAGTTTTTTTTTTCCAGTTATATCATGAGCTCTAAAACCTTAACCGAACTTTTGGCACAAGAAGTGTGTGTGAGTACTTGTATTCTTGTAAATCTTAAAACACCGAGATTTTTTTTTTGGTACATCGGAAAATTTAAAACACCGAGTTTGATCTTTATTAATTAATAAAATAGATGAAATTTCAAATGCATGGTCAATAACTCCACCAACCACCACTATTAAATTTGCTTCTCTTACGTTTGAGACTTACATTGGACTATTCTTATGGTTTATGGTAGATTAATACTTAAAAATTAACAGAATTATTAACGATGATCGACAATATATTTTTGAAGTAAAAATTTATGACTCTCGTCATCTTTATGGTTGAGTGATTTGATTGATGTTGGTTTAATGCGAACTACAATTTTATTTTTTATTCTTTTAATAAAATTTATATCAATTAATTAATATCTCAATCATAATAATAAATAGGACCATTAATCTCTATAGTACTAATAAGAGACACGTATTTTTAAGTATTCAACTTGAGTAGACCATTTTTTGTCAAAAAAAAAAAAAAACTTGAGTAGACCATTAGAATTTGTCTCTTTCAATTCTTTTTTTGGTTACAGTCTCTTTCACATATTTAATATTCCTTAATACTATACTATTTGTTTTGTCTAAAACGAAACTACAATTGGAGATTGATAGAGATATAGATGAGTGATGCTATGAATCTGCCTCCAATTAAAACATACAGATTAAACCAGATTTATAGTTAAAATGTTAAATTAAAATATTCAATGATTTTAATAATAATAATAATAATAATAATAATAATAATAATAATAATAATAATAATAATAAGGGGTTAAATATGTATTTGGTCCCTATAAAAATAATAAATTTTGATTTTAGTCTCTCTAAAAATTTTCTTCAACTTTTAGTCCCTCAATATTTTTTCATCTTCACTTTTGGTCACTCTTTCTAAGTAAACTCATATATAGAATTCATATTTTTTAATATTGAAGAAAAATTTATAAAATTAAAATAATCTCTCCCGAAAAAAATTAGAATTTTTTAACAAATCAGGAATTAAATATAAATTTTTGTATTTTTTGTAGTTAAAAATCCATATATAATTCATATTTTTGTAAAAAATTCCAAAAAAAATTCCGTGAGATTTTCATAATATCTTACACGTTGTTGGACAATTTTCATTAAAAAATAAAAAGTCTACATATGAGTTGAATTAAAAATTGGGGCTATAAGTAGCTAATGATTGAAAATTTTAAGAGGAGAACATGAGTCGAAGAAAAATTTTAGAAGGACTAAAAGTAAAATTTAATATATTTATAGAGACAAAAAACATATTTAACCCTAATAATAATAATAATTAAGTTGAGCACATAAAAAACTTAAAATTGAGTGGAAAAATGAATTTAAACATGTCACTTATGATTTTAATTTTTTAGTTTTATTAAAAATACTTTGTAGTTAAACAAAAAACTAGCATATATCAACATGAACCGAACTTTGATTTAGAGGAACAGAGTTAGACTCCCGATATGATAAATTAAAATTGTTAGAATTTTAGTCAAAAAATGAACGTATATAGTGCCCAACACATCTTAGATAGAATTATCTTCAATAAATTCCATCGAAAATCTGAAAATAAAATAAAATTAGTATCAATATATTAATTTATTACGTCAAAAAAAAATTATATTCTCTTAAATCATATGGGATGTCTAATATAAACTTGATTTAAAAGTGAAGCTAACTGTTTTCAATAAATTTTGACACTTATATTCTCTTAAATGCATGTTCCAATCATATTAATTAACATCTTGAATTAAATTTTGCAGCTGTGATACATCCATTTGCAGAACACATAGCATACTTTGTGCTATTTGCCATTCCATCATTAACAACATCATTGACAAGTACAGCCTCCATAGCATCATACGCTGGTTATCTTAGCTACATTGATTTCATGAACAATTTGGGTCATTGTAATTTTGAGTTCATTCCAAAGTCCATCTTCACCATATTTCCTTTCCTCAAGTATATCATGTATACACCATCGTAAGTATCTATATCTATCTTAACTCCTTTATGTGATTACATTTTTTACTGTATGATATGCTAATTTTTTACTGTAAAGTTTTTACTATTTTACTAGTATATCATAGTATAATCAGTTTTTACGACTAGACATAAAACACACACTTAATTTGATTCAAATTGGTAAGAATTTGAATTCTTAACTTTGTGTATTTTCAAATTCTTCGAGCGGATACAATCATTATTAACAATTTATGAACACTCATCCACCAAATATACACCTTCTTTCTCTCTTTATTCTGTTCCTTAATACACAAGTTAAGAATGTGAGTCTCACTCAAAGTGTAAAATAGTCGTGGGGGGTCTAAATATCAACATCAAAATGTAGCTTTCTTTAACCTAAATTATCTAGTTAGTGGTCACTATATATATGCAATAAATACGTAGTACCCAATTTGTTATATTAAAAGACCGACATATTAATAATGATGGAGAAGAGTAGTTTTGTATTTTATGAAAGATTATTTTGTTTCATATTGATGATTAAGAATTCTGTAAAAAATTGACCTAAAAAAAACTGATGATTAAGAATCATACTTTATTTGCCTAAAAATAATAATCATACTTTACAAATTACAATATAGATAATTATAAAAAATATAGATAATTATATTACTCTTATAAGTGTGTTTGATCTGCGACAAGACAACTTAATTTGAATGATTTGATTATGTAAAATTGATTATGGTTAAAGTGAAATGAATATAAAATAATATTTGTTTTCATATATTTGTATATAAGTGGGTTGAAAAATAGTTTTTTTTTACCGGCAAATATATTATTAATAAAAATCACATCTCTGTACAAGACGAACAGAGATCGATAAAAGAGAAATTGAATTGAAAAATAGATTGAAAGGTAAAATCAACTGTAGAAGTCGAAATTACAAATATAGCTTCAAATTATAATCAGATTTAGAGACAGTCAATTTAACTAAAGAACATCTATATATGTAACAAACAAAAAGATTTTGACATCTAAAATCAATTTTAACTCATGCGGAAATTGAATCATACATACACTAAGAGCATGTTTGGTATTAGAGTGGGTCGTTGTGATTCTGACACATCTACCGTAATATCAGCCATAGACTAAATGTGGTGTTTCTACTTTTGTGGAGAGCAAATTTGATTTTGGTTGATTTTTTATTTATTTTTTTAAGAGATGGCTAAATTGATTATGTGGTGAAGGTGTATAAGAAAAATGATCAAGTCTCACATTAGATAGCAAATGAACGAATATATGTTTACAAGTTGAGTAATTTTTCACTTTATAAATCCGACTTATGAAAGAGAATTTTACCCCTTAAAAGTGATTAAGTGAACTATCAAAGTTCAAACTCCAATTTTTATTTTCTGTAAGTACATTTCGTACAATATTCTTATCAATTGAACTAAACTCACAATACACATATTTATTAATTAAATTCATAAAATAAAAGAGAATAACTAATTATATGCTATGTGACAGGTACCACTCACTCCATCATACACAATTTCGGACAAACTATTCACTCTTCATGCCAATTTATGATTACATTTATGGAACTGTTGATAAAGCTTCAGACACATTATATGAAAAATCATTGAAGAAAGAAGAAGGTACACTAGATGTGGTACATTTAACACACCTTACAACTCCTGAATCAATTTATCAGCTAAGGTTGGGATTTTCTTCCTTAGCCTCCTCACCTCAATCTTCTCAATGGTACCTCTATTTCATGTGGCCTTTCACTTTTTGGTCTGTTCTTGTCACTTGGTTTTATGGCAAAACATTTGTTTTGGAGAGGAACTCTTTTAATATGCTCAATTTGCAATCATGGGTTATACCAAGATTCCATGTACAAGTAAGGTTTCACTACTATAATAGTATAATTTAGGTGAAAATTTATGTATCTCGAAGTTTAGTTGGATACAAACACTTAGACAAAATTTATGATCATATTATATCTTTATATTAATTTATACTAAAATAAATTCAAATTTTGAATGACTTTTATCTAATAGTGACCGGTATTCAACCAAATTTTAAGGTACCAAAGAATTCACCTATTATTTATCTCTTATTTTAATTTGCAAGGACTGAAATTAAAGACTATGAATGGTGATATTGTTTTTTTTTAATACTTTTGTAGTATCTTTTTAAATGGCAAAGAGAAACATTGAATAAACTTATAGAAGAAGCAATTCTTCAAGCAGAAGTGAGCAACGTTAAAGTTTTAAGTTTAGGTCTTTCAAATCAGGTGAGTTTCCAATTTTTAATAAAATTTAATTTGTATATACTGACAGTAAAATAATTATACACATTCGTCAAATTTAATATAACCATTTAGATATGTTGTAATTAATATTATTTTCTAACATATATTTAAAAGGTGAAATATGATTGTTTGTCGGTGTATATAAAATTATTTTACAGTGTCAATGTATATTAATTAAATTTTATTTTTATATTGCATTTGTTTTGGAATGACTCTTTTCTTATATATGTTGAATGGATGAAGGGAGACTTGCTCAATGGATATGGTGAGCTATACATCAAAAGGTATCCCCAACTTAAGACAAAGATTGTTGATGGTAGTAGCTTGGTTGTGGCTATTGTTCTTAACAGCATTCCAAAAGAAACAAATCAAGTGTTTCTTTGTGGTAGACTTGACAAGGTTTCATATGCCATTGTCAATGCTTTATGTGAAAGGGGTACTAAGGTATGTTTACTTTTATTTATAAACATGTAAAATTTCAATAGTAACAATTTAAGAAACAAAATTCAAATTGTATATGAATCAATTATAAAATAGTCATCGGTGTCACTGTATTGACAAAAATTGCATTTTTTTTTCAAGGTCACAACAATGTATAGAGATGATTATGAGAATCTTCAGTTAAGACTCTCCTCTGAATCCAAAAATAATTTGGTTTTCCCCGGATCCAATTCCGCAAAGGTAAATCTTTTTCTAAGTCCTAACAATTTCAAAATCACATCTTTATTTTGGTTTGAAAGTTTCAAATTAGCAAAAGATAAACATTAGTATTTTGGTTTATTCAAAAGATATTATCAAAGTTAAATAGTTCACTTGAAATTTGCAGATATGGCTTGTAGGAGACCAATGTGATGAGATAGAACAAAAAAAGGCACCAAAAGGATCATTGTTGATACCATTTTCCCAATTTCCTCCAAAGAAATTGCGAAAAGATTGCTTCTATCTTAGCACACCAGCCATGATAGCTCCCTCTAATTTAGTCAATGTCCACTCATGTGAGGTTAGTACTATATACACTTCCACTTTACTCTTAGAAATCTAAAGTTGAAAAATGAAGATCAATATATAGTTTTTCTTTATGTAGTCTAGCAGCTAAAATTTCACATGTTTAAGTTAAATAAGTGAGTATACCATATTTTGAACCCGACCCTTGCATATTAGAGGCTATGTCCCAATTAACTGAATTATGCTCATGTCATGGATACCTTCAAAACTAGTTAAGAATTGGCTATATGGAGACAATAATGAAGTTCAAAATTAGTGTCATTTTGATAATAATTTCTACATTCCCCATTTTCTTTTTTATAAATATTTTCGTGCTAATATTTCATAAACAAACTAATTTTTGAATATGCAACAGAATTGGCTGCCAAGAAGAGTGATGAGTGCATGGCGTATTGCTGGAATATTGCACGCCTTAGAAGGTTGGGACATTCATGAATGTGGAGAGTTCATGTTTAGCATTGAGAAAGTATGGCAAGCAAGTATTCATCATGGGTTTATGCCATTAAAGATTAATCATCGCAGTGCTTGAATTATAAGTTATGAAGATCATCTTCAATAATGACTATATAAAGTTAATATATTTAAATAATCAACATGCTTATGGTATTATTAACACAAGGTTTACAATATAAAGCTATTGTTAAATTGTATTGTTTCAATTAAGACATTGCTTATGTACTAGCCTTTGTGGCATATGATATAATATAAATGTGTTTAATTAGTATAGATTAATAAGTGATCATTTTGAAATTATATGTATAAGGCATTATTTGTTTTTGTAATTAACTCTCTATTTGTACTCTAAATTTGTGTTTATTATATGAAGCAAGCTCTAAATTTGTGTTTTGTATGAAGCAGCATGCCTGAAAAACTAGTATTGGTTACATATAAATGGGAACCATAAAAAAGACTACAAAATTAAGAATGAGTAATGTTCAAATTCGCTCCTGATTTTTGTAAAAATATCAATAAAGTACTTAATTTTTTCGAAATTACTAATTCACCTATGACTTGTCAAAACGCTAATTTTTTTTTGTCAAAACGCTAATTAAGTTAGCCCCTCTGTCATGCCAAGTTAACTAAATGTGTTAACTTTGATGATATATCACGTTATCTCACACGTGGACAAATGTCACGGACCCATTTGATACTTTTCAATATTCTGAAGTCCAATATCGACATACACGTAAGCAAAATGTGAGGAACTAAATTGAAACAACCTCGTGTTTTAAGTGAAGGTCTACTGTACAACGTTCATAAAAAAATCCCCACCATAGACCTGCACGTAAAATGATGTTGAAGAGAAGAAAGAAGTGCAAGACAACAATGTGAGCAGTGTTCTTCCAAAATGCCAACCACCAATTCTAAGACACCAACTATTACACTTCGACCTTTAATTGAAGATTTAATAACCAAAACAAACATCCATAAAATCTACTAAAAATTAAACATTACAAAAATGTAGGAACAAAATCAAGAACTAACATGAACTAAGCGACATAAATCACCCAGTAACAAAGGCAAATAAGAAAAAAATGAAGAAATGCCAAGACTTATATAGAAAATGAGGGTCAACAAATCGTCTGAATTCTAGTATGCTACAAATGAATCATTCTGACATTTCGCTTGCTGCTATTATGCGAAAGTTTTGTACATGACGGATGATGTTTGAGGTGTGCTAAGACAGCTAAGGTGGTTGGACTGCAAACACTTTAGCTTTGGTTTATTTGAACTGCAGAAAACAAATCAAATATTAAAACAAGTTATGCTGAGGTAATAATAATAATCATAATGGTGATCAAGTGATAAAATTAGGGTACACAGTCAAAGAATGATGTTTAATGGAAATTGGGGACTTGGAATAGTGCAATAGAAAAACAAATTCTAAGAGTGATAATCATAACATATACACAACTTTGCATCATTGTCATTATCATATGAAGTTTAAGTTAGTGATGGGCGGAGCTAGTACAGCGCAACAACAACGAAGTCATTTCCCACTAAGTGAATACATGTACGAGTTGATGCCAACCAGTTTTGTGTAAGTCAAAAATGTATAATACCTTCAAGTGTTCACCCACATAGGATCCAGAGAAAAAAGTTTCTCATTTCTTGAGCCAGAGGCAGGAGTTCTAGGTGGTGGAGCATGTACAGTAATTGGAAGAACCCATTCCGTTTTTTCCCTTCCTTCAATCAGAAGTGGATGCTCGTACCTACAGTTCAGAAGCCGTTTAAATTTAAATGACAAAATCCTGTAAGAATCATACTAAACACAATTTCTTCAACAACAATGAAAACTAAAGATTTGTCATTTGCCATGCCTTTAAGAAATATATGGTTCAAATTTTAAAATCCATGGATTAGGAAGCATATATAGTACATGTACGTTAGTATGAAATTGCCTCAGCTAAAGAACGTAAGTATATATGTCAGGGATGATATAGATAGTCTCAGAATGGAAAACTGTAGAAAACTAAAAGTAAACAGGTTGGATTGCTGAACAAAAAATATGCAGTGTCAAGCCAAAGATAGAATATCTGTGGGCTATGAATTGTCAAATGAGTTGCTTTAATGTAAGACAGACCAAAATGCACACATGGGTGAATATGAGAGGAAGAGGTCAAGAGTGAGACTCATACTTTGTCCAATCCACAAATTTTGGAGTTGTGTAAAACTCGAAGCGAAGAACCCATTGTACAGATACATGTGGAGTGGAGAAGGTCATTGGACCATCCATGGGGACAGAAAAAAGGAAACTTGTCTGGACCAAATCTGCAACAACCTCATGATGATCACTCTGAACCTAAAACAGAATTGAGATCATACTTTTCAGAATTAGAAGCCAATATTATATTGAAAAATATATTCTCATAGGTTTTCATAAAGTAACAGCAGCAACTACCTTTGTGATTGTTGGGGAATTCCTTCTAGAAGGATGGACAAAGCGTCTATTTATAGTTTCTGAAGTTTCCAATGTTACTGAGATCTGTAAAATGATAATTATTAAAATAAACTCCGGTGCATCAATCACAATCAACTATTTGCCAGTTGCTCATTTAAATCTCCACTGCTAATGAAAGTCCACTCACCTCAAGGCATCTCCTAGCTCCTTCCTCATGAAAGAAAGTTAGAGTCCCACCTATCTGTAACCACAAAATTGTTATTTTATTGTTTTTTTAACTTGTTCACATTATCCAACTCTGCATGAAGATATTTACCATGTCGCTGAAGTAATAGGTCGAATCCGAATTTTTTGGGGAAAATTTCAGCAAAACTTGATCATCAAGCCTGATGTTATAAGACCTTCCTCTAACGAAGCCTTCTGCTGCAGAAAATGTCGTACAAAATTAACTAATGCAGAATCTAAAAATAAATGAAGACATTATCAATTAGTATCCAAACCAGACTAAAACGTTTTGGAAGTGACTAAAATGTATCAATTTACATGATAAAGGTTCAGCGGCTCCCGCTTCCGGTGAAGAGGAGACTCCTGCATCATCTTCTCCTCCAGATAATTGCCTTCTTAACTTCTGTTTCTCACTTGGGGAGACCATGGTAAATGACTTCGGGGTTGATAGGACACCTGTTTGCTAAATGAATTATTATTTGGCAAAGTATGTCCTTGGATTAAAATCAAAAGATAACTATTATTGCACATATATTATAGGCATACTTTAACTTACCAGCACCAGATTCGGATAATACTTCAGCAACAGACAACCGGGGAAGTGCTATATTTGAAGATAAACTTGATCGGTGACCTTCTAAAGCATCCCTGTTCAATGATCTAGCAGAAGAAGATCGCAATGATAGAGAACTTCCAAAGCCTCTGACCATAGGGTTATATGAAGAAACAGATGAGACATCATCCCTTGAGCTGTCATAACCCTCCTCAACACCATCATCAATATCATTTGCTCTAGCCTGTAAAGAAATTATTATATTTTACAACAATAGTCATAGAAAATGGACAGAATGCAGTAAGTAGAAGCTATTGCTTTTAAAAGAACATGTTAAATGATGGCCAATAGTGCAACCAGAAATTAGAGAAATGCACAAGTCCCATAAAAGAATTTCAAATGTAGTACAGTACAGTTTAACCAATAACCAGAACTGAATCCTTTCTTAGAATAAGGAAGATGGGAAAGAGATTTATACTCAAAGGGGGGAAAACAGAGTATAACTAAGGATGAGATCAAATCAAACAAAATAGGGAAAAGAATAACAATATCAAAACAAGTGGAACAAAATGAAAGAAGCCACTCTAAATGCGAAGCTAAGTTTACCGAATAAAAGGAACTGAAAGTTTTTAATGAAAAACAAATAAAAGGCATTCATAAAACAATAGGTGGCAAACAAAGTTAGGCTAAACCACAGATAAGTTTAGTTTACCGAATAAAAAATATCACCAATAGCATACCCAATCAGCATCTCCATCCATCTCTTTCCAAAATATATCCAGTTGTATAGTAGTTGAGGGAACAATATCTGAAAACATAAATACGTGGATATATTACTTACAAATGCAGATTAAGATGCCTAACACTTTCTGAAGCCACATCACATAAAAAATGTATAGGTGCAAAAGAACAACAAACTTATTATTGATATCTGATTATGTACAATCTATTTTTATAAACAATTAACATATCATCCAATGATATTAGGTGCTATCAAAGCTTTTTTCTATCAAGTTATTGTCAGATAACCAATTATCCCAAAAGCTTAAGCTGTTAGGAAAAGCCACATCAATGGTTTTATATTATTTCTAACAGTTATAACTATACAAGAAAACAAACAATTGAACAAATGATTAACCCACTGCAAGTCTGCACATGACAAGGATTAGGCTATCACATGGCTTTGTGACAAATATTAAACATGAAAAAATAACTGGCAGCAACAAATTTTGACAATATAAGGATAAAGTGAACAGCCGCAAACAAGAACTAAAATGCCTACGAGGAAATAAAAATCTGCCACATAAGCATCTAGCAGAAACTATATATGTTCTGAATTAATAACATTAAAATTCACAATAAACCTTTTTCATCAAATAGGTGATTTTTTCTTATGCTAATACAAAGCACACATAGTTAAAAGATTATACAGAAGATTATCTTCAAACTTAATCCTTTATCCATCGGAAAGCCAGTACTTACAGACGAACTAAAATAAAAATGAAAGTCAGTAACCAAACTAACCATCATCCATCGGAAAGCCGCTGCTTTTCTGGTTTACCCATATGTGTAATGGAATCCGAAGTTCCTGCATAATTAAAAGTTGAAAGTTATAAATCGGAAAATATACATATTAAAACTTATTATGATTGAGACTTATCTCAAAAATAACTATTCCTAGATAGTAGATATAACCATCACTGAACATAAAAAACAAAGCCTACGAATTAAACCACTGAACAATCAAACAACAACCAAGCCTTATCTCACTAAGTGGGGCCGGCTACGTGGATCAAACCACTGAGCAATCAAGAAGGAAAAAAATTAAAATATCCCACAGTTAAGAATTCCTTATAAAGTTTCCCTTTCCCTTATTAACCACCTTGTCTGAAAGCTCTCTACCCACTAATATGCATAACTACATGCCCTTATACCCCTCAACATGTTTCTCTCCTCTTGCTAGAATAATCTTTCCAGATACAGTGGCCCATGAATAAAAGGATCAAAAGTTTGGCCCATTTCCTTCCCTTGACCACTGATATCTCTACCATAAGCCATATTACAAGAGTGAGACCTTGTGAAACTATATGAAAGAGCCCTTAAGCTTCTTGCCACTTTCCAGTCATTTCTTCCCCATAAAACAGAAACAAATAATTGAAATGTTCATCGTCTCTGAACAATTGTTTCACACAGCTTATATGCACATTAAGTTTCATATGTTTTCCGTGAAATCTCTTAAAATAAAGCAAACCACCCATAGAAAACCAGAAATTTTAGCTGCCCTTTCTCAATTATTAGCTCTCTAATAAGGTTAAAACTATTATTTAAATAAAATAAAAAATGCATAGCACATTTTTTATAACAAGACAAGAAAAATTACGATATAATTTACCACAATTAGAGATTGTTTGGAGCAACTCTCCTAAAAGCTTAAATTGTTATATAAAAGCACATGAATGATCTTTTCTATCATTCCTCTACCGCTACCCCTCATGTAACAACCCTTTAGTTTGAAGCATAGAAAATGCACAGCTCGTCTACCTTAGGCTGTAATTTGACTTTTTGTTAAATGAAAACAATAGGAATGGCAAGGATTGAACTATAAATCACGTAGTAATAGAAGCTTTGATACAGTGTCGTGAAGACATGAACCAACTATCCTAAAAGTTTAACATGAGGTAAAGACACATGATGGTTTTCATATAATATCTCCAGAAAATTCAACATGAAAATAACATGGTGCATAATAATCGAAGCAAGTCATTGCAAAACCAACCAAATCAGTGACATCATTTGTTGGCTCTGTGCGGGATTGCCCATTTTCCAGTATTAACCACCCTCCATTTACTGAACTTCTAACATAATACAAATAGCGAATATTTGAACCCTTGTACGATGGTGGAATAATGCTAGGCAGCACTGTTCTCACAACATCTGCAATTAATATTAATATTCAAATACAATCTCGTGAGTTATCAACAAGTCAGTAAATTGGCAACCAGCAAAAATTTCATGTTGTCTTTTGTTTTAGAGCATAAATCATTACTGTAGAACTTGACATACATGATTTGCTTGTTCCGGCATTAATAATCTGGTTTGCTACTAGGATTGGTATTGAGGAGTCAATAAAAACATGTTCACCTGTAACAAAAATGCAAACTTCAACAACAATACAGTAATAAAACTATCAATTCTCAGCAGGGCTTTAACAACTAAAGCAAAACAACAACAACCCAAATAACTACTACATCCCTCCCCTAAATATAACACTCTCTTGAGATTAATTCTTGTCCCTCATATAGCCTTCAAAATTTCAACTACATCCTAAATATGTTAAATCTTTCACTGGAATCTCTAATAAATACTATGGTTGTAATCATACACTAATTCTCTCTAATGAAGGTTAAACTTGAAATCAATATCAATTGTCAATAAATGTAATACTACTGTCAATTTTCTTAATTCTTGTCATTTAGTTAACGCCTAATGGTGTTCTATATTTCAAGACAAATGTAGTTAGCACTGACACTTCTGATCAAAAGTGTGTCCGGTGTTTGACATGTGTCAATATCCGACATCAACACATGTGATTACATTCAATTATTATATCATTTAGCAATGCAATTATTCAAAGACTATTGTTATTGTTATTGCAATTTGAAACCAACCTCTTCTTTGTCTTGAACCATGCAAAGGCTTCTGAGTAACAAACCATTGAGTATCCAATTTCTCAATACCTCTGATCTCAAAACCGAGTCTTTCCATCAAAAAAGAGTACCCATTTGAAGGATTTGAGATCTGAATAGTAACAATAACTGGATCACCAGGTCTATAAACTTGTTTATCAGTTTCAAGCTTCAATGTAGGTGAAATGACTTGATTCTTTGATGAATTGTTATCTTGTGAACGTGAATCTCCACCTCCAAAAAGCGTCGATAATCTACCCTTAAACATTGCTTTGATGCTTCAAAATTTGAAGAAAACATAAAAAACGATGAATTTTCTAATCAATGAATATGAAATTGGAATGAGAAATTGGTAGAAGGAATGGAATTGAGGGAGTTACCAGGCAGCAATGAATGAATGAATGATCTGAGCTGCAGAGTGTTCCTTCTTCTCAGACGGGATCTGATCTGAGTCGCAGAATAAATCTAATACGTATCAATTTTTAGATGTAAATTGTAAATAAATCTAAGACAATGAAAACTTTCAGATAAAAAAATGGGGATTTTTTTTTTCTAACGAGAAAATGCGGGTATCTGTTATCATACGACTATATTTCATTTACTTACCAAAAAAAAGGCTATATTTCATTTTTATTTTTATTTTTATTTTGTACAAGGGTGACTATATTTCACTTTAATGGTATGATATATAGTAAATTGTTTAATTTTACTATAGTTAAATCATGGTAAATCTCTATTGGAAGTATGAGATGTATTGTGACCGACTGTATTCGGCACTTTTGACTTTATAGAATTTGAGGTTGTGGATTTTTAAAAAAATATTTATAAAATATTGTATAATAATGTTGTGTCATTTAAATCTATGAATATAATTTTTTAAACATTATATTTCACCATACATAAAGGTTTAATGGCGCAGTTTGTTGTCCGTCTACCTTTTACTCACGTATAATTATTTTATATATATAATAAAAGAGTATCAATTATGACACATATATATAAGATCAAGAGTCTAAATAGGATTATGTAGGATAAGTGGTTTGTGTGGATTGGAGATTGATAATCTTATTTAGAGATGGCAAAAAAACCAAATTTGTGGGTTTCATTCGAACCCGAGTTAATGGGTAAAACTCGAATTGATTGGGTTTTGGTTTGGGTCCAGGTGACACTCGATATTTTGGGTTTGCTTTGAGTAGTGTCAAACTCACACCCGTTATATATTAAATTATATAATTATTCCTCTTATATTAGCATATTATAGACTATTTTAATATTGTAGACTAATTTTCATCCTTATTTTAATGTTAAAAACAATATTAGCACGTTGTAGACCGTAATTTCGTTGAATTTGCCATCTTTTTTTACTTTTGTCAATGTATGTTCGAGTTTGAGTAGTATTTTACCATCTGATTGTCATTTGGGTTTGGATTTGAGTGACCATTTCAAGTTCGAGTTTGGGTAGTGTCAAACCTACGTCTGACCTTACCCGTTGTTATCCTTAATCTTATCACAATTTTATGAATTATATAAAGATAAACTGTTAAATTGAATCAATCTAATCTAAAATAATTTGATCGTCTTACTCCACTCGTAAAAACTCCTGTTTTTTTATTTGGTACCAATATATAGACCCCTATAAATTAATTCAAATTAGTCTTTTTTCTTTCTGCTATACCTTATTAAAGTATCTTGTTTAGATGTTACTACTCCACAAATCTCTTATTTATAAATGTTGTTAGGTTAGCAACAACTTAACCCTACTTTTTCCCTCTTAAACTATAGCATTAATTACTCTCAACTACCAATACCATTAATTCTCATTTATCAACTCTTTCTTTTGGTACAAATTCTCATTTTTCATTAGTAAATTTTTTTTTCACTTCTCAACTCTTTACTTTAACTTATTTTTTAATCATGTTTTAATATTGATGATAGTTGTGAAATGCTTAATATCCTCTTTAAATGTGATTTCATTGTTGCTATAATTGTTCGTCTATGATTTTTTCACGAGTATGACTGGTTTCTTAGTTTTGAATTTTGTGTATATGTTATTTCATTTTAGGTTCTTGCAAAAGTTTGTGAATATAATATATCAAAACTGAACTTTCTCATTATCACTTGAAAACTGAAATAAAGTTTTATTTAAATAGTCTAGAGTTTGTTTTAAATTTTAATAGACCCATGCATTCGAATGATTAAATGTATGTTGTTGTATCAAAAGTAACTTTATGAGAATAGTTAAAGATATTAAATAACCGATGATACTGTTGTAATTCTAATGTACTAGAGAAATTTTACATAATTGACGAAAATTAATTAATGTTGAATGCACGTGTCTTACATTTTATTGTTTAATGAAATAATTTTTTTTACACGTAATAGCTTATATGACCTGCGCATCGTGCGGGTGAGAGTCTAGTTAATTTAAGAAGTTGTTAGCCTTTTTCAATGAAGGTTATTATGTTTACATTGATTTGTAATAAACTTTAATTAATCACATAACTTATAATATAATTCACTGGTGGTGATGATAATGCTTTCATTCCAAGAAACGTTTCATCATGGTCATCATATAATTAAATATGTTATTTTAGACATATAATACTTTTGCAGTAAACAAAAATTTGGATTCTAACAGTAAAAATATACAAACTTTTTTTTATTATAAGTATAATGCAAGATCTTGTATTAAAACAACAAGAATGATGTTGGAGTGAATCAATGTTAGTGGTGTTGGATTGGATTTTTAGAGTGTGCTCTTTATAAGATTTTATTTCAAGTTTGATTTTTATTGTCGGTGGATTAGTCCATATAGCAAAAACTCTAACTTTAAATAAGGTTCCCGTAAGTAGGCGGTGAGATTGATCCCATTGGATTAATCGGTCTTAAGGCCGAATACCGAGTTTTCAAAAAAAAAATTCTTTGAACCTAATTTTTTATTCTTTTTGTAGAGATATTTTTTTCGTTTTCACCCTCTAGTTTCTAACAGGGTTGCCACGGTACGGGTACGGTACCGGTACCCGATACTGGTACGAGGTACGACATTTTTAAAAAAACTAAGGTACGGGTACGTTAGTATAATTTTTTTATTAATATAATTATATAAATAAAATAATAAAAATATACTTTTAAAACACTTGATTAAACCTAAAAAGTACCACACTTTAAAAGTAATTAAAATTGTTCAAAACATCAAAACAATCATATCAAATTAAAAAAAAAAAATTGCTCAAAAAAATATTATTTTACAGTTTCTTGCAACTCTAGGTTAATACTCTTTTTATAAGCAAATAAAAGATATTTTTCTGACAAAATATTTCTAAAAAATATGAAAAAAAACAATTTTTTTTTTAATTTTAATAGCCGTTGGAGTACCCGATAAGTACCCAACGAGTACCCAAACCAAAAAATAAAAATAAAAAAAGGGTGTGACGTCGGTGCGTACTCATTGAGTATCGGGTGTGTACCGGTACCCGGTACTTACCCGGTACCGGTACTCTCCTTAAAACGGAGTACCCGTGCATCACTGGTTTCTAAGAAAAAAATTAATTTTTTTATTTATATTTTATAACAAAATAAAAAAAAATTACTTAAAAATGGAATCAAGGGATCTAATAGACTAATATTTGAAGACAAAAAGAACATGATTGTTGTTAACGCACACTAACACAAGAAGAATCTTAGCACATTCTCTCTTCGTAGTTGAATCATCCTTTCCGAGAAAAAAGAAAAGGAAAGACTTGATTGTAGCCGTTATTATTACGCAACGCAATAATCTCCTTCCCTTCCATTACACCCATCCATGAAATTATTATATTTCCAATTTTACCCCTACCGACTAATACAACGACCTTCATCAACTTTTCTTACATTTCTATAAATACCATCAAATCAACCAACCTAACTATACTTTCCAATATCATAACAACATTTCTCAGATTCACTTTTTTTTCTCTCTCCTTTTTCTCTCTAAGGTAACGTAACCGTTTTCTCTTTCAATTTCGCTTAGATCTCATCGATTTTATCTTCGATCCATGCTTTCTCTCTGTTATTATTCATTGTTCGTTGCAATTTTCTCTATTACGCGCGCATTGTTTCATTTCTGATTTGAAATTCATGTGTTTGATTTTGCCGCCTGCGATGAATATGAAATTAATTTGATTAGAGAGTTGATTCGTGATTTTCGTCATAGTTTTGTGATTTTTTTGAAATCTACGTGTTTTGATGTTGCCGCGTGTGAAGAATAAGAACTTTAGCTGAATTTTTAACGTTGATTAAGGAGTGGATTCGTGATCGTGAGCATAGTTTTGTGATTTTTTTTTTGAAATTCATGTGTACGAGTATGATGCTGCCGTGTGTGATGAATAAGAAATTTTAGCTGAACTTTTTAACATTGATTAGGTAGAGATTGGATTCGCGATCTTGCTCGTAGTTTTGTGATTATTTTTTTTTAAATTCATGTATGATGCTGCCGCGTGTCACGGATACGAAATTTTGCTGAACTTTTTAACGTTGATTAGGATAAGATAGGGAGTGGATTCGTGATCTTGCTCATAGTTTTGTGATTTTATGAAATCGATGTATTTGATGTTGCCACATGCTGAAGAATGAATGAATAATTAATTTAACTGAATATTTAACATTGATTTAGGGATTGGATTCATGATCTTGCTCTCAGTTTTGTGATTTTGTTTGGTGTCTGATTGATGAAATGAAACAATGGTGTTGTACTAGTTTTGATGAGGTTTGTTCTCCTAAGTATGCGATATTGTTCTGGCTTAGATCTGAAGTTTTGATTCCTGATTTTGTTAATGGTATTGCCTTGCGTGGGATTCAGTGAATGTTTTAATTGAAAATTTAACGAGAATTTATGTGTCTGCTTGATCTGTTGATTGGTGAATGACATTTCTAAATGAATTAGCTGAGTTAGGTGAAATATACAGATATAAAAGCAACTGTTTGTAGATTTTAGTGGTCACAGTTGTGGATGTATAAGATTGAATACACTTTCCCTTCCTTTGTTGGTAGCCAAAGTGTACCCATAATCTTATCTAAATGAAGTATGATTGTTCTATTTTTTATTATGTCCTCTCATTAGTCTGAAATGATTGTTTTATCTTATCAATTTGATGATTTTGTGGAGTATTTCAATTAGTGGTGTGACGGAATACGCATATATACATATTTGAATCTTTATTCTAAATAATATATCTTGGACTCGTCATAATATTTTCTTGGATTTTTTATTTGCAGATAAAGACAGTTTAGTTGCTACTACTCATGGGAACCGTTATTGAAGCTTCAAACAAGGTATTCATCATTGTGTCACACATAGATTTGCTTTTGCTCCAAGCTTTTTTACATTTTAACAGGTTCTTTTGAAAATTTAATTGAAATATTTATTTCTCACGCTTTTTATACAGCTGTACAGAAGCTTGGGATTCAGACTTTGAAAATATACTTTTCCATGTTAGAATATGTTGTATATAGTACATTTAAATATAGGATATTTAAATTTAAATATAATGGTTTGGAATTTGGATTCTTATTAGTGAGATTGTATCAATTTTAAAACAGTACTGATTTTCAATTCTTTGTTCATTTGTGGAATTGAAATCGTGTCATTTTCAATGCAGTATTGATTTCAACTGTTGTTTTAATCCTTTATTTGATTGTAGGATACAAATGTCATCAATTTTGATGCAGTGTTAATGTCAGCTGATTTTTTAATCTTTCATGTGTTTGTAGGATACAAATGGAAGCCTCCTAAATAAAAATCCTACAGTTGTGTTTGTGTTAGGTGAGCAATGATTAATTTCATTCAAGTCAACAAATCTCCATAGTCATATTCCTCTCAACGAGCTTTTAGTAAAACCCAGATGCATTTTACTAGTTCTGTTAAACACATATACTCTCTTCATTGCTCCAATTTATATATAACAAGTAGTTTTGCAGCTAAAACATGAATCTGCAGTTAATTGTTTTGAGTTTTGCTACCAATAAATGTTTACTTTCTGGACAAGATATATGATTGATGAATTTGAAAGAACATGCTATTTTTTGTTATTTAAACACTTTTTTGTTCCTAAACTTTCACTATGATTATTGATATAGTGATGTTAACGGTACAGGTGGCCCTGGCAGTGGAAAGGGTACTCAATGTGCAAACGTTGTCGAACATTTTGGGTATACTCACCTCAGTGCTGGTGATCTTCTGAGGGCAGAAATCAAATCTGGTTCTGAAAATGGGTACAAATTATATGAACCGTAGTGATCGATTCTAGTCCTGTTTCACTGACTGTTCATTATAATCCCTTTTGCTCTATTAGTCTATTAGAAATAGTAAATGACTATTTTAATAGATAATGCTATATATAATTTCACCAACTGTCACTTTTTATGAAAAAATCAAAGCTAGTTGGCATTCTTGATAATGCCCTTGTTAATGGACCTGCTAGCAGTCTTCCTTGATAATATGCTCTATTTGTTTAGACACTTTCTACGTTTATTTGTGAGAGTTGGCCTTCTTGTCCTCCTTTCTCTACTTGATATTGATTTATGATCTTTCTGACTTATATGGAAATAGATAGTAAGTGAAAAGGGATGTAAGGAGAGTGTATGTGTATCCCAAAGTTGAAGACATGAATACTAAAGTTGCTTTCATTTTCAGAAAAAATAAAAATAAAATTCAACTTTAGCAAAAATGAGTGTTTGTTTGTTTTATTTCAACATATGTGTATGTAGTTGTAGTTGTAATATATTTTTTTTTGTCCAACTTTTGATTATTTGATCTGCATATGCATTTAAATCCTACACTTTACGTTGTCCATATCTTTTAGCATTGACACTTTTATTTCCGATGTTTAACAGTACAATGATCCAGAATATGATTAAAGAAGGAAAAATTGTTCCCTCTGAGGTAACAATTAAGCTTCTGCAACGGGCAATGCAGGAAAGTGGCAATGACAAATTTCTTATTGATGGTTTTCCTCGCAATGAGGAAAACCGTGCAGCATTTGAGAAAGTGGTAATTGCTAATTGCTATTGTCATCAACTAAAATTTTTTCTTTTCAAAACAGATACATGTACTTTATCGTATAACAACTATTAATTCCAAAATGCATTATGTCTTTACAGACAGGAATTGAGCCAACATTTGTACTATATTTTGATTGCCCAGAGGAAGAGATGGAGAGACGGCTTCTTAGTAGGAACCAGGTTAGACAACATACAATATATATTAAAAAAATGTATCCATTTCCTTATGCTTTTCAGTACTTAATACTGGATGTCAATTATAAAGGGTAGAGAAGATGACAACATTGAAACAATAAGGAAGCGGTTCAAGGTTTTCTTGGAGTCTAGCCTCCCTGTGATTAATTATTATGATGCAAAGGGAAAAGTTCGCAAGGTAATTGACAGTTGTGCTTTTTCAATGTTTTTGGTAAG
The DNA here is from genome assembly GCA_951804385.1 of Trifolium dubium. Classification (NCBI taxonomy): domain Eukaryota; kingdom Viridiplantae; phylum Streptophyta; class Magnoliopsida; order Fabales; family Fabaceae; genus Trifolium; species Trifolium dubium. Next base: position 1,057,179 of record OX638063.1, on the reverse strand, counting down.
TTTATTGTTTACCTCATGTACTAAAAGACGTAGCATATTATCTGTTTTAGATTGCTGCTGCAAGGCCTGTTGAAGAGGTGTTTGAGTCGGTCAAAGCAATTTTTGGTCCAAAAAATGAAAAGGTAAATCACTATGTTCGCTTTATGTCAAAACTTTATATGTACAAGTTCCATTTTTTGTCAAAGAGAAAATTTGGAAATCAATGTCACTATTGTTAATATGGAATGTATTTATCTTGATATTGCAATATGTTGTATATATATACTAAACTCTAAAGAACTCATGCCTTGCATGGGTTTTAAACGAACTTTAATTTTATGTACACTATCAATATTAATATTGTTAATTTTCTTGTGCGCATATAAATGTTCATTATGCACTTTTTCCCCCTTTTACTTTATCAGATTGTGTGTTTTACAATGCATTTTGGATAGGATTCACATTTTTTTTTATAAAATAACTATAAAAAAAGATAGCTAAGAATGTTCAATATGTAGTTTTCCTATTTTGGCCTTCCAATTTCTAATTACACAATTTTAGTCCTCTATTTCAAAACTTTTTGACCAACCCATGATTTTGACCATTCAATTTGATGATGTGACAATAAATTAGCTGACTTATTTTTAACGACGTGGTTTTCACTTGTCTTGTTTTTAATACCTGGTCACCTATTTTATTGTCATGTCATCAAATTGGAGGGTCAAAATCATGAATTGGTCAAAATTTCTTAAATGAGGATCAAAATTGCGATTTGGTCAAAATAGAGGGACTAAAACTACATTTAAGCCATATTTTTATTTAAAGAAGTTCTATGTGGCATTTTAAGTTAAATAGAGATACATACATAACAATTTCATTAGAATTTTCCAATAGAAAACTAAGGCCAATTCTATAGTGCACAAGTGAGACATGTCTTGCATCTTGCACAAGCTGGTTTCTAACATTGGATCAATAAATCACACCGTTAGATCAAATGAGATATGTGACTTGATTCAATAGTAAAAAAAAAAAAATTGTTTGTGCTCGTTAGACAAAGCCAGAAAAATAATTGTTACAGCCTGTGCTTTTGAGAAATAAAAATAATTAATGGAACAATCTTGAGTGGCAAACCCGTTAGTCCTCTAGTATGAGCTACTTTTCTGATCGAACTACTTTATACAAGCTGTCATTACAAATGTTGTCGCCTAGGTCAGTGTGTATCAACAAGTTCCTGCAGTTCTTTCGCACCAATGCCATGGCATCATTTTCCTCTTACATACGGGAACTCTCTCAAAAGCACATGACAAAGCACCTTGAAATTCTAAATGATGGAATTTTCACGATAGAAATGATTTGTTATGATGAAATATCGAATTTATTTTGTGCCATTCAAACTGCTATATTTTCCAGGAATTGATGTTTATCTATGGTATTTGCAGGCGGAGTGAGTATGTCACCCTTGATTTCATGCTGGATATTTATGAGGTAAAAGTCGCATCATGAATATAAGATTCCATATATTTTATTTTTGCATATGATGGATGCATTTTGCTGTATTTTGTTCTGGAAACCTTTTATAATCATCTTAACCAGTAGGCAATAAAAATGTATTGAGTAGGTGATGGGAAAAATAGATTCTCTGTAAAGTACGAGAAAACTATGGTTAGGACGTGAAGCAATGGGAATCTCTTATTTCCCAATTTTGCATGAAAGTTTATATCTGTTAGATCTAGATATATACTCCTAAAAGCAAGGCATGATTCTCTTTGGGGTCAGTGCCTCAGTGGGGTGTGGCTTTTGTATTTATGTCTAGGCACTCTATCTGGATAATATGACACGTTCAATCATGTTGTGTAATAACTTTAGATTAGATATTTTGCTTGTCTATGTGGTTAGTGCTGAAAGTAAAGAATATTCTGTGATGAAATTGATAAGAAAAGAAAGGCACATGGCTAGTGGTTACTCTTACGTCTTGAATCATCCAAGTTGTGACTATAACTTTGGTCTATTATTTGTTTTGATTATAGCATTTAACATTTTTTAAAGGTGTTATTTATCCAGTGATGTGATGCTTTGCATCATTGTTAATGCAGTAATAAACATTGAACTTTAGTATCAAATAACATAGGTAAAGCAATCATTTTGACTTTGAACGTGCATGGTGCTCTTATTATAGTCCTTGAATTTGTCAAAGTTGCATATACATCTTGTGTCTCTTTAGTTAGTCCTAGTCATTTTGATCTTCCAATGTGTTTTTTGTTTGTAAACTTGGTCCATAAAATTACAAACAAAGAGACACTTGAGAATTTATTTGCAATTTTGATACATTTTGGGAATATAATGACTGTGGTTTATGCATTGTGAGACCAAAATCATTTTGTCTTAAAACTTATTATATTGTGCTTGTTGTATATGAAATTTAAATATCAATTTTTTGCAATGAAATGGAGTAAACATTAGGGTAAAGTTGAGTAAAGGCCATGATATTCTTTTGTATTTGTATGCAAGTCAATTTAAATTTTTTCTATGGGTGTATTTATTCACATCTCACTATTAAGTATTATTATTATGGTGTGATTTAATTAGATGTGTTGCATGCAAAATAATTTTTTTACATGATTGGTGCTTAAATTAATATATGATGCTGATTTATTAACTGTCTCGTTATTGTTTTTTCAGGTTGTCACATTAGTGTTGGCTGCTTGTTGTTTTGACCCACATTTTGTTGCTAGATATAGAAAAATGTATTTTTATACCTGAGGTTTTTTGCCTCTATATTCTATTGTTGTACCTTGTGGACACATTCATTTATTACAAATAACGAATTTTGTGAGATTATTATTTATATATTTTTGGTCAAATGTTTGAGTGATTTATTCAGATATAAAAGTGATCCTATTTAATTAGAGAGAGAAATATTTATTATGCACTTATCGTTTAAATTTTTCTTTTGCATCATATATGATACTAATGTTTATCAACTTTGACAGTATCCAACACATATCTTCGATTTATCTTTTGGGCTACAAATAATTTCATAAACAAAAGAACAGAACACGAATCATAAATGTAATTTCCAACACATGAAAAAAAATGCAACTTTCAAATTTTGATCAAAATTGAATAGTTTGTAGTCTGTGTTGCTGATCAAATAATAATCAACTAATGTGGTCATACAAATCAAGAAAATAAAAAAATGGCTGAGTAATACATACAAACTGTAAAAATCAAATTGGGTTCTATCAAACCACCCATCAATAGCTATAGACTATATATAATATATAATACAACACACTGAAGACAGTCAAATAGGAACCAAACTCATCGTACCCATGAAACCGAATCAATTTCATCTCTTGCTGCTTTATATAGTTCGAGCCTTTGAAAACATTGTTGTCTTCTTTCCATCACGGTAGGGTCTTCATCTAACAACTCTGATAGCTGTTTAGCCTGCACCAAGATTAATAGCAGATAAGTATCTGGGTTATAATAAAAACAACAAAAACATGTTATTATATAGATAAAAAGAATGTTTCCAATTTTTGTAATTATTCATTTGCGTTGTGAAGAACGAAATTACAAGGTGAAAGATTCAAATGTTAGTGTACCTTCTAAAATGAGTTCATTTTAGAGGAACCAAATCCATATAATGGTATATGACCGATTTTATGCTAGTGTATTATTGGGCACATTTAACTGGTTTTTATGAATGCAGATGTAGACTGGAGAGAATTGAAATTAAAAAAAAAAACAATTACATTTAACACCATCATGCAAAAACTGACAAACTCTTACTCTGATGCAAAAGCTTTATTCCCATGCTATTGCTTATAATTTTTGTTCTCATGCTTATAAAAACAATTCACTATGGTTGTGTTATGGGGACACTATGGTTATGTGTTCAAATAAATGATTTTGAACGTATTCATTCAAGACAAAGTAGAGCATATTTTGAATGGAAATCTAATGCAAGCCTAAGTACTACTGTCCTTCAGTTGTTAACACACTTAATCCGCATCATATATTGAATGGACTGATTGTATTTATTCGATTGTTTTCAATTTTTTCGTTGCCAAAAAAAGATTGAGGGGAAAGATAAATCAAAATTTGAAATGCATAGATATGGCAGAGAAGACAGATTTTATATTCAGAGACAGGTACTGTACCTCTTTCTTCCCTATTTGTGTGTAGAAATAGTTAAGCAGTGATTGTTTTGCTTCTCTGACCTGACAATAAACCACAGCCTTTGGAATAGTGATCCTGAGTGTTTCCGACACCATACCTATGTAGGATGACACATTTGATCCAATCCTTCTAAAATGCCCATCACCATATCGATCATCATGTGGGTCGGCACGATTTGATGGATCAATAGGTTGAGCTGATTTAGTAGGTTGAGTTGATTTAGTAGGTTGAGCTGGATTAGTAGGTTGAGCTGATTTAGTAGGTTGAGCTGGATTACCAGCTCTCTCCATTTCTTGAGGAAGTTTCCGGAAGAAATCCACAGTAAGATAGGAAGACTCCATATCCACAAGCCGAATAGTTGTCTTCTTACTCTCATCGCGGAACCTCTCTAGAGCCTCATTTGTAGCTGCAGCTAATTCGGCTTGAACTCTTGGGAAACGTCTCAATTCCTGTTCAGAGACAAAATTTGTCGTTTATCGACTATTCTAGTACATTTCGAAGAGGGTTACCACAAAACAAATCAATTTTTTTTTACCTCAGTTTCACCTATTGATTTTCTCACAAGTTCTTTTAAGACAAAGTGAACCTACATCCAAATCATAGAGATACAGTTTAATACTTTTATTCAAGTTAGCTTTAACTCATAAAAAAACAACAACTAGACTGCTTACGGCATCCACTGAAGCTTCGGCTGGGCCTCTAAAGTAACTGAGAGTCCCCTCAATCAGTCGCCGGTAACCTTGCTCTGGGGCAATTAAGTGAGGCTGGTAACCATCTGCCTCTGACACCACTCTCTTAACATTCTGAAGAGACAGGTGTTTCTCAATCGGAAGCTTCCGTAAAGCAGCAGGAAGCTGATTGTCGAAGACATTATATATTCTATCTCCTCCTGACCGCCTATGACAATAAACAAGAGAGATGATTGTGTAACCAAAGAGACATATCAACTTGTCCGTCAGATAACAAGCTAATTTCACAACAATCATTCCAAATTGCTTAAATATTCAGTTGGTATATTAAATCTTTGTCATGCCTTCCCACAGCAGTGTGCAGTAGTTTTTCTCAACAAAAAAAATCAGCAGTGAAAACAAAACTGAGAATAACTTAACAAATAGCACGCTGTTGAGTTGAGACGTCAGATTTAATCTTTGCTTGATGGTTATAGTTAAAAGAATAAAACCTGAAGTTTGAAATAAGTGCACTTTCAGATAAATTTTTTTCCCCATTTTAAGAAGCAGGGACTAAAAAAGCCTTTTTTTTACCAAAGTTTGGACCAAGAACGTCAAGTTACAAACAGTAGACCATCACAGAAATTTCACATATAATATAATAGAGCAAAAGTAGAGCATGATAATTTATAATTACCCTCCATCTAAATGCTCTTTGAATACCCGTTCAAATTTGCGGCAAAGTTCAAGGATGGTGTATAGTTGAGCCTAAAAGAAAAAGATACAGTTAAAATATTATTTTGATGGATGTATATAAAGCCTGTACTCTTTTTGTTCTAATTATAAATGTAAAGTAATCACCCCCGCATCAACAGCAATTGGTCTCCCAAGATGATCCATCTCTGATTCAAGTTCTTCAATGGTTTTGTTAATCAAAGATGTAATACTAGGTATCCGTGCCCTAATTACTGACTCCAAGTGCTACAAAATAATCAAACAGTATTAAAAATATACTATATTTCATGAAAGGCAAACAGCTTTCAATAATGCAAACCTGTGAGAGAAGTTTTGCGAGGTACTCTGAACCCATTTTACTGGCTAAGTGGCCATAGTCAGGACTGGTTTCAAAATACTCGACCTCCTTGCGTCTGGAAACAATCATATCAACACTTTGGTTGATATCTGCCTGAGATCGATTTACAACACCAACCCAAGGATGTTGCAGACGATAAGATCTCCCTTCAAGGACCTAAAAGGGAATAAAAACAGGTGAAAGGACAAACAAATTATACAAGGAATCATGCCAAAGAGTGAGTGAGAGATATTACATCCAATGCATTAGTTCCTTTGTCCATCAAATCCAGCTTTGTCAACACTCCAAATGTCCTTTCACCTGGACAGTTTACAAATAAAGATTTTAGTGACATTTACTCAGACAAAGGTAAGACGCAATCAATCCATGGAACATTAAAATACCTGAGGGATCCACTTCCTTAGAAAGTTTGATAGCATCGGAAGTTGCTATGTCCTGGTTGGCTGGAGATATAGCCAGTATGATACAATTAGGCTGCCAAAAGCATAAACTATTGGTTAAAGCAAATATGCACATAGATGGCATCTCTTGTTAATTCATCATCAGTAAGAACATCACTAAGGTAATAAAGTGGTACCCGCACCAATAGAAACATAATTTGTTTGTAAATAAGCTGTTTAGAACTGCAGCTCTAATACAATAAACATAAATGAAAAGGGCTTTAACACCATCATGTCCTGTTGTGAACTATGTCTAATGATAGACCATTAAATCCCCAATTTCTCTTACTGATTTCGCATATAATTTTCTTTGGTCTCTTTACCTCTAACAATTGAATGATTCTCCATTTAATTTACCCTCATTACTACTAGCGCTTCTATGAACCTCCACACATACACAAACCATCTAAAATGAGACTGCTATATTTTCATTCTTAATATTATCTTGTCTAGTCTAACAACTCATCCAACATATCATTTTCACCATCAAACATTCATTCCCATATAGCATCAAAGTTGTCCTTATATTGATATTATGGAGCAACAAGCAATCAAATCATTCAACCAGAAGCATGGGGATAAATTAAGACAAAATGGAAAAAACTTTGTTTTACCTTCTCAACATAAGATCGAACCATATCTTCAATTTCTTGAACAGTACTCTCAGGCTGTCCCTCTGAAAATGATAGTTGTAAACATTTTAACTAAGTTTATCATATTGTGAAAAATATTTTTTCTTATAAAAAGCTTCACAATAAAACTAACTATAATAACAGTAGAATACAAATTATACCTACGGCAACTTTAGTCAACCCCGGTAAATCAATCAAAGTTAGGTTGACAACTGCTCAAAAAAGACAAAGAAATTGAATTAGGAAATAAACGAAAAATGTGATAGGTAGACTTCATGTTCAAATAATAATTGAACTACTAGTCACTTTTGATCCACATATGTACATCAAAGAAATGTGAAAGTTAAATATAGACTTAGATTTTATCAAATGGAAGAAATATAAGCTAAATTAAGAAGTAATTATTCAAAATCTTTTATAAGTGCTGTTCTTATAACCTGGAACACAAAAACTAAAGAAACATCACATTCAATTCAAGAATAAATTGCAAAAGAGGTGGATGCCACTACCAAGAGGGCAGGTGATTACGTAGATCCTACTAAAGAAGTGCTAATCCTCCTGCCCTACTAAAATGGAAGCAAACCGCTTCTGAGTAACCATATTTATTAAAATATTTAGGATGTCCAACCAACAATTATGAGATGCATCAAATTTTTATATCCTTGGACTTGTCCGACAAAGAAGAATTTTTTTCTCTCTTGTACATTCACAACTTGGCAGAGCAAAGCAGGAGGGAATTTTGTGAAGCAGATCCAGAGATTTGGATGGAAAATAAGGCAAGGATTTGTTTCAAGCAGAAGATTTTGCATGTTTCATTTTAAAGAATTGGATTTTTGATTTCTTATAGTGTTCAGCGAATGATTATTGTGAGGGAGCGGACATTGCCAACAAGCACACAGCGTAGGTAAAAGTTATATTGATTGACTAATACACTACTTGGGCTATTGCCTCTGTTTTCTCTATTTCAATACTAAAATTTCTTACAGTTCAAAAATTCAAAAGTAAACTAAGGAAGTGTCGAACGTGAGTTCAATAGCAAACCACCTATTATAGTTTATGGAAAAGGACAACAATTGAAGCGCACCTTTTGGAGAATAAATGCTAAGATGAATTGGAATAGGAGATATTTGCTTTGTCTTTCCCGTAATTCTATCAGTTTCGTCCTGAATTTCCTGGCGTACTATGGCTGCAAAAGGAAAACCAAATTTATGAATAAAGGCATATATTATTTATATTTATAAACTACACTAAAAAAGATTGAGCAATAGCAAACAAATTATTGTACCATTAAGCTTGATTATTAGTCCATGAATAATAATCATGAGAAAACAAATCACTCGAAACATTATTAATGCTATAATTAAGTAAAAATGTAAAGACAGAATAAAGCATAAAATCTGCCACCAAAAAAAATTATAGAGGAAACACACATGCAAACAATTGAAACATAATAGAGGCAAATAAAGAAAATATACAGGTATAAACTGAAACAAGTTCAAATGGTTCACCAACGAGTGACAAACATTCAACTTTAGTTACAAGCACCCATGAATTAATAGAAGAAACAAAAAGAAGAGTATCTTATTCCAATAATTAGACATTATGCAATCAGGCGTTACAATCTATTATCTATATAGTACCCGACACTTCAAATTGAAGTCTCAACACACGTGATTACATTAAATATTTCATTTCTCAAATTATTATTGGTGTCAGTGTCAGTGTAATGTCCGATGCCGACGTCACTAATTTATATAGGTTACAAATTTATAATACAAGTCTCAACTAACAAATCAAAAGTTTCGACTTATAAAGTACTAAACAGTTATTAATGAAACGGAAAAAAAAACAATACAAAAGAAGAAAGAAAACAGAATATAGAAATATTTAACTAGACTACTAAATTACCAAAATCAGTTATTTTTCTCCCTGGTCTATGAAGAAACTCTGCATACTCCTTTTCACCATCTTCTATCTTATGAAGCTGCAACACCAATGGACGCCTCGTCACAATCCCTACAATTCAAAATCAAATCCAAATTCCACTTCAAATTCAATTAAAAAACACATCAACTTCAAAATCACAAACAAAACTAACGAAAAATCTAAAAAAAAAATTATTTATTCAGCGCCTCTGTTTTGTAAACTCCTCTTTTACCGGTCTATGTTCTTCTTGAGCAGAGACTTTGTTCTATTAATAATATATTTGCCGTTTATTAAAAAAAACAAAAAATCTAAAAAATGACAATAAACAAAGGAAAAAGAAAGAACCTGATCCTCTAGGTAGAAAGTCACGTCCAACGATACTTTCCAAAACCGAAGACTTACCAGAACTCTGTTATTATCATTTCCATAAATAAATAAATAAAATCAGAAATAAAATGAAATGAAGTTGAAATTCATACTACAGTTTGGAAGGTTGTAGTAACGTTACCTGACCACCGAGGACGGCGACGGAAGGAAGAGCTTCCCAGAGAGAAGAGAAAGAGTTGTTATCAGAACCACCGCCATAGTCACCGAGCTTAGTACAAGCTTGTTGGATTCTGTTCACCAATCCGATTAAGCTTTCCATAGTTGTCATCTCGAACAACAAGAAGAAGATGATGATGATTTTGAGGTGATAGGTACTATGGAGTTTTGAAACCCTAGAATTTTGCAGAAGAGTGAAAATTGGAGAAGAAAGAGAGATTAAGCGGCTATTTGGAGAAGTAAGTCAAGTCACGTTTCACAAAAGAAGAAGAAGAAGAAACGAAGGTGATATAGCGTTGAAACGTTCGTTAAATTATGAAATGACAAAAGGACTTGTGACTTCTCAACTATTTATATTTTAACTCTATAAATTAAAAAGATAAACCAAACTTAGTTACTTCAGTATTAGTTGACATTGAATTTGATAGATATACTGTAATTTCATTTTTGTAATTGTATTTTGAGAGGAAATTTAAACCACTTGATACTAGAACATAATTCTGTCTACATTTTTTTAACTCAAAATGAATTAAAAAGACAAAATGCTAGTTATAGAGAATGAATTTCAAATAAATTGAAATATAGACAAAAAGTTAAATTTAAAGATGACTTTAATTCTTCAATAAATTTAGTTGAGTTAACAACAGACATCACATTTTGTATGTTAGATCAAAGTTCGAAACTCAAACATCTCAATTATTTATTTTAAAGATAAAATTTTTAGGCACTTAAATGATTGATCCAAAAAATATAACTAAGTTATTTTGTTTGAATTTTGTACGTACATATTCAAAAATTGTGTAGTATTTTTTGTATTTTAAACTAAAATGTTTGATATAGTTTGTACTTGTAGTTATATTTTTTTGCATGTATATTTTAACTTTTTTTAGTCGAGACAAATCTCTATATTTTCTTCATCAATATTAAAATAAAATTAGATTAAACGGTAGCCAATACATTAGAATTAATCTATTGTACCATAAAATTTGCTAATCATTATTCTCCTTGCATTATTTATGACAAAAAATATTCACTATTAAAATTATATTTTTTTGGTACATATTCACTATTAAAATATATCTTTCGAAAAATCTACACTTTGCTCAAAAAATAAAAATAAAAACATATTTTTGGATAGAATTTTAGACTATCAAACAATATCTTTGGCAAAAATAGAGGGGACTATGATCAAATTATTGTAGGAGAAAATAGCCCAATTCGACACGGCCAAATTGCAACATTCCAAATCTACACTATGAATTACTACTACGACCCCACTCTCCTCCGCAAATCAATACCAAACAAACGCCATTACCATTGCCATTGATTCTTCTTCTTCTTCTTCTTCTTCTTCTTCTTCTTCTTCTTCCCTCTCACTCACACTCTCAACTTCTTAGATCTTTCTTTCGCCAAAAAATGCCGATCTTCTTGAAATCATCATCATCATCTTCGTTACTTCAACGCCTCAAACGCCACGTCACCGCCGGTGGTTACTTCTTACAGTCCCGATCTTTCACCACCTTGGAAGGTCATCGCCCTACCATCGTTCACAAACGTAGTCTCGACATTCTTCACGATCCTTGGTTCAATAAAGTATATATACTCTCTACTCATTCTACTTAACATCATTACTTTCAATTTTCAAATTGAAAAAACACGTTGCTTCATTTAATGAATGAATAACTTGTTCGTAGTTATAGTTATTTACTTGATTTTATTCAGATAGTTTTAATTAAATTTATATGATTGGATTAACAGCTTAAAATTAAGTGTAGGCATTTTGTATTTTGATAATGATTAATTACTTAATTCAAAGAAATAATACTAAAATTGAAACAACTTTCTTATGTGCTGTTTGTTGCTTACTTTCATATTATATGCTTATTGCGTATCGCGTATTCGTGTATTGCTTTTGTTAGTTTAGTTTCGATTTGAACTTTAATGGAATTGTTTTACACAATGAGAAGGTGCTTTTGGTTGGATTAAGTGCAAATTAGTTTTGTGTTGTTGATAGATACAAGAATTCGATTTCTGTCTTCTGTCATCACATTGTCTGAAGCAAATTAGTTCCTCCTTTACCGGTCTCTGTTCGTCTTGTGGAGAGACCTAATTAATTATATGAATATATTTCCTTTTCATTTGTCAAAAAAAAAAATATATTTCCTTTAAAAAAAAAAAGGTTTGAAGCAATGTTCATTCTTTTGATTCTATTTTAGGTGCAGTTTTTTCCTTTGATAAGTGTGCGGGTTATTTAGTGAAAAGTGGAAACGATTACTTATATGCTAGACACCGCAATTGAGTGCTTCTTTTAAGTAACAGGCAGATGATGATTGTGTGGTTTTGATACCAAGTTTTGAAGCCACTTACTCTTCTAATTGTGGATATATTTTTCATTTCGTATAAACTTTCAGTCTGATTTTGTAATATATGTACTTTGGTTTTTTCAATTTAGGGAACAGCCTTTTCCATGACTGAACGAGATCGTCTTGATCTACGAGGACTGCTTCCACCAAATGTTGTGTCTCCGGACGTACAGATTGAGCGCTTCAGTATGTTTTTCTATTTTCTTTTGGTCTCATACAACGTTAACCATATCGAATGAATGCGGGTTTCTTTAGTAGTTACTTTTTTCTTTCTAGTGGTGGTTGATGATATTAATCCCCGAGCTCCATATTGCCTTTAAATGGGAATTAGACCATTCAAATTAAGGCTTTTTCCATCACCGATTTATCTGTTTATAGAGTAAACAATGACATTTTGCCATGTAAAAGTAACTCTATTCTGGGACATCTTCCCTGTGTTTGAACAGTTTTGAGAAAATGAACAGACATTTGTTTTTTGCATAATCCCCAATTGGTGCTTTGGTTATGGGGGAATAACCGAATACAAATTCTGTTTTTTTCTAATATACATTTTTATTTTCTGTCAGTAATTTTTGAACTGTGCACTGTTCTATTTTTTATTAACTGTTGCTAAATTTTGTGTGTTTATAGTGGTTGATCTGAAAAGGCTTGAAGTTCAAGCAAGAGATGGACCTTCTGATCCTAATGCACTGGCCAAGTGGCGGATATTAAACCGTTTGCATGACAGAAATGAGACTATGTACTATAAAGTATGTCCAGGGTTTTTTATTACACTATTTTGATACAAACATTTCTAGGCTGAAATAATTTTGATTTCGTTATAGGTGTCAATTTCTATCAGTGCTTGCCAAACCTAACAATAACCTAGGCCTCCATGATTTACAGTAATGTAAAACTGCATAGATGGTTACAACAATATGATAAGCTATAGTTGCGACTACTATATAGAGAGAAAATAGTTCCTTTTATTCTTCTTCATGGGTTTGGTCCATCTCCCACCATTATTTTTGTACTCTTTATTTTTTCTGTATAATATATTCTTGGTATGCTGTAGATGATTGTTAGGGTCTTAGATGACTACATAGTTGGGATCTCGTTCTCTATTTTGATGCCTTTGCATGCCTTCTTTTTTTTTTTGCTTAAAATTAATACAGGGCATGGCTGCATTTTTTTTGCTTCAAGATTTGAGCATGGAGTTCCCTACACCAACATCTGCATTTAGAATACTATTGTAAAGATGAATTATTGACTACACAATTATGCAAACTACAAATAAGTTGACATTTATAGTTGCTGGACTAGAAATTATTTCGAAGCTGCATCATAATGTCTCTTTTGTATCACATTTTTGTGTGTATATTTTCTTAAATTCATGCATTGGAAAATTAAACTTGCCCTGTATCCCGATCCTGAATATTGTAAATTATTGAATATGTTCTTGTGCATCTTAAAAATCCCACTTGATCAAAAGAATGATTTTAACTTCAATAACATATCGTATAATGTCAGGTTTTGATTGCTAACATTGAGGAATATGCACCAATTGTATATACTCCAACAGTGGGTCTTGTATGTCAGAACTATAGTGGACTGTTTAGAAGGCCAAGAGGAATGTATTTCAGTGCTGAGGATCGTGGGGAAATGATGTCCATGGTCTATAACTGGCCAGCTGAGCAGGTCTTTAGCAATCAATTTCCTTTATAAATTTTTAACTAGTATTTTTTCGGGCATCCTAGAAAGCATTATACTTTTCCAGTTTGTTATGCGGAGACCTTGAATATATTGTTTTCATTAGCTGAAAAATATGATTTAATTAAAAAGTTTTTGGTGGAAAATTTGAACTCATTACCTTTTGTCTAGAATGACAGCACGATACAATGACTATGTCTAGAACCCATTCAATTAAATGCTCAGTGATGTTGGTTAATATCTCTAACATGCTGTTCAGGTTGGTTCAGTGATGTTGAGTTTTCTTATTCGTGGTTTACTGATGACCTTTGTAAATAGCTTAGTTGCTAGTGAACTTTGTATCTTATGTTTTTTTTCTCTTTCATAGTCAAATCAATATTGAATTGTCTCTTACCTTTCTCTAAACACTTTCTTTCTATGCCCGTATTTTGAAGATTAAAACTAGCATTTTATTGTTCTAAAGTAGTTATGATATATGTGTTTGGATAATATATTGATACATACTAACTTATTGAAGTGTCAAATTGGGACATCTCATTTGATGCTTTTCAGGTCGATATGATTGTAGTTACTGATGGGAGCAGAATTTTAGGACTTGGAGATCTTGGAGTTCAAGGAATTGGCATTGCCATTGGGAAACTTGACCTGTATGTTGCTGCTGCTGGGATAAATCCTCAAAGGGTATGTAGTTGATCAATGTTTCGTTATTGTTGCTTTCAAACTATTAAAGTTTATGATTTAGTTAATATTTGTAAGATTTGGTAAGAAAATTTCAAATATTCCAATTGAACAAATGATGTGTTCAATTATGCCTAACAGTCTTAATGGATGAAACTAATTTTTTCCATGTAATGCTGATTGTCTTTTGGCCATACCTTATACATGTTAATTTGATTTCGTATATTAATTAATAAACATTGCCAATTGTGGAAACATTCCTTCATTTTACAAGACGGTAAACTGAAATAGTCAGATTATTTTGTGCTTCATTTGATAATAATTTTGTCATGGCTTCTGGTTACTTTAATTGTTATGCTGTCTTGTAATTGCTCCCATCTTGCTTGCCTACTTTGTAGTTCTAATAAACTGCAATGTCATTTCTTGGACCATAAGAAATAACAATAAATTTGGTGCTGTTGACCTTTATAACCATGCTGTTTTCCCCCTTTACATCAACATCATCATGTATTTTATCATTCTTTTATTGTAAGCTGTATATAGCACATGTCTTTTACGATTCAAAGATTTCTTTTTCCCTTCTTGTAATAGGTACTTCCTGTGATGATTGACGTTGGTACTAACAACAAAAAGTTACTCGAAGATTCCTTATGTAAGTGTTTCTATATCTATTATGTTAAAGATCTTGTATCAGGGCCTATATAGGGGCAACATGACTGCATCAAAATGAGCGTCCGTGTCTAAATTTTCATCAATTCTAGGTTCTGTTTCTGTCAAATACTAACTTCCCAAAAATTTTAATCTATTAGGCAGAGAAGGCTATGAATGGTTTTACATCTCAAACATACTTTACTTCTAACTGAGCTCTATGTGCTTGCAATGTGAATAATACTCAAACCTTTACCTTGTGCTAAAATTCTTTATCTAAAACAATGTGAGTCCCAGGATTGAATCTTGATCACTTGGGCTAAATGATCAACTTCACAAATGCTTGGTTGAAGCCTATGTGTGGTTTTATATCTCTAAGTTCAACTCGTGTTGTGCAGCTCACTCAGATATTTTTTATACCTATTGTTGCTTCAATTACATTTATGCTTGTTTCAGCATAAGCTTTGTAACTTAGTTGAATTCACTCTACGAAACATAATAGGTTTATTCTTTCCTGTCAGATTTAGGATTGCAGCAGCATCGCCTTGATGGGGATGATTATCTTGCTGTTATAGATGAATTTATGGAAGCTGTCTTTACTCGCTGGCCAAATGTGATTGTACAGGTATTGAAAGTGACGTTTAAAATAAAAATTATAGCTTGCATTTGTGTTTTACTCACATTGTCCTTGCTTTTCTATTATACGACTTATCAATAATTTTGTGCTCTCACAGTTTGAAGATTTTCAAAGCAAATGGGCTTTTAAGTTATTACAAAGGTACAGAACTACCTACCGAATGTTTAATGATGATGTGCAGGTAAAATTTCTTTTATATTATATTATCATGACATTTTTTGCACCGTGTAGTTGTAGTAATGGAAAGGATCTAGGAATTAATGTCTTTGGAAACTTAGGTGCTGAAATTAACACATTGTTCAATAATTAACTAGTTCCAAGCAGCATTGGAAACTAGTTTCCTAGGAAATGTTTTGCTTATTTATTATGGTTGTAATTTGTAAATTGTAGATTGTAAATTTGTAATGCATAAACTAGTACGTGCAGAGTTCAATTGGCACTTTTGAAAGTGATTCTTTCACGTTCCTCATTTTTTGAAAACATTATCACGTTAATATTATTGGAGATATATGGTTATCAAAGATTTCCAGAACACAGATTGGCCTGCAAAATATTATTATTTTAATTTGCTTGTCTAATAGTAGTAAGTTTTTGGCATCAACTAGTATTGGGACCAAATTAATATCATTTGATTTCACTAAACTTTTGAGGATTAAATTGGGAGTTTGCTCTACAGCTTCTGAGTTATCATCTCTTACATCTGCGAACTGAATTCAATGTATAGATGGAAATTTTGTATTAGATCTTATCATGGCATTTTATTGCTTAATGCATGTGAAACTCTCTACCCAGGGGACAGCTGGTGTTGCAATTGCTGGACTTCTAGGTGCTGTAAGGGCTCAAGGAAGGCCAATGATTGACTTCCCAAAGCAGAAGATAGTTGTTGCTGGTGCTGGAAGGTTAGCTAGTTATCTTTTCTTGTGATAGGATGACCATACTTTTATGACTTGACGTAAACAAATTAAGCTCAGAGAACTAGTTATCCCATTCACAGTTATTGTTGAAATCTCGAGAATGTCATAATATTTTTATTGTGTAGTGGACATAGTTATACTGAAAAAAATATGGGCTTTAGGTTCCAATGAAATTAACAAGAGAACTGCAAAAACTGTACAGTGCCACAAAATTTTGGCTTCCTTGTCCTACTAAAATCTTTATGCCGAGAAAAACTGCTGGAAAAGTGGAAAAACACTATTTATTTGTCGCTTTAAAAAATTATACCAAAGTAAAGTTTTTTTTTTTTGAACATTAAAATTATTATTAATAAGACCAAAGTAAAGTACATGCTGTATAATATAAAACTCAAAATATAAGGAGTGTGGTCTGCAAATTTACAACATCTTAAGAGTTCAAATTTTCCTATAACTACTAGTGAGCAGAATTAGTATATAGGAATTGAAGTTTATTACTACCTATCATTCAAGTTCTTTCTGAATCTAACATCTTAGAAGTGACTAGAACCCTAAATAGAAAAACACTTTTGGATGATTCTGGTAGGACAAAGAACAATTATTTTATTTGCAAAAGCAAGTAGTTCGGGAACAAGATTTCCATGTTCCAAATCCAAACTGAATATTTTATTTAATGTCTCTTATCAAGATCCAAGAATATGCCTTCTTCACTTTTTTTTTCTCTCTTAAATAAAACTTCTTCTTAAGGTAAGAACTTATGCGTTGAATATTTTTCTTCAAGAAATTGGTTTTAAAGTGTCATTGGTTATGTTTATAATAAATTTGGTTTTAGTGAAAGCTTTGAATGCAATGGTTGTTGCAAGTGAAAGGATATTCATATTCTGGGTGTTGTTATATTGGTTCTTTAGTTATATCTGGTGTTGTTATATTGGTTCTTTAGTTATATTTGTAATTTTGTATTACTGCAGTGCTGGAATTGGCGTTCTTAATGCAGCAAGAAAAACAATGGCAAGGATGCTGGGTAATAATGAAGTAGCTTTTCAGAGTGCAAAGAGTCAATTTTGGGTTGTTGATGCAAAGGTATTGTATAGCTTGACGTCCATATTAAACACGGTTCAGTTATTTGTACTTGTAGTAGTTAAATTTTGTTTTTGATAGTAAACATATTTATTTTTACATATTTTATATTCAATTGAATGCTAATGAATTTGCTTAAATATTCAATTTTGCTTAGTAGTTTACTATCTGTCGGAAATTCTGCCTTCATTGTGGTCCTCCCCAAGACACCTAATTGTGGCATTTGGGGTTCCTTCATTGCACTGCAGCCTTCTGCACCTTTATTGGGTTGGGTGTGAAGGGGAAGAATTTGTCTGACATTGCTTAGAGATATGGCCTACGCAGTGTTTATAAAGCTTGGACAACTCTCACCTTACAAACCAGTTTTGTAGGGTTGAGTTAGGCCCAACCCAAAGTCTAAGAGTATCCTTAATTATGTGGTAAATTTGTGAATATTGAAAATCACGAAGTATTATACACATACCCTTTTTAGCATTGTTGAAGATCTCAAAAAAGTGAGCCTCGGCATTTGAATCGAAGTTATATTTGTGATGACTTTAGTTTTATTTATAATACAAGTTATTGGTGAGCCATACAAACTCATCGTATTTATGGTTATTTAATAATACAAGTTATTTATGATTATTGAGGATTAGTTAATTTGTGCCATATTTATGATTATTTTCAAATGTTTTGATCACCATTTGATATGCAAGTTTAATATTATCGTTGGAAATGCAGGGTTTAATCACTGAAGGACGTGAAAATATTGATCCAGATGCCCTTCCTTTTGCAAGAAATTTGAAAGAAATGAATCGCCAAGGACTAAGGGAAGGAGCAAGTCTTGCGGAAGTGGTTCGTTAAAATATATCTTCATATATGAATTATGAAATTGCATAATATGAGATAGATAATATTTTTTTTATTGACCTAGCCTTTTCATCTTCGGTTAATATTACCTGATTCTAGAAAGGTTAATAGCTTTTGGTATATATCATAACATTTAGTATGTCTAAGACAAATTCTCCTAAAAATAGACATTGATAGGCCTCGTTACAAAAATTTTAAGAGATTTTTATATTATCCTAGAATATCTTGATTTCTTTCTGTATTTTGATAGGTTTAGTCCTACTTTTGACGGGCCATGGATTGTATTAATAATACCGATACTAGACCTATACTTTGCGTTGTACCCTAAGTATAGCTTATGCTGTGGAGGTGTCTAATAATAATAATAATAATAATAATAATAATAATAATAATAATAATAATAATAATAATAATAATAATAATAATAAAATGCTAACAACTGCCCTTAAGGCATTGTTTAAGGAATCAACTAGGGAACTTTTGAATAGAAAATGATGTATTTGGTACTTTTCCAAATGTTTGACTTATGTTTCCAAGGCAAAATTGTCTTTTATGAATTCCTTAAACAATGCCCTTAGGTTACTTGTTAACATGATCCTTAATAATACACACACGCACCCTTTGGTCTTTCCAAAAAAAATAAAGTGTATTATAACATCTATTGGCATATTTTATGTTTATTAACTTCAACTTTTTTCCTCTCTTTTTCTTTCTTCACTATCCTAATCTTAGAAAATTAGTTTCCCTGGCTTCTCTCTTCATTATAATTACACAGACATGCATATTAGTTAGCACCTTTTATAATGACTGTCAAGTTTCCTTCTATAAAATGAGAGAATTTTTTTGCAAGCATATGGGAAAAACATCAATATAATGAGCCTCTCCGATCTCTCATCACATCTATTAGGGAAATCCCCCCATTTTTATATTTCGTGATACACTTCTGTTCTCTGAATTTCATCCGTTTTTTATAAATTTACTTTTGAGAGGCTTCCTTCATATATCGTTGTTGAACTTTGGTAACAGGTCAAGCAAGTGAAGCCTGATGTACTCCTAGGACTATCTGCTGTTGGAGGATTGTTCTCAAAGGAGGTAAATATTCTAAATTTCTAATGCTTTGGTCTGACTTTATATTGCATACATATTTGGTTGAGTAAGACTATGGAATTAGAATCTCTCCCATCTATTTCTCACTCGAAGGACTTATGTAAATGTTAAAAAATTTCAAAATTCTCGGAGGGCAGTAGGCCATGTTCATAATATTTTTCTATGAGCAATCAGAAATTCGCTCTGCTGAATGTAATGTTATATTCTCCATATTAAATTTAAGGGTTTTGGTTTTCTTAAACAATCCAACACTTTCTGGTAGTGCTCTGTTTTTTCTCTTCTAATAGGACCCAAACATTATTAAAAGACTAAGATGATATTATATCCAAATTTTACTAGAAACGGAAAGAATCCTATGAACCATAATCTTTACGACCACTATATGAAAGAAAATATGGCAACGGTTTAAGCTCAAAAAACAAGTCTTAGATTTACTTTTTGACGTTACCAGCACTACCACATGCGTTCTCTATATATTTGAAAAAGAAACTTCAAAGAAAAAATTGCATATTGTTTTATGCTTAATATATTTTGCTGACTTTCTTTCCTTCGATATGCTGATGACAACATCCTATTATCTAGGTATTAGAGGCCCTCAAGGAATCAACGTCAACAAGACCAGCCATATTTGCCATGTCAAATCCAACAAAGAATGGTATAAATTATTTTTCTTCTTTCTTTTTAGTATGTGTTGTGGCTGTGGGCGACATGAATTTGTAATAGTTTGGGTACTGCTACCTTCATTCTTTGACAGCTGAATGCACCCCTGAAGAAGCATTCTCCATTTTGGGCGACAACATTATATTTGCAAGTGGAAGTCCGTTTAGTGATGTTGATCTCGGTATAAGTTTACAAATCCCCAGACTAATCTTTCATTTTTATAATCTAGTGATTGCTGCATAAAAAGTGCTAGCGCAATTTATTTTTTCTTATTGCCTTCTGGAAATTTAAGAACCATGATAATTGTCTATAAACTCATGTCAAATAGACTTATGAGGGCGGTATCTTTTGCTCATTGAGCGACAGGCAGTCAATTTCCACAGCGCTACATATTGTTTGTAAATATATTTTATGTATATTAACAATATTCTAAATTGAGATTCAGTTGTTTAAGTTTTATTTTTACCTTGTCTACCCACCTTTTCTAATACCACGGGAACAATAGGAAGAGAAAAACTCTAGAGTTGGTGGACAGATCCGTGTTACCAAAGATCTCCCACACTACATCTTAACAACATCAAGCAATCTCATTCTATGTATTGTAGAAAGAGATGATCTGAAGATTCTCAATTCCTGCAGCATGAGACTGAATTCTTTGAATATAAAAGCAATATGCATCCATGTTCAGTAGATTAGTAGTCACATTTTAATTTATTTTAATTCTTAGATTTCTGGGTCGGGCCTTGCTCAACCTATTGCGGGTGGAATAACAGAGACCCTGACCAAATACTAGATCTATGATAGGCTTTAATACCATATTAAAATTTGGGCTTTATGCCAATTTCAATGCTATGACAGAGACCTTGCCTTTTCAATTATATACATTCTATATGGGTGGTTCTAGTTTTTTGTCTTAATTTGTCTTTTTAATACATTCATTCAACTTATTAAACCGATCACAGCCAATGGGTGATTCTAGTTTTTTTTTGTCTTAATATATCTAATCTTAGATTCTGAATATTGTTCTTGCAGTGTAAAGCAATCCTTATACTTTAGCTTGCTAAAATATATATTTTTTCTACTATGTGTTTTGAAAATATAAATCATTTTTACCTTGGAAAAGTTTTAGTTCTCTACAAAAAGTCTATTTTATTATCGTTTTCTGTGTTTCACTCAAGGATGTTATAATTTGCAGGAAATGGTCAAACTGGGCACTGCAACCAGGGAAACAACATGTACCTATTTCCAGGGTAGGTTTGCTGTTTCACACACGAACCCAAATTTAATCTAAATCGCACTATTGTATATCATACAATTTGTTTGCTTTTCACTGTGTCTTTTTTATTTCAGCATTGGTCTTGGAACTCTTTTGTCTGGCTCTAGGATTGTATCCGATGGCATGTTACAGGCTGCTGCTGAGCGGTATGTTTTAGACTCTTAGAAGATTCAGTAATTTCTGAAAATACCGCTTGTGAATTAGTGAATTATTTGCACAAGTTCATGATTTACTGGACTTTATTTTTCAGTTTACAAGTATTGTGAAAAATACCACTATTGTGAATTAGTGAATACTGCTATTACTGTAGATTAAAACATCAACTGTCGATATTTAATAACTTCATGATTTACTGGACTTGTGCATGTATTTTATTGCAACGTCAATTATTGATTTTTCAAGTAGTGGTTATCATTGTAGTTTATTCTCTAAAGTGCATCTCCTCCTTTTGAAAGAGTCAGATACCTAGTTCACAAGAGATAACCTATATACTCTAAATTACTCGAAGATACAATCAAAGTAGCACGGAATACTTTTTCGTATAAATTCTTACAATAATAGAACTATTTTTTGTTTCGTGCATAACACTTTATTTGTGCATTGGATTGTTCTTGCGGAATTGCTGTCTAATTTTGAAATGTCACCTTAATATCCATTTTTTTTCTTCTTGTCTCCCTGATCATCGGAAACTGAAGTTTGGCTGCATATATGAGTGAAGAGGAGGTTCTCAAAGGGATTATTTTCCCTTCAATATCCAGGTAAAAACAAGCTTTTCATCACTCTGTATAGTTTATAAGAGGGTTCAAATGAAGTTTCATCTTTCTCAAAGCAAAACCATATTTTCAGGATTCGAGATATTACAAAGGAGGTTGCCGCAGCTGTTATAGAAGAAGCTGTGGAGGAGGATCTAGCAGAAGGATATCACGAAATGGATGCTCGAGAGCTCCGCAAACTTAGCCCGGTTAGTTTTGTTTGCTTTGAAATATTATATAGATTATATTTTAAGACTTCTTAGTCCATGGTTCTAAGTTTGTGAACTTTCCATAGGCTTAATTGGGTTTTTAACTGCCTATTTCTATGGCTTACATATATATTTTTTGTAATATTATCCATGCAGGATGAAATTAAGGAATATGTGGTGAATAACATGTGGAATCCAGAGTACCCAACACTTGTATACAGGAAAGAGTGAGCAACCTGCAGGGTGGAATTAACCTTACATACTCAAATTATATGAAATTCTAAAAAATCATACTCAAATTAAGCTTATTGTGAGTTTAAAAAAGAAGATCAAATTGATTATTTATTCAACTTTTTGTTTTTGTTTTTGTGTTCTTATACTTGGTTATCATGGGTTTATAACCAAGCAAAGTCTTATGAGGCTTAGTTGCATGTAAATGAAGTTTATAGTAACATTTAATTTTTACAAAGTTGTATGTAGCACCATATTGAAAGATTATCTATAGACAGTACACCGTTACACCAACTTATAAATGGTGTTCTAGACTTTCTAATTTTCAAGTCAATCTTCACTATATCAATGGAAAATTTCTGCACAAAGCCTCGTCATACATTATATATGATCCATGTCTCAACGATCTAATTAATGTAACTTTTTTTCCTGAAGACAACCAACGATGTCATAAGACTTTTTATTCTAAAATTAATTCTCTCCAAAAATGCTTGAAAACAAAAATGCCACGAAATTTTCATTTAAAACTAGTACCCATGAATATGCCAAATCAAATCACTCATACTTTTAGACAATGTATACACAATTTCTCTTACAATCGTTTATGTTTGTTTCACTTACACCCACTACAAACAGTAGACTTTTCTGTGGTGAAGTTTGTTAATAAATTTCTTTTTTCATCAAAATAATGATAATTTAGTATCCTCAATTATGACCTAAAAATTTCTTTATTCATCAAAATAAGGCTTAAATGACATTTTCGTCCCTGTATGTACGCGCGTTTTTTACTTTAGTCTCTGTATCTTTTTTTATTAGGAATTCATTCATGTATGTTAAAATCTTTTGGTTTTGTCCCAAAAACTAAAATCTGTAGGAAAATCCGCAGATTTTTCCTTTAAATTCAATATGTTATGTACCAAATTTTTGTTTAAATTTGAATATAACAAGGAACAAATTTTGTTCAAAAAAAGTTTTATTTTTCAAATGTATACAGCTAAAACATATCCTTAAAATACAAAAGCGACACTTGATAAAATAGAAACAGAGGGAGTATATCATTTTATTGATGAAGACTACACAAATTATTTCCAACCAAAAAAAAGGACTTCTCAAATTATTTCTACTATTATAGAAATACTTATAACCAATTTTGACTACAAAAAAAAGATTTAGAAACACTTTATAACCACAAAAAAGAAAAAATAGAAACACTCAGTTAGAATCCATGTGACATATGAACTCTCATGTATTTTATTTATTCCTTTTTTTTTTTGGCAAAGTATTTTTATCTATTCAGTTACAAATAACAAAATTTTTTTGGATAAACATTATACTTCTTGGAACAAAATATCTATATAAACCTCTATCAGTCTCTACTCTACCATTCCAAACAAAGCAAAAGAATAAAATAGAAGAAAAACAACAAGTGATTAAGATGGAAAAATCTAAGCCCTCTGCTCCAACTAATCAAAGGTACTATTCCTCTAATTTAACATCATGCATATTATTCTTTTTCACTTTTTATTTCTCATAATTTAAGAAACCTATATACAAATTTAGATGTATTTATGTATGTATGTATCTCTCATCAACATATACACAATATTGTTTTAGCAATTCTGGAAAAGACAACAAACATCATGCGATTGCGATAGAACAACCTAATTCCGTTAATCCAAATGATCCAAACAGGTACAATTCTCTAATATTTACATGTATCTAATCTCATGATGAACACTTAAATATATAGGTCTGCGAACGACAACAAAGGGAAGCTTCGAATGGTAATTATTTTGTCTATAATATTATGCTTGCTATTGGCTATCTTCCCTGCACTAAAGATGTCATCAAATGGAGTTGAACTCAATGGGAGTGTTCTGATAGCATGCATTGTCTCTATTGTTTTATCTCATATACTATTTATGATTTGTGGTGTAATGGCGCCCAATGTGAAAGTGTCCCCTCGTAACAATGAGTTGTTTGGGATCATATTCATACTTTTGCTAACAACTGCAACATCATTGATAGAAGTGTGTCTTGTTTCGCGGACGGCTGCTATCATCATTCTGATCTTATGGGTCATCTTATATATAGTAATCTTCATTCTTGGATGGGAAGTGATTTGGAATGAAGATATACGATTCTCAACAGGAATTCAAAAATGCATAGCAATTACTTGGATTTTATTTCTAATTTATACTGCTATCAGTATAATTAGGGCTGTGCATGGTTTCAAATCATAATTTTGTTTTTTTTCTCCCGTATGGACCAATGTTTTTTTTTTTTTAAATAATTTTGATAAATCAATCCTTAATTGTTTGTTGGCCCTTGCAGATTCAATTAATATAAAGTTATTAAATATATATCTTATTATGTTCAATTATTTTTTTCAAAATTTCAACATTAATGAATTGTTTCTATTAAATATATATTTTTATTTGATATATATATTGATGAATTGGTAGTACAAGGAGTACATTCAATCCTTATTACAACCTCTAAAAGGACAAGAGGCAAAAAACAACTAAGGATAAAAGTTGAGAACAAAGACAAAAAAAACTCCACATAAATGGGAAAAAAGGCACACAAACAGAGACGCGGGCAACATAAGAGCCACTAGGGGGCAAGGGAAAAATAACGGGCACACCAAAACCAGAGGAGCCCCTTGCACGAACCAGCAGCAGCTGTAGAAGGCCTACACGAACAACCAAAACATCACCGGACCATACCGTCTCCTGGGTTTCAAACCCACTCATAAAGTAAACATGGACCTCCACCGTCTTATGTAAAAATCATTGTCGAGAGAACCTTTGGATGGACTCCACCGCAATGCCCACAACCGCTTCACTATTGTTAAAAACTCTATCGTTACGAGTCCTCCAAATTACCCAAATGATAACCTTTCCTCAACTTCTTGTTCCTACCACTATCAACTAACAAACCAAAAGACATGCTTATCAAAACAAAAACAAAAAAAAAAACCAAAAGACATATGAACATTTGGAGGGAGAGCAATCCCCACGCCAAGCCAACGGCAAACCGCATACCACACTTCCGCGGAGAAACTACAATGAAGAAAAATATGCCGAGATGTCTCGGTGTGCCCTCGACACAACACACATTGTACATCATCATGCTATAGAATTCCTCTCCGGTATAAATTATCCTTGTGGGTGTTCTATCTAACAACAATTGCCACGCCAGAACACTAACCTTTGATAGAGCCGCTACCTTCCAAATTCTAGCGAACGCACAAGACTCCGCAGGGGTTAACTCGGGACTATTCAAGAGAAGCTTATCAAGGGAAACATATAGAGACTTGACGGAAAATTCCTCCTCCACATCCGGAAGCCACTCCCATGTAAGAGAGGAGAAAAATATGTTAGTTAGATTTGAAAAGGATAAAGCCAAAAAAAAAATTGGAAACAAACTTCCTGCTCATCTTAATCATTTGACTTTTTTTTTGTAATATAGGAAATTAGTTAGGTTTAGAGTGATAAGCCAAAAAAAATTGAATTTTATTTTGCAAAATGACTATTATATTTATATCCATAAGCCTAAGAAAATTACTGTATAAGTTTAACCAAGAATATTTGTAAAATTTTGCTATAATACCATTTTTTTTATCGTTGTAGTTTAATTCTACATTCTAATTAATTTTCTATGAATCATTTCCGTAGATTTTGTGGCTATGAAAAATCTTGCAATGTTCGAATTAACCTTTTATTTTTGGTTATATCGTTCGAATTAACTTTCTACAACACAACAATAAAAACTTTGAATTGCAAACAAAAGAAAAAAATTATGATTTTCTCCATGATTTAGATACACTCACATGATTCTTCAGCGCTCATCCATATCACACATGAACTCTCACATATTTTAGCTACTCCGTTACAAATAACAAATTGTTCTTTTTTTTTTTTTTGAATGAATAACAACGAATTCCTTAAAAAAATTACATTTAGTTGAGAACTCACCCATTTCACTCAACTACTTTCAACACTACCTACTATGACACTCCTATATATTAGCCATGATAAACATTAGAAAGCACTCGTACTGAAACGTAAACCTCTCTATATACCTACCATTCCAAACAAAACAAAAATAATAGCTGAAAAACAACAAGTGATTAAGATGGAAGAATCTTTGATCAAAAAAAAAATTACCATAGAATCTAAGTCCTTTGCTCCAACTAATCAAAGGTATACTTTTTCTCTTTTTTTTTTTTTTTTTTTTACAAAACCTTTTTCCCAATTTAACATCATGCGTTCATGTAATTCTTTTACATCACTTTTTATTTCTCATAACTTTATAAACCTATACATACAAAATTTTATTTTTACTTTAACTATACAAACTTATGATGTATGTATACATGTATATATCTCAATCATCAACATATACACATTATTTTTTATAGCAATTGTGGAAAAAACAACCGAGATCGTGTGATTACGATGGAAGAACTTGATGATGAAGACTATCCATGCAGGTACAAAGTACAAACAATTCTCTAATAGTCTAATATAAATTTACATGCTTTTCCAGCAATATACGTATGTATGTATGTATCTGATTAATCTTATGAACACTTAACTGTATAGGGATAACAACATTGAAGTAGTAACTGTGTCATCAATAATAATATGCGTTACATTGCTTATCTTCCCTGGAATAAAGATGTACTCAAATGGTATTTATTTCGATGAGCGTAATGCGGCAGGATTAATGGTCTTTTTTGTTGGTTGTTATCAAGAATTGGTGTTTTTGGTGGCAGCATGCTGTCGTAGCAACAACATATTTAGCATCATATTCATACTTTTGGTAGCAAGTGCAATATCATTAATAGAAGTGAATATTGTTATTCCGTTAGTGGCTTCCTTTCTTTTGGTCGTTTGGGTCATCCTATTTGCAATGCTTTTCTATGCTAAAAGGGACTTGATATGGAATGAAGATATAGTATTAGTATTATCAAAAAGAATGCAGAAATTCATAGCATTTATTGTTTGGATTGTATTATTAGTTTATGTTTCTATCAACATGGTGGAAAGTTTCAATTCAAAAAGAACATGGAATTAATTTGTTCATCTCATTAGAATTAGAATAAAATACACTCAATGTAGTGTTTTTTGGATTTGTATTTGTTCAAAGTTTTTTGGATTGCTTTCTATGCACATATATAGTATACCGCTCTCAAAGGATTCAACTCCACAATGCTATATATATGGTGAGTGCTATTATGATTGATGATTTTTATAAGTGAGCGGTTCCTCCTAGTTTGGTGGGTAGTTAATTTAAGAAACCTAATTCAGATATTGATAGCAATTACTTGGATCTTATTGCTAATTCATGCCACTATGAGTATAGTGGATACTTTCAAATCATAATTTTGTTTTGGCAAATGCTAACAAGTACTTTCGGGCATTTTTTAAGGTTTTAAATAGTAAGTTTTTTATAGATTTTTTATAGAAATTTGTAAAGGCTACTTTTTTATATAATTTTTTTTTTTAAAATAAAATGCTTAAAGAGTATCCGGAAGTACTAGTTAGCAAGACCGGTTTGTTTTTTTCTCCTATATGGGACCAATATGTAAGGTAGAAATTTATGGGGAGTGGTTATGGTGCATAAGTTTTTTCCTTATGCACCGTGCATAAGTAATGAAAATTGCTTATTGTATCCCTAAAATGCTTAGTACACCTCTCAAATTACTTAGCGCACCCCTCAAATTTCTAGCACACCCCTTAAAAATTTGAGGGGCGCGCTAAACAATTTGGGGGTGCATTAGAAATTTGAGAGGTGCGCTAGAAATTTGAGGGGTACACTAAGCAATCTAAGATATTTATGCACGGTGCATAAACATATGGCTTATGCACCATAACTTGTACCAAATTTATGTATGATTTTGATGAATCAATCCTTAAATGGTGGCCCTTGCAGATTTAATTAATATGAAGTAATTAAATATAATTGCAAAGCTTATTCTTCTTGTGTTTGTGTATTCACTATTCAACATCTTATTTATATCCCACTGATATGTTCAAGCAGCACCCTTCACTACACCAAAACTATCATCAACAATTAATTAAATATTAGTTCGTTCAATAGTAATTGACGTTTTATTTGATATAAAAAAGATTGTAGTACAATTTTTCACAACTGCGTTTGAGAGGGAAACTGACTCGTCCTAAATTCTAGACTAATTCAGAGCAAGAAAAACATGATTAAACTGACTAATTCATATTCCTTAATCATTATCTCAACTAATCAGCTTAAATTAAGTTAACTAGTTGAGCTAAGGATTAATGAACTAAAGATTAAGGAGTTAGTAGAAATCCAGAGTTCGAATCTTGACAAAAAAGAAAAAAAAAATTAACAATATACCAACATCTAACTTTTGCTTATTAAAAAAAAACAACTTAGGAGCGGAAATTTATTTCTTGAACAAGATTAAAATCTGTTTATTTTATGAATCGTTCAATGGAGGGAATCGGTCATCAATTCTCCAACTGCATAAATGTGTGCATTCAATAAAAATCGAACAAAAAGGATAAGAACAACTACAAATTGTCACTAAACAAAAAGGAACAAGCACATATATAATCATTAAACCCATGATCATATCCTTAAAAATAATCATCTTCTTCTGATAAAGCAAGACACACGGCGAGAGTAACATTAACATCAGTGTCAAAAGAAACATATTAACATCAGTTAATCATTACATTATAATCCATAATCATCTTCTGATAGTACTACATATATTATAATTAAAAGTCAACACCCCACAAATTATTACTTCATCTGTTTTTAAATATAAACAAAAGTTAAATTGTATTTGGTCAAAATTCAGGGCAAATATAAAATTGACTTTTGCTTTTTGTATTAAAGTTATAGTATTAAAGTCAAGATAAAACAGGTTTACCTTTGTAGTAGTTTGATTAGTGGTTTTATTTTTTGGTTTGTTGGGGTTCGGTCTAGCCTCCAATTTGTACAAATTTCTCCATTTTTTCCTAGTATATAAGTCTCTTTGACTTATAAGCTATAGATATATGATGAGTATGTCTAGAGGTGCCAATATAATTGAGATGTCTATATATATTTTGATACTTAGATACTCTTAATTTATTAAAAAAAAATAAAGACGGAGGGAGTACTTTTTTACTAATAAAATAGAATCTCACTTTATTTTTAAAAAAATTATTTTCTTATGTTTTAAAATAAAACAAAATCTCACTTTATTTTAAATATATTAATTTAAAACCAAACAAAATCTTAATTTATTTTTTAAAAATATATCTAATTTAAAACCAAACAAAATCTTACTTTATGTATATATCTAATTTTAACATCATGCATATTATTCTTTTTCACCTTTTTATTTCTCATAATTTAAGTAACCTATATACAAATTTAGATGTATGTATATATCTCTCATCATCAACATTGATATTTTTACAGCAATTGTGGTAAAAAAAATGAATATCATGCTATTCCAATGGAAGAACCTAATTCTGTTGATCCAAATGATCCAAAGAGGTACAATTATTTAATATTTACATGTTTTTCCAGCTTTTATACTTTTCTTCATGGTTTTTTACTAAACTCATGAATTAATGTATGTATCTAATCTAATGAACACTTAAATATATAGGTTTGAAAACTACGACAGATCAAGCAACCTTGAAGAAGTAATTGGGTCGTCAATAATATTATGCTTGATATTGTTTATCTACCCTGCACTAAAGATATCATCAAATGGTGTTGAATTCAATGAGAAAGTTGTGATAGCACTCATTGTCCCTATTATTTTACTTTATCAAATATTTATATTTTGTGCTGTGATAATGCGTGATGAGAAAGTTGTGCCCCCTCATAAGAATGATGTGAAAGTGCCTGAATTGTTTGGGATCATATTCATACTTTTGCTAACAAGTGCAACAACATTAATAGAAGTGAGTATTGTTTCGAGGACGACTGGTATCATCATTTTGATCTTTTGGATCATCCTATATGCATCAATTTTCATTGCTAAATGGAAAGTGATTTGGAATGAAGATATACGATTCTCAAAAGGAATTCAGATATTGATGTCAATTACTTGGATCTTATTTCTAGTTCATGCTGCTATCAGTATAGTGGATAGCTTCAAACCATAATTTTGTTTTCTTCTCCTATATGGACAGATATGGAAAGGTAGAATTTTATGTATGATTTTGATAAATCAATAGTTAAATGTTGGCACTTGCAGATTCAATTAATATAAACATAATCGCATAGCTTATTGTTCTTGTATTAGTGTATTCAACATATTATTATGTCCACTGACAAGTTCAAGCAGCACCAGTCACCACGCCAAAACTAAAAATATCAACAGTTGTTGATTCCGCTTATTCCGGTAACACGTAGCCGGAAATATAATCTAGTGCACTGATTTGCTTAGGCTTGTGATAGCATGATGACTATGCTAATTTCTTGAGAGAAAAAAAATAAGCTAGAGCAAATTAAACTACATAGTCCTAACTTAAGTTCATATAAAATTCAAAAGTGATTTCTTAAGACATTTCATGTGAATGAATTCTCGCAACCACAGGAAAATGGTAGTTTTTTTTTTTTAAGGTAGTGATGATAACTTGATGCATGATTTTATTTTTACTCTTAGTATAGGTAGCACTTGCATATATACACAATCTCACATATGGTAGTGACACATTTAGAAAATTTTTGATGGCTAGCACTGCTCTGCATATATATGCATCAAGATTCAAGAGTACTCAAGGTTATTAACAATGGCAAATAATTTCATTTAATTTTATTAGTTTAATAAAATGTAATCTCCAAAATGTACTCCGTAAAAACTAGTTTGTTTTATGAATTGTTCAATCGAAGGAATCGGACGGTCATCACTTCTCCAGGAAATAGACTTGGTAATCAAAGCCTGTTATTTTTTTTAAGAACAATAAAAGACTTTATTTAAATTGTCACAGAACAAGTCTTTATCAAAAAATGATTTAAAAAATCAGCATAAGATAAGAACAACTACAAATTGTCACTAAACAAAAAGGAACAACCACATATAATCAATATAAACCCATGATCATATCCTTAAATTTTAATTTTTGACAGAAAAAATAATCATCTTCTGATAAAGCAAGACACACGGCGAGAGTAAACATTAACATCATTGTCAAAAGAAACATTAACATCA
This sequence comes from Trifolium dubium, assembly GCA_951804385.1. Lineage (NCBI taxonomy): Eukaryota > Viridiplantae > Streptophyta > Magnoliopsida > Fabales > Fabaceae > Trifolium > Trifolium dubium. The sequence continues at coordinate 1,025,415 of OX638063.1, read as the reverse complement.
ATTAATCATTATAATCATCTTATCTCATACTCCACTTAGTATAATTAAAAGTCAACACCCCTACAAATCATTTCTTTTTCAATACTATTTTAAATCTTCATCATATCTTTTTCTTCCCTTGTTTATTAAAATAATTTTTTTAGTTGAGATTAAAGTATCCATCGGCCACCGCCAAACTGCAGTGATTATTTTTTTCACTAGATTTGAGCCACTTCAAATAATTAAATAGCTGACACAGAGATTTAAAATTGACATGTATCCAAGACGAGGATCGAATCATCAACTCTTAATTAAGAGATGATGAACTTCAACCGCTCAATCACTATTTATCAAAATAATTTTCTATTAAATAATAATAAAAATAATAATCATCATTTTTAAGTTTGTAACCAAAAAAAGAGTTTAATAATAAACTGATTTCAATTTTTTCTTTCATTTTTCTGTTTGTTTTTTCTCATTAATTAATTAATTCACTAACTAACTGATTATTGTTTTTTTTAGTTACAACTGATTATTGTTTTTCTTTTTTTTTGACAAAAACTGATTATTGTTTTTCTTTTAATAAAAAAATAGTTATTGTATTTTTAGGTAAATTAATTTGCATAAAAATAAATAAATTAACTGATTAATCAAAATGACTAGTTCACATCTAAAGGGACGTTATAATCCAGCAAATCATATCAAAAAATAAAATTCAATAAATAATTTTCTCTATCCAACTTGTTACCAATTAACCAAACTTGACCTTTTCTCTATCCTTAAAATCCCATCTTTTTATTCATAATCATTCTTAAATATTGAAATTAATTAACACTAATCCAATCCAACAATAATAAGACAAAACCTTCTCATCAAATCCTCCATCAAATTCAGATCCTTTTTCAGTTGGTAACATAACACAACACAACACAATCATAAACACTTTGTACATTATAAAAACCCAAAACGGTGTCGTATAGAGCTTCATAACAAAGAAAAGAAATATGAAATGTAAGAAACACTCACCGGATCTTTCCAGCACCGTCGGTGTTTGCGCTTCTTGCCTCCGCGAACGCCTCCAGCCTATCCACGAAGCCCAAACCCAGGCCCATGTCCAAGCCCAAGCCCAAATTCAGGCCCAACCATTGCGTCTCTCTGTCTCAGAGAACAATCTTTCTTCACCACAGCCTAATTTTCCAGTTTCTCCGTACGTTACTCACCGGAAATCTGATGAACAACGGCGGGAGGAATTGTTTATAACTCCGCCGCAGGTTGATCCTGGATTCTCCGCCGTGCACGACGGAGGAACGGCAACTGTAACAGCAACAGAAACAGCAACGGCAACGGCAACGGCAACGGCAACGGCAACGGCGTCGTCGAAGAGAAGAATAAGAAGATTCTGGATCTTATCGAGTTTTTTTCGTCCGAGATCTAACAAAACGGAGAATTCGTCTAACGAATCATACGAACCTTCATCATCGGTTTCTCCTCCATCTTCTTCATGGATAACAACGAACGTTCCTGCTCGCCGGAAAAACAACAACCGCGTCAGCGATCAAAAGAGGTGTCGTCAATTAGACCGTGGAGTTTCGTCGGTGGATATTTACGAAGAACGCGATGGATTCGATTCTGGATCGGGACCGGAATCTTCGCCGCGGAATAGGAATAAGACGGCGGCGATTACGGCGGCGCGGAGGTCGAGGTTCGGTTACGCGGGAAAGAGTTTAGCGAGTATGGCGCTGTGTTTGAGTCCGTTGGTTCGGGCGAGTCCGAACCGGCAATGGAATAGTAATAAGGGTTTGGCGCAGGAATTGGGTGTGGGTGGGGTGCACCATATATCTTCTGCGGCTTCATTTTGCGCCAATCGATCAAGGAAGCTTGTTGATCTTGGAAGAGTCGCTTATAAACATTGATTTTACTGATTCATTGATGGCATTGAACGGTAGTAATTTTATTTTACTGTTTCTTTTGTATGAATGAATTCTGTACATGTATTGTACAGTAGTATATACTCTTCATACAAGGTAAATACACAGTTTGTTTCTTTTATAAAGAAACTGAATTTGTATATTATAAGTATCATTGACATTGGTCTGGTGGTATTGACTTAGGACCTGGGAGTGTGCTCTTCGTCTGAGGTCTCAAGTTCGATTCTCTTGGCTAATTTAGTTTCTTAAAAAAAATGTCATTGACAATTTGACATTGAGATGCAATTAATTGCTTATGATAATAATCAATATTTATGTATATTTTATACTCAGTTTTTAGATTCCATAATGCTGTATTTCTTTTAGAGTTAGAAATGTGTTTTCTTTAATTCTAGCTATTTAATTAATCTGAATTCTAGCGAGTTTCCTGTCAAAAAAATAAATATTTTGCTGGTTTTGTAATGCAAAAATAATAGGAATTTACATAATACAGGAAACAATAGTTTTGTCGTCAAACATAATAATTAATTATTAATTAAACAAAGATTGATTGACAGAGGTTGGATAGCTCAACTAATTTGAGTTAAGGGTTAAAGGAGTTGAAATACTTCGTTCATAGACAATTCACTAGGCCTTTCTATAGTTTGAGCTAAGAAATCCGTGGTGAATAGAAAATATTGCATCCCAATATAAGTTCGTCGTGAATTTCATGAAGGTAAAAGGTGAAGTTTTTATGTAGTTGCACGCTGCGACAGTGATTTCTTTAAAATCCTAAAGAGGTAGAACTGTTCTATCTATTAGGGTTGGATTCAAATTGATAGCATTGAGTTTATTTACGTGTTAGATACTTTACATGTAATGCAGCAAGCAATTATCTCGTAACAAGAGTAAATCTTGCTCAACGAAGGTTGAAGAGTGTGTCAAGATTTTGCAGTTCTGTTTTTTTTTTCACTCTGTCAATTGTAACAGACAATACTAGATTGGAACAAATTGCCATGATATTGTGGTCTCTTTAGAAATGCTGAAAAGAGCAGGTTTGGAATGATTGTGGGATGCAAAGTAATTGTGAAATTAAATTTTTAACTGATAACAATGTTGTTGCTCATGATCAAATCTGTTGGGAAAAGCCTCAAACAGAAACAATCAAATGGGATGTAGTTTTTTTCCCCATGATATATCATTATGGGATTTGGCATATGTTTCAGGAACTCGGGTGGTGAATTTGTCATAGGCTAAATCAGGTTGGTATATGCAGTCAAATTTTAGGAAGAAAAAGCTATTGGACTACTTGAATCTTTATAAAAATGGTACAGGTTTTCGGACTACAACGTTTAATTTTTGAATTTGATAGTAAAATTTGTCGTTGATTCATTGAATCACGCAACTCAGAGTATACATGAGTTAAAAAATATTTATCTTGATGTGTAGCCTATAAGCTCGTTTTTATTAAGAGACAAGCAAATGATTATACGGTTGTTCATAGTTTTGCTTTGTAGTGCTGTTATCTGATGCTAGTTCCCATTTAGTTTATGATGCTCCTAAGTTTCCTGCAACCTTGATTCATGACGAAATACAATGAGTTTATTTCCTCTTAAAAAAATTCTACTGAGTTTTTTTTTACTATACACCTATGTAGTTAAGTACGTAGTACCAATGTGAAGTTACTATATTATGCACACTATTTCATTCAATTATTGCATTTTGGGTTTTACAGAGAACAATATTAAACTATTGTCATTTCATGCATGTTTGGATAAAATAATTTAGATGTAAACTTGTCCGATCATACAAACTTTACGTAGGTCCAACTTCCAAGTGGAAATGCACTCGGTTAGTATAAATAAGGTCTTTAATCTGAGTTTTATGGATTGATTCAAAATGTAGTTGAAACTCATTAAAAGTGATCATATAGATTTTCCGATGAAAATTAGTCATTGACAAAGTGGATGAATATATTTAACACATATGACGAGGCTGATTGAGGAAGTGTCTGGTATTGAAATAAATAGTTGCATATTGTGTGGCAAGGTTTGTGCTAGTTGGTTGTATGCCTTTGTACGGCTACTAGGTGAAGCACTGAATTGAGCATTTGTAGATGTGCTTGGCCTATTTATCTTGCTTGGTTTGTAAATCAAAATATTGTATTTTGTTGAGTAAATAATAAGGTGAAATTTCTGCAATTCTTGTAGAAGGTGAATAGAATTGCTTTCACTATATGTACCAAAGAAAAAAAAAGAATTGATTTCACTATGATACTCGATTTAGACCATTTAATAAATTTCATTTCACTTATCAGAAAAGAAATTAGTTAATGATTTTTTGTTTGTTACCGTAATATTGGTATGACAAGATAAAAATCACTATTTTTACTCATTACTCGTGTGTCTTCCGCCAAATATATATAGAATAACCCTTTTTTTTCATCCACTAAAAGTAGAACACATAAGCATTTTTGCTTTTCGTTAAATTTTATTTTCTAACAAATAGCAAGGTTGTTATTGTTTTACATGTTTAACATTCTACACAGAGAAATGTGCACGAATCATTAAAACGAGAATGGCAAGAAACAAATATCCACTGCACGTTGCATAGACTAGTAGTAGCCCATGATTTTTAAATAGAAAGAAACATGTAAAAGAAGTATGGAAGTGTGAGACCCACAGACAAGATGATGCAAAGGCAATTACAATTTGCATACGTAGCATTTTAACCAAAATAATGGCATCGTGTGACCTCGCTATAGGCATTTTTTTTATATCGGAAAGACAATATAGGCAATTTTTTTTTTTGAAATAACAAATTTATTAAACAACTCTTAAATAAGATGTACAAGAGATACGCACAATAAAATATACAACAAGAAGGGACAAACAAAAACTCTGTCCAAACAACACCAACCGGGCATAAAACCCGTCAACCCACCCCTTAACGAGAGGAAAATGCTATATGAAGCAAAAAATCTCTTCCCGAAATTATCCCGAATGGTACTAGACTAGGGAAATAGACAATATATGCAGTGTTTCGGTTTAACACAGAGCTTTATTTTTTGGGTGGAGTCTAAGGTGAGGGTGCTTGTTAAATTCCTCACCCGTGTACCACCATTTTTAACCACTAGATTAAATAAGTGTATATGATTTAAATGTTGATTGCTACATTGAATTTAGTCTCCCCTCTATGTTCATCTCTCTTCTCCGATCCTACTATCTCTCTCCACCGTTTCTTCATGTTTTCCCATCTCAAATCTCATCTTCAATCACATTCATTTTCTTTATCCTCGACTTAAAAAAATGTTTGGTTAAACCGATTGCCACCACTTGCAACTTCTCAAACACTGTTCATCTTCTATGCCTATTTTTTAAAACGGATCACATATAAACAACAATTGACCCGAACCGTTTTTGCATTTTTTAAAACGCAGTGCAACAATTTTACACAAGTTTGTCCGTGAAGATAAATATTGGAAAAACCCCATATTAATTTTGAATTTAATTCATTCATGGGCAAAAGATGAGACTTAAAACTTTTATGGCTTTGTCAAAAAAATTGTGCATATCAAGGTTTTAATCAGTTCTAATAACAAAGTCAAATTTGTTGTTGATTTGGTTTGACAAAATGCAGCTTGACCGCCGCATCCAAATAGTTACATGGTGAAATCTTCGTTTTCATATCAATCTCATGAGCAATCCTGTTGACTCGCCCAACACGAAGGTCATCAAACACCACCATCATAAAATCATAAAACCCCGCCGCAAATTTAAAAGGGAAGAACCACCGCCGTGTAAATGACAACAACGGCGCGGCTTCTCCCACCGCTGTGTTGATTCGCAGCTGTTCGTCACAGTGGAGATGATTCAGGAGACAGTCCAATGGATTTTGTATTAACTGTAATCTTTATTAAAAATAAAAAATAAAATTTAATGATGCAATCATATATAAAAATATAAAATATTCTTTTTTTTTAATCTGAACCATTGATTTAATCTCAACGGTTGAAAATGAAAATTCTTACTCCCTCACCAGTGAGGGACTTATTTGCTACCTCACCCTAGCATTCACCTACTTTTTGATCATCACAAGCAATATACATGTGGTAGATACACTTGATCAAGAATTAAAAATAGCTCTTTAACAAAAGGTAAAAAAAAAAAAAATTAAAAAAATCCATTTTTAATTTAAAGTACAAATAACATAAATAAAACAGTAACTACAGTAACATAAGATTAATATTCAAATCAATAACAATATAATACTTTCTGTCTCGTCTCGTGATTCTAGATTAATTATTAGGACATTTACATGTAATGTACAGAAACCGGAGTTCAAACCTGGTGTTTACATTGATTTTTGGTAAACAACCGCTAGTTTGCAATGCTTGAGAGACCAACTAGAGAATCTCGGAACATGTTTGTGCATTTATTGTTCAAGTTTAAAGATAACAATGTTCATTAATGCAAATGAACAAGTTTGTTTGTTTAAAGTAAAGTAAATGATAAAAAGGTAACTTGTTTGACAAGAAAAGTAAAAATACTCAAGATTGAGTACGTATTGACAAGAAAAGTAAATGATTCAATGAAGTAAAAGGCAATAAATGTAAATGAAAACATGTAAATTGCATTGAATTTAAAAGAAAGTGATCACAAGATCATACATTGTTCCTCTTGTTTTCCTTTCGCTCGAACGCTTGGGTACTCAGAAATTATAAGGATTTTTAGTATGTGAATTTGTGATAGAAATTACATCAAATGAACTACTATTTATAGATAAAATCTAATGCTATCTAATAACGACTAAATAATATCCATTTGACAAGTGTCTTGCCACCTATTCTTCATTCTTGAATGCCAATAGTTGCAAAGTTTGAATGAAGAGTTGCAATGGTTTGAAATTTGAATCTTCAGAAATACTTGAAAAATATGCTAAGTCTTCAAATAGTCTTCGAGTTCGAGTAATCCTTGAATGCTATTCGAATTGTTTGATAACTCGAATCAAATCTTGATTGATTTCTTGGACTTGTAAATATTTTCCATCTCCTGAGATCTTAAAATATTCTCAAACGAGAATATTATTTAAATATATCACTTTTAACCTTTATTGCATCATTAATAATTTGGAAACATTAATTTCCATAATTAAAAGGTTTAGTAATTATATTCAAAGAATAATTAGGGCATATTTTGACTTAACCAAAATATGGGCTAACAAATTGCCCCCAAAAAATGCCAATTTCGATTCGAGTGATTCGAATAAAGAATTTGGCGTTTTTTATTCCACATTTAATGGCACGTGACAGTAATCATGATTATAACCGTCAGCGCGTTCTCCCACTACTGACACCACTTCGCTTTTTCAGTCATCATGGAACACGTGGCGAGTGCGGAAGTTGAAAGAAATTTCGAATTTCTTTTCCAATTATTTTATTCTGCTGAAAACGAACCCTATAAATAGCAATAGGTTACCACTTCAACACTTTTCTGCAACTTTTCTTAACTCAGCTTCTTCATATTCTCTACTCACTTCTCAGATCTCGTTCTCAACTTCTCATAAACCATTTTGTAATCTGTTCGTTTGATTAGAACATTGAACTTGCGTTTGATATAAACCAACAAATTTCAGATCCCTTTTCTGTACCAGATCTGTAAAAAATCAAATCTTTCACTACACTGTTCATCTTCCTCGTCATATTTCAATGGTTGAACAACAAGAGTTGATCCCCGTTCCCTTTGCTGGTAAATGGAATCAAACGATTCGCAAGGCTAATGATATTGAGGTGGTTCCTGAACCACATGGAACTAAAGACGAACAAACACGTTGGGAGGATGAATTGATAATTCCTTTCTCAATTGCTGATGACGTGTTTGCGTTTGGAGGTCCATTCCCAGATGAAAACACCCTAAAACCCTCATTTTCTGAGTTTTTTCCTATTCGAGAAACTTTTGAACCAAAAATCTTTAGTACTGACCCTTTCAATTTTACTTTTATTCGAAAACCTCACAATATGTGGAGATCCGCTCCCAATTGTGAAAATCCTACGTATGTGAAATGGCTTGATCGAGTCGAGGAATCTTGGGGAGATTATTGGAAGAACTTAGGGATTTTTGACATAATTCAGATTTCGAGGTATGGCCCTCCTTATCAACAAGAAATGCTGACTGCTGCGCTAATGTTTTATGAGAGAAGTACCCACACTTTCCAATTCCCTTGTGGAATGATGACTCCCACATTGCTAGATGTAGCTGCTATTACTGGCCTGAGGCCTAGTGGGGAAACATTCGATCCCTCGAAATCTGGCAAAAATACTTTCTTCAAGCTTAATGAAAAAACTTTCTATAAGTTTATTCAGGAGCATCATGGTAAGGGCGAAGTTTCTGAAGAGGAGCATGTGGCATTCCTCACTTTCTGGTTAGCCCTTTATATTTTCTGCTCGAAGTCATTACAAGTGGCTCAAATGTATATTCCTTTAGCTATCCAAATTCATGCAGGCCAACCATTAGCACTTGGGCGTTTGCTTCTTGGGATATTGTACGAATCTATGGGTGAATTCTGCGATAGCCTCAAGAAAGCAAAGGATGGGGCTTCTTTTCCAGTATCAGGACCACTATGGCTGTTACAATTATGGCTCAATGCCACCTTCACAAGGGAAATGGGATTATCAATCCCAACCAAACTTCAGGCTATAGTGACTAACCTCTCGATCGAAGGGGTTAGACTGGATGCATTAACCCCTAGCTCGAATGAGTCTGATCCACAAAAACTTTTCATTAAGTACATGAAAGTTTTTCTGAATTTCAACCAATTCCTACCTCATCATACCCCCTTTGTAAGGAGAGAAATAGGACCAGCTTGGCTACAAGATGAATTTCCAGCCACTAATCCTGACAATGCTGATGAGGTAAATGAATTATGGCAGCACTACTTGCATCCAACTGTTCTGTCCTGTAGAATTGGTAGCAACTCGAACCACCATATCCTGGTTGGATATCAGCCTAACCTAGTCTCGAGGCAATTTGGATTGTCTCAAGTCTACCCCAAGTGCTTATTCAAAAGTGCCAAGAACATGGTGATAGGAAACGAAGTTTCCAAGGACTTGTTCGAGAAATACTTTAACATTCTTGGCAACGTTGCTTATAATGTGAACCCTATCGAATTCAACCATTCATACTATTGTACTGAAAAATTCTTCAATTGGTGGGGCAATCACTATAATAAGCATATCGTTGGTGATGTTCGAGCTAACATCATTAGGCTGAACAGTGGGTTTATAAGGCAACAAATTCAAGACATACAAGAACAACACGAAAACAAAGGTACGTTGTTTTAGTCATTGATGCCAAATAGTTTGTCTTACATTTCCCTTATTCGAATTCTGATTTGTTATCTTTTTAGGGAAAGAAGTAACTGGAGGACCATCACAGCCTGCTCCTCGAACGATAAAACCTAAAAGTAATAGAGGCATTCACCTGGCTGATGATGAAGATAGAAGACAAGCTGATAAAGAAGAGAGAAGAAAGGAAGAGGCCAGAACCAAAGCAAGAACAGACAAGGTAAAATTTTTCAACTCTTTCTTTGATTCGAGTCATGCCTAAACATTCTGTCTTCTATGCTTATGCTAGATAATGAGAGAGAAACATACTGCTAGCATTGTTAGGCCTTCTAAGGAAAACCAACTTCCACACATAATAGTTCATGAAGATGAAGTCTCATTCAAAGACCTATTGTTTTACTAAGCTTTCTCTTTTCCCTATTTATTGTTCTTTATGTTTTTCACTCTTATTGTAGGGAACTGAACCTGAAAAACCCTTGAAAAGGAAACATAAGCATATTACCCCAGAAGGTAATAGTGCTCCAAGCAATACAGTTGCAGCAGATCCTGCACCCCAATCATCCAAAAAACACAAGAGCCATAATAGTAAGAAGACTAGCTCCTCGAATGTTGAGTCGAGCAAGGAACAAAAAGAGGAGAAGGGCGCTGAGAAAGCATCAGAAAACTCTACAGTAGTGAGGGAAGTGAAGAAGAAGAAGAAAAAGAATCAAGGACATTCTAAACCTTCTAGATCTTCTAAGTCTGATACCACCAGTACTGCTCGAGTGGATCATGACCTCACTGTAGAGGATGAGGACAATGCTGCAAGAGTAATTAATAATGAAACAACTCAAGGCAATCCTCCACTTTCTCCAGTGTTAGAGCAAATTTCTCTAACGCCTGCTCTTGAGGAAAGAGAAAATTTAACCAAGGTTGAAAATGACAAGGTAAGTCATTTCTTGGTTCATATGCTCGAATGAACATGTTAACCAATTTTCTCAATCTTTACACATTGTATATTTTTTGTTCAGAATAAAGCTGCTAATGAGCCTTCTGCTGGGAAGAATAGAAGTCCTTCTCCAATGGAGAAATATATTGGAGCTAAGTATGGGCAGGTAACTATTCTTTACATCATTGCCAATATATTTAGCATTTTGATCTTGGTCCTGTTTAATGGTACAAGTATTCTTACTTCAGGTCAATTCGAATGTTCAACTTGATATTGGTCCCCCTGTCTATATGACTCAAGCTGAAGCCAACATTATATTCGAGAGGGAAACAGGACCAGTCGATTGGACAAACCAGGCTGAGACAAAGCTGCCAACTCCAACCCCAAGTATAGCTTCGAGTGATTCTGCTGAAGAGGAGGAAGAAGAGTCCATTGAGGAGGGAGAAGATATCGATGGAGATGAGGATGATACAATCATTAGGGAAGCTCAAGCTGGTGGTCCAGAAATCCTGTCAGTTTCTTCTACTTCAAAGCTTTCTGCAAGCCTTGGGGTTCCAGAGGAAACTTTCTTGGATATGCAGAAAACCAACCCATCAGCAGCACTTGATCTCCTCTTCCAATCAAGGTCACAATCCCAATCCTCTAGTGAAAAAACTAATGGAGTTTCCTATCCCTCTAATGCAGAAATTCATGCCAATGTCAAGCAAGACTCTCTACTTCTAAAGTTGAAAACTGAGTATGGCTTGCAAAATGTATTGCTTGCACTCGAGGAAAATCCCTCCAAGGCCTTCGAATACTTAGGATTTTTATCCAAGTTACGCAATCCTCTGACTGATCCTCTCACATTCTGCAAAGTAATTCAACTCGAAGGCGTGATTGATCAATATGCTAAGGTAGTGCAGAAGGAAAAAGAACTCAATGCTAGAATGAATGCTCAAAAGCACACTCAGGCAGACCTGCTGGCTAAAGCTCAAGAGGCACAGCTCGAAGTTGCCCGAATTCGAACAGAAGCTGCTGCAATCCAGACACCAAGCCTCATAACTTGTAAAAATAATATTGCTGCCTGGGAAGCCAATATTGTTGATCTTCAAAGACAGATCGAGGATTACCAGCTTAAAATATCTGAAGAGCGCAAAACTCAACAGGCAATCGAAGTTGAGATCAATCAACCCTTCCAAGCTGAGATTAATGCTAAAAGTAGAGAAGGACTCAAGGCTTTTGATACTTCAGTTGCTATTGCAGAAGAACTCCAGAAGCTCGAAAATGACCAGCAGACACTTAGCACTGAAAAAATATCCCTCAAAGCTTTATATCAAGAAGTAGCGGCTGCCTTGTAATTTGCTTTATGTCTAGAACAATTTTTTGTTTCTATTTGGGATTATAGTTGTAATTTGACAATGCCCTTCTGTGGCAAATTTATTTTCTTTTATTTGCCATGTCTTTTATTTGTTCTAAGTTTTTATTCTGCGTTTATATTCAATTCGAGCAAAGCTGGTTTATATTTTTTTTAAATATTTACCATTTATTCCCAACATATGTTTTTTCAATTTCATAAGCACCATTTGAAAAAACTTGAACAATTTTAAATGGACCTTCCCAATGCGGTGACCATTTGCCTAAAACTCTATCTTTTTTATCCATAGGCAGGATAACTTTCCAGACCAAATCTCCTGAGCTGAAAGCTTTTGACTTAACTTTTTTATTGTAAGCTTTGGCAACTCTATCTTTTTGCCTAGTTATGTGTTCTAAAGCTTGTAACCTTTCTTCATCCAAATCAACCAATTCATCCAACATCATTTCCCAATATTGGTCATGTGGTATCTCCATTTGCCTTTGTATTCGAAATGATTGCATATTAATTTCAACAGGTAAAACAACATCATGACCATATGTTAATCGAAATGGTGTAGTATTAGTTGATTCTCTAGGAGAATTTCTACATGCCCATAAAACTTGATCTAAAGTTTTATGCCAATTTCTTGGCTTTTGAGCAATGTGTTTTTTAATCAAATTAATGATAATTTTATTTGCTGCTTCAACTTGACCATTTGCTTGAGCATAATATGGTGTTGAAGTAAGCAACTTAAATCCAGTCTCATTGGCAAACTCTTGCATTTTTGTACCAGTGAAAACTGAACCTTGATCAGTGGTAATTGTTTCTGGAATACCATATCTATAAATAATGTAATTTTGAATGAAATTAATTACTGCCTCTTGATCTACATTTGGTAATGGTATTGCTTCAATCCATTTAGTAAAGTAATCAATACCAACTAGAATATAACGTTGGTTTTTTGATGAAGCAGGTTTAATTTCACCAATTAAATCCAAAGCCCATCCTCGAAATGGCCATGGTTTTATTATAGAATGTAATTCACTTGCAGGGACATGTTGAATTCCTGCATGTATTTGGCATTCCTGACAACCTTTAGCAAATTCTATGCAATTTTTCAACATAGAAGGCCAATATAAGCCTTGTCTAAACAATAACCACTTCATTTTGTGGCCTGCTTGATGAGCACCACAAATTCCACTATGTACATCAGAGATTGAAATGAAGGCTTCAGATTCACTAAGACATTTTAGTAAAACACCCTCAGTTGTGAAATTCCTGGCCCTCAGTAGTAGAATGCTTTAGCAATTGCTACAGCGTCTACTCGCAACACAGACAATAATAAAAACGATAAAGGACAGAATGTAAATAACACAAGAGTTTGTTGACCCAGTTCGGCGCAAACTTGCCCTAATCTGGGGGATACCAATCCAGGAGGAATCCACTACTATAGCCCTAGTTCAAATCACGTAAACGACCCGTTTACTTCTTCTCGCCTAGCAACTACCTTGTGCAACTCAACCTAGGAACTCCTAGGTCAAAGGCGCCCCGCCTTACTCCCCTACTTACAACACAGACACACCGTGTTGTTCTTAATCAACAAACATATAATGGTGAGAACACACTCAAACAAGTCGATCAACTCCGTGCTTAAAAGCTTAAGAGTAATCACTCAATAAATACAACAGCCTATGTCTTTAGCATGTATCAATTCGAGGATACAAGAAAAGACTCACACAGTTCACTAGAAAAAATAAACAACACACGCTTTAGTGAACACAACAAATTCCCACGAAAACCTAACTAGGTTTTACACTTGTATTTATAGAGTCTTCATGCTGGGCTTTACTTGTTCCTTAAGAAAAGGAGTCTTCAGTAATATATCCAATAAATCTTCAGCGCCAAACAAAAAATTCATAAAATATATAAAATATATTTTAGAATTAAATCTTCACACACAAGGTTACTTGTGACACAAGGTACGCGTGCTGTGCCAGCTCCGCCCTAACAAAAATATATTTTCCAGCAAAAATATAATTTCTGAAACGAATCTTCTTAAAAGATATCTTCTGGAAATAACAAACAAAAACGCGCACGTGTCTAGAAGCTTCCGGTCACAACGTACTCAGTTGCTACAGCATTTTCTAGAGCATATGACAAAATGGGTTTTTGCAAAATTATAGCCAACACAAAAACCGCCAACAAGTTGTCTTTTTAAACAACTCATTTCCAATAATTACATAGCTTAAAGCCCTGTATTTTATTTTTCTATCTACCTGACCAACAGGGTTTTGTAAATATTCTACTATTGGTTTTCTCCAGTCACCATCTACCAAGTTATCAATGGTAAAAATGTCAGCGCATTCATACTCTTCTTTATTCGAGTAATTATCAGCACTTTGTGGTGATTCTGCCCCCACATGTTTTTCCATTGATAATTCTGAAGCTAATGGTTCATGAAAAACCAATTTTTCTTTAATCTCAATCAATTTATTCAAGTTTTCTGGAGAAACTTTATAACCTGAAGCTATTTGAGCCAAGTCATTAGCTTCTTGATTCTGTAGCCTAGGAATGTGTTCAAATTCTACAGACTCGAATCGATCCAGTAAAGTGCTAGCAATCACAAAATACTTAGCCAAATGTTCCTTAATACATTTGTATTCTTTGGTTAATTGCTTAATCACCAATTCTGAATCACCTCGAATGACAATGTTTTTTGCCCCCAAGTCTATTAAAAGTGCAAGACCTGCAATTAAGGCTTCATACTCCGCCTCATTATTGGAACAAAAACCATTTATTTTATACTTAAACTTAGTTGGAATTTGTATTGGAGATATTATTAAAATCCCAATTCCAGTTCCATGCTTATGTTTGGAACCATCGAAATACAAAATCCAAGGCTGTGTTTCCACATAACTTAGTGGCATTTCAATCACTGAGTGATCGACCAAAAAATCTGCCACTATTTGACCTTTTTTATCTCTTAAAGGTTTATATGTAAGTAAGTATTCTGTTAGAGCCAGAGCCCATTTACCAATTCTACTATGTAAAATTGGTTTTAAAAGCATATGTTTAATAATATCAAAATGAGAATAAACATAAACTTCAATAGGCTTTATATAATGCTTAAGTTTGATACAAGAAAAATATAAACACAAACATAATTTTTCTATAGCATTATATCTAGTTTCAGCATCATTTAATACTCTACTTAAATAATATATAGCTTTTTCAACACCATCTTCATCTTCTTGGGCAAGCATGCTACCAATAGTTGAATCAGATGCTGATATATACAACTTCATTGCCTTGTTTCGAATAGGAGGCATTAGCGTTGGTGGATTAGCCAAGTAAGATTTGATATCTTCAAACGCTTTTTGTTGATCTTGCCCCCAATGAAATTGATCACCCTTTTGCTTTCTAAGTAGTGGAGAGAATGGATGAGCCTTCCCACTTAGATTCGAAATGAATCTTCTCAAAAAGTTGATCTTTCCCAATAGGGATTGAAGTTGTTTCTTTGTCTTTGGAGGCTGAGTTTCCATAATAGCCTTTGTTTTATTTTGATTGATTTCTATGCCTTTCTTATGCACCACAAAACCAAGGAAATCCCCTGCATGTACACCAAAAGCACATTTTAGTGGATTCATTTTTAATCCACATTTTCTCATCCTTTCGAATGATTTTCTAAGATGATTCAAATGATCATCACTAGAAGAGGATTTCACAACAATATCATCAATGTATACTTGCATAAAGGCATCAATAAAGTCATGAAAAATTAAATTCATTGCCCTTTGATATGTGGCACCAGCATTTTTTAGACCAAATGGCATAACAACCCATTCATAAGTCCCCAATGCCCCAGGGCATCTAAATGCTGTTTTAGCCACATCTTCTTCAGCAATGAAAATCTGGTTATAACCAGAATAACCATCAAGCATGCTCAGGTACTCGAACCCTGCTGCTGAATCAACTAGCATTTCTGCTACTAGCATTGGATATTCATCCTTAGGTGTTGCATTATTTAAATCTCTGAAGTCTATGCATACCCTAAGACTACCATTTTTCTTAATAACAGGCACAATATTTGCTAACCATTCAACATACCTTGTAGTTCGAATGAATTTGCTCCTTAGCAGTCTTTCAATCTCACTTTTGATCTTGGATAAGATCTCTGGGTTGAATCTCCTTGGTAACTGCTTGACTGGCTTCTTCCCTGGCTTGAGTGGTAGTCTATGTTCCACCAATTCTCTACTCAATCCTGGCATTTCATTGTAGTCCCAGGCAAAACAATCTTTGTATTCTTTGAGTAGATTAACCAGTTTCTGCTTTAACTTGAAATCAATATTGGCACTTACATATGTTGGCCTTTTAATGTGGCCGTCACCAATATCAATTTCTTGCAAAGGGTCTTGGGCTTGCATTTTAGGATTTAAATTTAATGGATCTTTCTCAAATCCTAAGGGTTCATCATCATAAATGCAATCCAGCCTTTGCTCAATTGGCAACATTTTGCCATTATTTTCATCAATGGTTTCTTCAACCATATTCTGATTTTTATCAATGGTTTCTCCAACCATATTTTGTTCGAGTGCGGCCTCCAAAGCCGTTTCAAGCTTTCTCTCGGCAACATATGCCGTTATCTTGGCCCATGCAGAGGGCTCAGACATCGCTTGACTCTTCATCATTATCCCAACCAGATGGTGGGATTACTCCATCTTCAGGAGGGAATTCTTCAATTACTTCCCTGTCCCAACAGAATCCATGTGTTGGATGGAGCCTCACAGAATGATACACATTATTACTAGTGGCTCCTCGAAAGCCATTATCTCTTTCTCCACAAGGAGAAATTGAAGCTAAGTTTTTATCAAAAGTTTTCTTAGTAATGTGATCCACTTCACATATATAAAAACTTTGATCAGCTTCTATGTTTTCAACTATCTTATCTTCCCTCCAAAGTATTAGCCTTTGGTGAAGGGTGGAGGGCACAGCACCTACCCCATGTATCCACTCCCTTCCTAGGAGCAAGTTGAAACTAGCTTTTGATGGCACAACAATGAACAAAGTTGGCCTTATGGTGCTGCCCACAGCAACATCCATTTGAATGACACCCATTGACTTGCCACTCTTTCCCTCATAATTCGAGAGAACGATATTATGAGAATGCATATCTGTGTCATACATTCCCAATTTTCTCAGCATAAAATGGGGCATCAAGTTAACTGCAGCACCCCCATCTACTAAGACTTTATTCACACCCACACCACCAACTTTAACCTTAATGTATAAAGGCTTTAGGTGGTTCCTCATACCCTCATGAGGCCATTCGAATGTGACTTTTTGTTGCTCTATGCACCCATTATTCATTACATAGAAGCAAACAGGGGTATATTCTTCTAGGTCAGGCTCTTCAAACTCATCTTCAGGGTCAGAAGGTGACCTAACATCATATTCTCGTGGTAAAATGGATACCACGTTAACCAATACATCAAAATTTGGTTCAGAACCAGACTCGAGTAAATCTTCATCAGCCATATCATCTTCCATGTTATCATTAGGAAGCGATATTCTCTCTTTAACAGGCCTCTTCGAGGAAGAGCCTTGATCAGCAATTAAGGCTTTTTCAGCCTTGTTGGGAACTTGTTTATTATTCCCAGAATTGATTTTGTTGCCCCCAGCATGGGCAACTTTTTTTTTGTTATCCCCAGCATGGATAACTTTATTTGTGTTGCCCTCAGCATGGGCAACTTTGTTAGCATTGCCCCCAGCATGGGCAATTTGTTGAGATTTGCCCCCAGCTAGGGCCATCTCTCTTTTTAACTTCTTTTGGCGTTGATACCTACGCCATTGTGTTCGAGTCATTGGGTTCTTTCCTTTATAATTGTTGTTATAAGAAAACCTCTTGGCTTCAGCATTGTTGCTTGAAGCAGCATGACTCGAGCTCCCAATTTCCATCTTCCTTTTCTGGAAGGCTTGGTGTTGGCCAGATGACCATTGATTGATTGGGATGCTATTGGAAGGAACATATGTTTGCCTCTTCCCTAACCTGTCATGGATGAAAAGGTCTTGCTTTACATATTTTCCTTTGTTTGGTCCAGCAGTAGACCATTTGTTTTTGTGACCCACATAGGGCATAACATTCTTTAGGCCTACAGTAGCCTCTTTGTCACACACAGCACTGCAACGAGGGCATAGCATGACTTCAGTATTGTTTAGCTTGCACCTATTCAGAAAATCAATCAGTTCCTCTTCAGCCTGAGGATAGACCTTCTGAACCTTCTCTTCATATTCCTTCTCAGTTATAGCTCGAACTGGAGAAGCTTCCATGGCATCCACCATCAGGCATTCGAATGGCTCAACATACGTAGTCTCAGCCACTTGAAGAGGATCAGTATCCACTTTCATTGGAGGCTTGGATTTTTCATCAAATTTCAGCCTTCCCTCACCTAATGCCTTCTGAACAAGATCCCTGAAAACAACACATTGAGAAGTTTTATGACCTAAAAAGTTATGAAATTTGCAATAACCTCTTTTCTTTCTTTGTTCTAATGCAGGAACTTTTAATCCCTTTTGAACAACTATTTGGCCATCAGCAACCAATAAATCAAAATTTTCATCACATTTAGTAACATCAAAGGTTTAGGTTTTTGCAACATATTTATCATTTTTAGGTTCAACTGGATTTTTTCCATTCGAGGGTTTTAATAACTTGCAAGTGTAAGGAGGTCCTGGCTTTAATACAGCCAAATCTATCTCATTTTCTTCAACCTCTTCACACTCGAACTCGAAGTCATTATCACTCTCATAATGTCCAACATAGGCTATTTTTTCTTTTGATTTATGAAACTTAGAATTTCTAGCCTTTTCACTTTTAAGCCTTTCAACTTGTCTAACTCTATCAGCAAGTTGGGCCATGTCCCTGAGATGTTGAGTATTTAATTTCTTTCGAATTGAGTAGTCAAGGCCACCAGCAGCCATTTCTACTAACTCATGTTCAGGGACTTGAGTAAAGCATCTTGCTTTAAGGAGTCTAAACCTATTGAGATAGTCATCAATAGACTCAAGTGCTTTGCGCCTCACACTTGCTAATTCTTTGAGGCTAATCTTGGTTTGACCCATGTAGAATTGCTCATGGAAAAGTCTTTCCAATTGGGTCCAAGTGTATACAGAATGGGGAGGCAGCGTTGTGAACCAAGTAAAAGCATTTTTTGTTAGAGAATTGGGAAAGTACTTCATCCTCAAATTTGGACCTAAAATCCGTTTTCTTTACTTTTCATATTTAAATACCAAAAATCTTTTATAAAAAAAATATTTATATATCATCGCATCCATTCATTTTCGCCGTAATATTTACGTTTGTTTTGTTCTTTAAAAGTTGTTCATCGTATTTTCGTCGTCGCACTTTTATTTCCGTTTTATATTATTGATTATCATTATTGCCTTTATTTTTTATCATTACCATTTTTACTAACATTTTTCTTTTTACTATTACCTTATCTACTATTTACACTATTATTATTATTATTATTATTATTATTATTATTATTATTATTATGTTAACAAAAAAAGCAAAAAAAAAGAAGAAGTTGAGAATGATTACAACAACAACAACAAAAGCTGCAGAGCGCCCCCCTCCCTAGTTTCATGTTTTAAGCTTGCTCAGTTTCCACTCTTTTCCAAATTAAGCCAAAGTCATCACCAACAATACAAGTAACCAAAAGATCAAGTCACTTCATTCTTCTTTGATATTTGCTAGTCCAATTTTTCTGCCAAAGCACACCACAATCCAACACTCAATTTTATCCATTGAACACAAAGTTTCTTCAATTTGGTCCATAAGTTGAGAAGAAAAAAATCTGAACAAGGGGGGGAGAACTAACCACAATAGCCACCACCAATCAAATCCTCTCTCAACCAATCAAAAAACCAAAAAAAAATGAAAAAAGATTAGGAAAAAAGAAAGAATTGAAGGACGAAGGGAGTAGTAACTCAAGAAGAAACAACAACAATTTATCATCCTTCATCTTCATCATTCATCAAAACCATAAACAATCACCACAACAAATCTCCTAACAATCCATTCCATTTCATTTTCCTTGCTGCAAATTCATCTAAACACTCACAAACTCATCACAATCATCAACAAACACCACCATAAACACCATTTTCGAGCTACTCAAAAACCCATATTTTCAACCACATTCAAAAAATCAAAACTCATACAAACTTCTATCAAACTCATTCCTATTCAATCCATCATCTTCAAAACACTTTCAAACACTACAAAACAACCACAAATCATCATAAAAACACCAACAAACACATCAAATCCGAGCTCACTTTTTGGAGGGTTTTTGAGATTTTCATCTCACTCAATCTTGGACAAATCTCGGGTTCGTGGGTTCCAGTAGACTCCAGTACATCTCAGTAGAAGGAAGCAGCACCAAAACGCAAATAAATCAAGCTACAAAGCATCAAACTCGAGTTCTCATTTGGAGCAAACTTGAGGTAAGTGTTTCGAGCTCCATAAACCATCATTTTGCATGATTTTTGTTGTTGTGAACTTGTAATAACATGATAAAACTTTTCCATGCTTTGATTTTGCGATTTCCTTCCGATTGGTGTATTTTCATTTTTTGACTCGTTTCTTTAAGCATATCGTTTTCTGTCTTAGAGTACTCTTCCGTGAAAACTAATTGCATATTCATGATCTATGTGAAAAATCTTATGAAATAGAGTATTTGTTTTTCTTGATTTGGTGTTTGTTTGAGTTTTATGTTGTTTAAAGTTTGAAGCTTCAAACCTTGTTTATACTTTCATGTTCTTCCATTTTTGTTTGTCGATTTCGGGCCCAAAAATGAGAAATCTGGGCTCATATTCATGATCTACACGAAAAAATAAGTAGATTAGGCTTTTGTTTCACATGATTTGAGTTAGTTTTGAGTTTCTTATGATTTTTGATCTTTAAAAATGAAGAACACTGTCACTAAAAGTTTCCAGAACCGTCACTAAAGGCTTTGATCTATGAATTCTGTCACTAAATGTATGAACACCATCACTAAAGCCCCTGTTTTTCCCAGATTTAATCGCGCGCGTCCGATCTGTGTTGTGATTGAATCTGGGATGTTTGATCTGAACTTTAAAACGGAACTGTCTGGTTTCATTTAAATGAAATCAGACGGTGATGATGTTACTGGCGCGCGCGTGCGGTGCCACACTGGATCATTAGAAGCTTTGACTTCTCTAGGCTGTGTTGACTGGGCCTTTAATCTGTTGGGCCTAACCTGTTTTTTTTCTGTTTTATTATTCACACCCTATTTTACTGCTGCAGCCCTGTCTCTTATTTTATTTTTTTTAGCTTATTTCAATAAGTGATTATTTGGGACAATAGCTTATTTAAGCTTATTGAGTTCAAATTTTTACACTAATATTAAAGGATCTCTCTTGAGGTCTAAATTTTAATTTTACATATTTTGTTAATGTTTTCTTGTATTAGTATGATCACCATTTGTTTGTTTGTTTTCATAATTAGCTTATCACATAATAGTTGCATGCATACATATTCATGTTTAGGGACATTTGTACTATGCATTTATTTTACAATCATCCACATTTACATTATATTTTTTACATCACATTACAAATTCACATGACAACTTCACTTTACATTTTTTTACATGCATACATGCATTGCATTTAGGTTAGGACATTGCACCATTTCAAAAATGCATGTTAGAGACAATATTTTATTTTTATAAAATCATTGAGCTCTAACAATTGGCATTAATAGTTAAGGGCCTTTTGGCCTAAATTCATTATCTTCAAAAAAAACTTTTCTTTTGTTAAATAAAATGGTTTTGCTTGTGTGTGTTAATTAGGATTGTTTGTTGTTGTGAATGACTTTCGAAAGTGGTATTATCATGTTTTCACCTCCGACACATTTTTACACACACCCCACTTTTAATTCGAGTGCTATATTTTGTTATGTTTGGTTCTTTTCTTATGTGCATTTCATTAGCATATTTATTTCTCCGCACTTGCATTTTTATTTTTATGCATTGCTATTTATTTATTGCTTATTATTATTTATTCATTCGATTCGATATGGTTGTAAATATTAATTATTCAATTGGGTTGTAATAGCGTATGACTTTATTTATCGCTCTTTACTACTTTCTTAGCTTACACATCACACACAAACGCCAAAACTTCATTTCCAAAGGAGAGGACTCGTAATTGATTTTAAATTGATTACGAGACTTTTTGAAACGAAAAATCTTTTTTTCAAAACAAACGTGCGATCCTCTTACAAGACAAACGCAAGTTCACCTTAATTTCAACGTCACTACAATCATTTTAACATGCTTTTATCACAACCTTTTTTTATATATAACATTTTTTCTTAATTCTTTTTTGACAACAAAATCTTCTTTTCTTTACAATCTTCTTTTCTTTCAAACACACAAAAAAACGAATTCTTTTTCAAACAACAATAACTTCTTTTCTTTTTTACATAACAACATTTGCACTTTCTTACTATTTCTTTTCTTTTAAACCTTTCCTCTACAATACAATAAAAACATTACTCTCAAAAATCTCTTTTTTACAAAGAAAAACATTTACACTTCTTTTCTTTTATTTACTTTATGAAATAAAATTTTCTTAACTTTTACCCACTTTCTTTTCTTTCTTCTATACAACTTCTTTCCCCATTCTTAAAGCATGTATATAAAAAAGCACAAAAACATATAAGAGGTTACCATGGAGTACCATGGGCGCTTGAGGTGCTGATACCTTCCTCAAGTGCAACTAACCCCCGTACCTAGAATCTCTCTCTCTTTAAAAAGGTTTTCAATTTTTCCCCTCCTTTGGAAATGAAAAATAAAACTGTAGTGGGGTATGTCTCAAAAATCCCGCAACAATTGACATTATTATTGTCATTAATATTGTTTTTGTTGTTGCTTGTACTAGTGTTAGTGCCTCTAGGTCTCACCATCTCTGGTTTTATCCTACCACTTCTCAATTGCATGCACTAAACAATGTAATTTTGAAAACAACACACACAATTTTCCAAAACAACAAAAAAGAAAATTTTCAAAAAACTTTTTAAGAAAACTTTGAAAATAAAAACACACAAAACCAGTCCCACTGGGCGTGCCAATTTGTTTACACTGATTTTTGGTAAACAACCGCTAGTTTGCAATGCTTGAGAGACCAACTAGAGAATCTCGGAACATGTTTGTGCATTTATTGTTCAAGTTTAAAGATAACAATGTTCATTAATGCAAATGAACAAGTTTGTTTGTTTAAAGTAAAGTAAATGATAAAAAGGTAACTTGTTTGACAAGAAAAGTAAAAATACTCAAGATTGAGTACGTATTGACAAGAAAAGTAAATGATTCAATGAAGTAAAAGGCAAGAAATGTAAATGAAAACATGTAAATTGCATTGAATTTAAAAGAAAGTGATCACAAGATCATACATTGTTCCTCTTGTTTTCCTTTCGCTCGAACGCTTGGGTACTCAGAAATTATAAGGATTTTTAGTATGTGAATTTGTGATAGAAATTACATCAAATGAACTACTATTTATAGATAAAATCTAATGCTATCTAATAACGACTAAATAATATCCATTTGACAAGTGTCTTGCCACCTATTCTTCATTCTTGAATGCCAATAGTTGCAAAGTTTGAATGAAGAGTTGCAATGGTTTGAAATTTGAATCTTCAGAAATACTTGAAAAATATGCTAAGTCTTCAAATAGTCTTCGAGTTCGAGTAATCCTTGAATGCTATTCGAATTGTTTGATAACTCGAATCAAATCTTGATTGATTTCCTGGACTTGTAAATATTTTCCATCTCCTGAGATCTTAAAATATTCTCAAACGAGAATATTATTTAAATATATCACTTTTAACCTTTATTGCATCATTAATAATTTGGAAACATTAATTTCCATAATTAAAAGGTTTAGTAATTATATTCAAAGAATAATTAGGGCATATTTTGACTTAACCAAAATATGGGCTAACACTTGGTACACCTACTTATTAAGGGTGAATTTCTAACCACTAGGGTATCTAACCAAAAAAGTCATTTTACTGAGACAATTGTAACAAAATAGTCAATAAAATTTTACGTGCGATAACTATGTAAAAAAATACAAGCAAAATCAATTTTGTGAATAATGCACAATGATCAACTGTATCAATTATTTAATGAAAAAATAATAAACTTATAAAAAATAGCTTTGAATAATTAAATGCTTAAAGTCATATGTATATTATACCACTAATAGAACAAGAGCAACACCTTCGTGATACATTCGCGAGACTTCTTTTCCCTGTATATAGCATTGCCATAAACGAAAACAAAACACAAACCACACGAATACATCAACGAGATAGGCAATCTCCGGGTCTCATTTCCACTCATAAAACAAACAAGGAGACAATGTAGACACTTTGCAATAAAGTATTATATATATTTTTTTCTTTTCAGTTTTCACCATCAGTTATGTCTGATTCGGGTCAATTTTAGCTGATATCAAGTGGTTTCGACCTCCTTTTAAACGCAGTTGCAGGAATCGAACGATAATTCTTTTATCGAATTCAACATCAATAATTACTGAATCAACTAATATTTATACGGTACACATAAAGTTCTAAACT
This sequence comes from Trifolium dubium, assembly GCA_951804385.1. Lineage (NCBI taxonomy): Eukaryota > Viridiplantae > Streptophyta > Magnoliopsida > Fabales > Fabaceae > Trifolium > Trifolium dubium. Next base: position 1,001,253 of record OX638063.1, on the reverse strand, counting down.
TTTTTCTTATTATTGATAAAAATTTGGTGTCTTTTGAGTTTGAATTCTGCTTTGATGAGAGTGTATACCACCATTGAAGTTCTTGAGTGTAGATTTTTCTGCCCATTTTAGTCATAATACCTTACTCGAGAGTGCAATATCAAACAAAAAAAATGAATCTTAGTGAGTCTCTTTAAAAGAAATACATAGAAAACAATACAAATTCGATGTTGTTTTTTTGGGTAAGGAAATTCAATGTTTTTAAAATTAAAATGAACCGCTTTGCAACAAAAAAAAACACAATATTCAAGTTACCAACATAAAATGGAAAAATAGTTACATATGTAACAAAATTAAAAGTGATTGAAATACTAGATCTAGATCTATAATGATCGCTCAAATTATTGAATGTAATAGATAAAAATAATCTAACTATCTAAATCAAACAACATTCCATCAAATATGATAAAGAAATACAAAACTAAAAAAAGAAGAAATAAACAATCAAATCTACATAAAAACTAAGAAAAATACACTAATTTACAACAATATATAAGTAATGTAAAAAAACATTAACAAGTGCATTGTATATAGTCCTTTACGAAATATGGGAAAGAAATTAACAAGTCCATTTATAAGTAATGTAAAAAAACATTAGTAAAAAAAGTAATAAATAAAATATTATCGACGTTCATTGTATATAGTCCTTTACGAAATATGGGAAAGAAATTAACAAGTGCAAAGTGACAAATATAAATTGAAATTGTTGTGGTAGAGCAACTAATGCAAAAAAAAGTCACAAGAAACTAAGAAAGTGACATAACATAAAAGAAGAGTTATGTATAAAATGGACCCATGGAAATTAAGATGGCTGTATGATGGACCAGTCTTTTCCACCTTTAGGTTAAGGAGAAAAAAATAGAATAGGAGACAAAGCTTTGCAATGAGTAGAGGACTACTCCCTCCGTCCCAAAATGTAAATAAATTTGATTTTTTAGGTACATTTGACTATTGATGTATTTGGTTCATAATATGAGCTAGATACATCAATAGTCAAATGTATCTAAAAAATCAAATTTGCTTACATTTCGGAACGGAGGAAGTATTTAATTGCACTCCAAACAGTAGTTCTGTTTCTTCTCACTGGTCTACTTTTATTTATTTATTTTTTACACTTGGTCCACTTTTATTATGGGTTTTGAAGTTGAACCCAATTATTTTTTTAAGATTTCAACATCATTTTCGTCTATACATGTACGCAAAATTTTGATTTTAGTTATATATCAATTTTTGTTTAAATAAGTTTTTGAATTAATTAATTTTTGGTAAATGGACTATTTAATTGCACTCCAAAATATAATTTAAAATTATTGCGCTACAAGATATTAGCTAGTTCAGTGGCGATTGACATTAGACTTACTAGGAAGATCACATTTCGGTCCGTACAACTACGTTTTGAAAGAGTTAAAACTATTAAATTTTAGAACTGACTCCAAAACAAATTAAATTAATGATAAAAGAAATTATTGTGCTAGAGAAATTAATGCAAAATGGTCATAAGAAGCTAAGAAAGTGACACACCATAGATGAAGGGTCCTGTAAAAAATGAACCCATACAAAAGATTGGTGCGTGATGAACCACTTTTATCCATCTTTAGATTTTGTCACAAAATTTAAAATGGGCCTAAAGAAGGGATTAAGATTCTAATTCCTTAAAAGAAGTATCGCTCCCTCCTCAATTTCAATCATTTTAGCGATAAAATATTGTTTTAATACGAATGTCATTTTTACTTTTTAATATAATTTTTTCAATTATACCTTTTAATTATTAATATTTACATTATTTCTATAAAAACAAATCATATATAATAAGGTTAATTTAGTAAAAATAATATTTATTTTGACATCGTAATTACATTTTTTTAGTATGTGTGAAAAACTTAAACCACACTTATTTTAAAACCGATGGAATATACTCATTTTAAAATTGATGAAGTATATTTATAAAAAAAATAAAATTGATGGAGTATTAAATGTGGAGCGTGAGACCCGCAGACAAGATTTTTTTTGTTTCAGCCCCTTCTCGATCGCAGTTGCGGGCACCGCGGTTGTCTCTACCAAGTTCAGCGCCAATCATCACTGAATCAACCAACGATTGGTAGACTCGCAGACAAGATGATATAAAGGCATAGCAAGTTGCAATCGAAACATTTTTTTTTCACTTTTAGAAGTTAGAGTTGATTTGACATGTTTGATTTCTTTTTCTCTAAAATATAATTGATTAAGTCCCTAAAATTGATTCTATTTAAATTTAGAAAGTGTAACCGTTGATTCAAAAATTAATTTTTAAACTTAAATATTTTATTTAATTTACTTTATGTTTTTAATAACTTATTCACTTAGGGGGTTATTCAATTGAGATTTCAATGGATTTTAAAAGACTTTTTTATGATTTAACAATCTTGACTTTTTTAAAAGATTTTTGCTTACTTTTTATAAAAGTCTTGATTGAATAACACAAGATTTGCTTATCATAAAAAAGTCTTTTAAAATCCATTGAAATCTCAATTGAATAACCCCCTAAGTGAATAAGTTATTAAAAACATAAAGTAAATTAAATAAAATATTTAAGTTTAAAAATTAATTTTTGAATCAACGGTTACACTTTCTAAATTTAAATAGAATCAATTTTAGGGACTTAATCAATTATATTTTAGAGAAAAAGAAATCAAACATGTCAAATCAACTCTAACTTCTAAAAGTGAAAAAAAAAAATGTTTCGATTGCAACTTGCTATGCCTTTATATCATCTTGTCTGCGAGTCTACCAATCGTTGGTTGATTCAGTGATGATTGGCGCTGAACTTGGTAGAGACGACTGCGGTGCCCGCAACTGCGATCGAGAAGGGGCTGAAACAAAAAAAATCTTGTCTGCGGGTCTCACGCTCCACATTTAATACTCCATCAATTTTATTTTTTTTATAAATATACTTCATCAATTTTAAAATGAGTATATTCCATCGGTTTTAAAATAAGTGTGGTTTAAGTTTTTCACACATACTAAAAAAATGTAATTACGATGTCAAAATAAATATTATTTTTACTAAATTAACCTTATTATATATGATTTGTTTTTATAGAAATAATGTATATATTAATAATTAAAAGGTATAATTGAAAAAAATTATATTAAAAAGTAAAAATGACATTCGTATTAAAACAATATTTTATCGCTAAAATGATTGAAATTGAGGAGGGAGCGATACTTCTTTTAAGGAATTAAAATCTTAATCCCTTCTTTAGGCCCATTTTAAATTTTGTGACAAAATCTAAAGATGGATAAAAGGAAGATTACTCTACGCACCCCCCTACACTTCTCATGAACCCCCCTGAAATCCCAATTTACCCTTTAAATTACACTGGAAACACGGTTCGGGTTATATTATCTGAAACATTTGATGAGAAATTGCCCGGTTCGGAGAATATTTCCCGAAGTGTGTTTTAGTATAAGTTCGGATTAAATAATCCGAACCTGCCAGTTTATGAAGACAGAAACACGATACAGTTTCCATTTGCTTCATATTTGTGAAATTGGTTCAAAAGAAAGAAAGAAAGGGGTTCTGCGCGCGCGACTCAGGCACCAAAATTCTCCCACCAATTGTTGCAAACTATCACCAATCTATCACCAAGTAAGTACTATCATGAATTTGTGAAAATTAATTTTGATAGTATTGTGATTGTGAGTTTGGGGTTTAAGGTTTGGGAAAATAATTGATTTTGATATGTTATATAAATAGTTTAGATTATATTGTTATAGATTATGATGATTGGGTGAGTATGATTGTTAAGGTTTATTAGTTTAGAGGTTTGACATTGGGGTTTGTATGATGATTGTTAAGGTTTAGGGGTTTAGGGGTTTGACATTGGATTTTGTATGATGATTGTTAAGGTTTAGGGGTTTGACATTAGAGTTTGTATGATGATTGAAGGTTTTTGATGATTTAGTTATAGGTTATGATTAAAAGTTGTTTGAATAAGTTGATTGAATTAAGTTGTATGATTATAGATTATGGTTATAAAAAAAAGTTGAATGAAATGAAATGAACTTATTATATTGAACTCATTATATTGAATGAAGTTGAATAATTTGTTTGAGAAGTTGAATAAGTTGATTATTGGATGAATAAGTTGAATAAGTTCAATTTATAATTTGAATATAAATTGAGTAAGTTGAATGTAAGAAGGTTGATAATTTTAATATGTTGTTTGAATGAGTTCATATTTATGAATTTGATGATTTAAATTTTTGTTGTTGTATAGTCATGGAAGAAGGTGTTGGAAGAGGTAGACATGGTAGACCAAGTCGATCACATGCATCGGCTCGAAAAAAAAGTAAGACTACGCAACAGGAACCTGAGATTGTTCCAGGAAACAATGATGAAGAAGCTGGTGCTTCACAGGCTCCTCCTAGTGAGATTGAAGTGGATGTTGATGTTGCGGCTGATAATGTAACTGCTGATAATGTTACTGGTTCGAAACCTGTGCGCCGACGACGTATACCGAAACCAAGATATCGTGAACCAGAGTTTCATGAAGGAGATCAATACTTAAATGCTGATGAAGGTGAAGAAGAAGAAGATGTTGAAGAAGGATATGGAGGTGTCCCGAGAGATACGTCTTTGTTGACGGATTATGCTCAGCATAGGTCCCGCATGATATGGGATGCAGATGAAGAAGAAGATAAAGAGGTATAACAATCATTATTTAATTTTACTGTTGTTGATAGCATCAATATTAGTTTTCCGTTGTATATTATTTAATATAACAATCATTATGAACATTATTTATAGTGTATGTGTCTTACGATAATTGATTTGGTATTTTTTTTTTTAGATTTTAACTTTCACTCAGAAAGTTACAACCCATGGACTGAAGGTGGTGAAACTTCCAAAACCATATCGTGATGCGGCACATGAATGGTTTTGGGATGCTGTAAATGAATCTGGTCTCGAGCCCCTTTTGTATTCGAGCTACAATGTAATAAATCACGGGCTGATGATGGCATTCTCCGAGAGATGGTATCCGGAGACCGAGACCTTCCACCTTCCATTTGGTGAGCTTGGCATCACATTGGATGACATCCAGCATCTTCTTCATATTTCCATCCAACAACAAATAGCCTACATTAAGATTAACATTAACAACAACAAATTACATTAAAAACCACAAAAAATCAACATTAACATTAACAACAACAAATTACACAAAAGACCCATGAGAAGAAATCAACATTAACATTAAAATCAACATTAACATTAACAACAACAATATTACACTAAAAACGACAAAAAATCAACATTAACATTAAAATCAACATTAACATTAACTGCATATAACATTAAAATCAAATTACATAATCTACCTTAAAACCACAAATTACACTACAGATCTGAATAATAACGATGTTTTAAGGATCCGCCAAGTTAACGGTCACTTCTTCCACGGGTTCAACCAAAGCTGCACAGATGTCTTCAACAGATCTGACTAATTTTGCATCCAATTCTATCGGACCCAATCTGCTGTACTGTGCGAAAATGGAAAACATAGATATCACATCGCCGTCGTTGTTGAGAGACATTTTGCTGAAGCTTACGACTCGTCCGTTTGATATAACTTCCGGACGTCGATAGACTATTGTTGTTACTCTCCTGGTGTCGCCTTCCCCATTCAAACGGATGTTCACTCTGTTCAGCCTCTGTTTCAGACTCTCCAGTGTGTCGTCAGTATGAATTCTGAAAAGCTCTGCCTGACGTGTCCCATTGAAATATACCGCAGCAATGTGAGAGTTGGCATTTCGTTGATCCCAAATTTGAGTAGACATTTTGCTCCTGCACTATAGAAAATATTGTTATAAAATCTTGTGATATGTATTTATAGGGGTTTGTGATTTTGTATTATTTCAGCCCAGAACGTACTGTTAGGATAATATAATCCTAACTGGTTCGGATAATTTTCTCCGAACTGTTGATTTACAGGATAAATTCGGATAAAATTATCCGAACTTGAGCGTTACATGTTGAGTTCGGATAATTTTATCCGAACCTGCTAAACCAGAAGCAGGAAATGGCTTATTTTGCATAATCTGCCAAGTTATGTACATAACTCTGCTTTTGTGGTCATTTTAAATCAAACATTTCCAACACGCATTTGAGTAATATCGATAAGCATTTAAGTAACAATTAAGTAGCAATTACAATAAGCAATTAAGTAACAATTACAATAAGCAAAAGCAATTAAGTAGTAATTAAGTAGAAATTACATATCAATTACATTCTTATAACCAAAAAAATGCGACATTGACAAATTCAAACGATTTCTCAACTGATTGTGAATGGTTTGTCCTTTTCATTACCAATACCAAATAATTCAACCGAAGGATATTCAATTCTCAAAAGTCTTTCGAACTCGACTTGTCGATCCATGAAACTGTATTCCCACGCCGCAGCTTGTTCGGTGCGGTGATTCCTCCACTCAAGACATGTGGTAGGCAAAGGACACCCACTCTTCAACTTGACATACCAAAAATGAGGACCATATAAAAAAATGGACATAATACGTGAAGATGGGTTGGACGGTGGTTTGGTTCGCCATGGAAAAAAGGTTTCGCATACACCCTCGGATGAGGGTTGAGTCAGAAGTACTACAACTTTATTGTAGTAATTAGCAACAACATGCCCCATGCATGGAAACTGAAACCACCATCGCTCAGGCGCACACGACATTTTTCGAACTTCTGCAGGAGGGGCCATAGATTCAAGTATCTCGTCATATCGTTATCGCCCAAAAAGGTTCACATATGCAGTTTTGTGATGTCTTAACTTCCTAGCCATGGCAAGCTGCACCAAATAATACTCATCTTCAGTTTTACCATCATCCAAAGCAAAAACACGATATCCACAAAAGCCGTCCCCAACGACAGAAATTATATCATCGACATACGGAACCATAAACTTTGGCATCTTTGTAATAATACGAGGCATAATTTTTGGCTTTGAGGTCGATGCTTGACTTGCTGGAATCGGAGTGGATTGTGAAGCTCGAGTATCCGGATAAAGCTTCTCCACATGCTCCCAATATGATGGCTCTCGAGTGGTGGATTTTGCGCCTTTCGATTTTGAACCCTTTCCCTTTGTTTTCGTGCCCTTCACTTTAGCACTAACTTCCGGAGCTGTCAAGTTTGTGGTCACAGGCCATGCAAGATGACGTAATGCCTCTCTGAGTTCGGCTCTCAAACCGGAGTCTCCATTTTTTAATCGCTCCTACAAAAAAATTGTAAAATTAAATATTATTAAAATATTATTAATAATTGTAAAACCGGGTAAATATTATTAAAATTAAATTAACCTGTATAACATTCCATTCTTCTAAGCACAAATAATCATCTTCGACTTCACCGGCTACGCTGTCATTGAACACCAACTTTTTCCACTGACTGTTCACCTCGTCAAGTGTAATAGGTAGCTTGTCGTGAATCTTTGTAGCAAGATTACATGCACAAGGCAACCCATGTGTTGCTGTAAGCACACAACCGCATACCAGGGGGTCCATACCAACATCTTCAACTCTTTTTTCTTCTTTACAAATAATCTTCAATGCGTCTCTAGAAACTTTAAACACCAGATCCTTGTACAAGATTTTTTCCTTATGTCTGTGTTCTGCAACAGACAAACTCCTACCAAAAGAACCCTGAATCTCAGTGAACTGACCTATCAAACTTTTGTGGATCGATTCCCACAACCTAACAAAATCATTCTGACAGTCTGTCAAGTATTTCTTCATCCTACCATGTGCAGACTCAACTCTATTGGTTGTAGTATTGCCAAAATGCATAATGCGGTTAGTCCACGCTGGCACAAACTTCTGTTTATCAGTGTCTAAAACAGTTCTTTCCAAATAATTCACAAATCTTGGCCACCTCTTACACACAATCTTAAACTCTTCGAGATTCTCAGCATATTCCTCTTCAGTTTTTGAATACATGATAGTCTCATAAGAGCTCTCAATATTGTCCCACATAGCTTGATGCTTCTGTTTATCCCCATCTTTAATGAAGCAAGTTGTCTTCATTTTTGCTTTCACATTTCTTCTAACATGAACAGAACAAACCAACGGTGTTGCTTCCGGAAATACCGTCTTAACCGCATTCATCAGTCCATCCTGTCTATCTGTCACAATTACCTTCGGAAAGATATCTTTGTTACTAAGAAGACCACGACAAGCTTGAAGGGCCCAAGTGTAGTTTTCCTCTTTTTCCTTTTTGAGCAGAACAAAACAAACACAAAATGTCAACTTAGTCGATGTCATACCGACTATTTCAAAAAGTGGCAACTTATACCGGTTGGTTTTGTATGTGCAGTCCATTATCAAAACATCCGGAAATGAGTTGAACAAGCTTATGGACTTAGGGTGTGAAAAGAAGATATCTTGACCAGTTGTAGACTCACCAACCGTCCTTGTTCTGCAAACATAGTTGTTATCCCCTAGACATTTAAAGAGTTGTTGCATTTCAGTCATTGAACCCCTGACTGCAACCTTCTCCCTATGAACCACGTTGTAAACTTGTTTGATGACGGTCGAATTTTGCGGGTTTCTCTCTTTCAATGTAGAGATGATATTTCTAGGAGCGATTAAATTCCTTGTCAGCTCAACAACCAATTGTTTCTCTTCGGGTTTCAAACGCCCCTCAACCAAATGAGCTTCTAAAGCACGGTCCATAATATGATTGTGTTTCCCCGAAACAACGGTGAGATTCCACTCTTCAGATGCATGAAAATAACCCCGGAGCCTAAATTTACAACCACATTTCCTGGTTCCAACCGATTCAAATTTTGGCTTCTTAGTTGCCGGTCTGTATAAACCTCCCCTCTCGCAACCCAACACTAAAGATTGTTTTCTTCTATCGGAACCAGAGTCGGACCTAACAATTACGACCGAAAATTTCAACTTTGCCGCTTCACGTCGAACCCAAGCAATCAATTCATCTCTATCTTTGAATTTTTTATCGGTATGAAAATGAGCCCCTGTATCAATTTCTACCTCTTCCTCGGGTTGAGGCCGATTAGAATTCGAATTCGAATCAACTTGAGGCTCAAATTCTTCAACCACATTTTGTTGAGGCTCAACTTGAGGAACGTTTGAATTTGTTTCACCGTCACCATTTACAACAACCGCCTCAATTTCAACCGCTTCCTCCGGTGCATCAATCATAACTAAAAAACATTAAAACAAATATCAAAAATCAACACAAAATACATATATGGTCATTAGATTCTCATATTTTAAAAATTATGATAATAATCATTAAACAACTAATAGTAAACTACTTCAACAAACATCATAAACCTTAACAACTATCCTATCTTAACAACTATCCTAAATATAACAATCTTCATTAACCATTGTAAACAAATAATCAACTAATAATCATATTCAACAAATAATCTTCATAAACTAATAATCAACTAATCATATTCAACAAATAATCTTCACAAAATAATAATCAACTAATCATATTCAACAACCTATATTTAACTAAAATATATTCCAACAACTTAATATTCAAACATGTTTCAAACAACCAGCGCGCCAAGTTCGGACGCGCAGAATCCGAACCAGTTCGGAAAATATTTTCCGAACCCAGTCAATGTCAGAAACCCAGAAAATCAGACGAACACAAAACCAGCAAAACTAAAATTTAATCGGTTCAAATGAAATATTACCTTATGTTAACGCTCTAAAGTGTATGCAACTCCCTCACCAATGTTCCAATGTTGAGATATGAGCTTAATGCAAATAGAATGAGAAACTTTTTAGTATATAGGTTTTGATTGTGCGTTTAAGAAGTTGGTAAAGTGAGCTGCAGAATTGCTTAAGTAAGTCTAGTTCGGATTATTTTCCCCGAACTCGTTCGAACTCGTTCTCAACCTACTTCGGATAATATAGTCCGAACTTTTGCCATTGGTTCGGATTATATTTCCCGAATCGTTCTGACGCGCAATAAAGGGCACAATGGGTAGTTAGGGGGGTGAAAGAGAAACATGGGGGGTGCGTAGAGTAATTTTCGGATAAAAGTGGTTCATCACGCACCAATCTTTTGTATGGGTTCATTTTTTACAGGACCCTTCATCTATGGTGTGTCACTTTCTTAGCTTCTTATGACCATTTTGCATTAATTTCTCTAGCACAATAATTTCTTTTATCATTAGTTTAATTTGTTTTGGAGTCAGTTCTAAAATTTAATAGTTTTAACTCTTTCAAAACGTAGTTGTACGGACCGAAATGTGATCTTCCTAGTAAGTCTAATGTCAATCGCCACTGAACTAGCTAATATTTTGTAGCGCAATAATTTTAAATTATATTTTGGAGTGCAATTAAATAGTCCATTTACCAAAAATTAATTAATTCAAAAACTTATTCAAACAAAAATTGATATATAACTAAAATCAAAATTTTGCGTACATGTATAGACGAAAATGATGTTGAAATCTTAAAAAAATAATTGGGTTCAACTTCAAAACCCATAATAAAAGTGGACCAAGTGTAAAAAATAAATAAATAAAAGTAGACCAGTGAGAAGAAACAGAACTACTGTTTGGAGTGCAATTAAATACTTCCTCCGTTCCGAAATGTAAGCAAATTTGACTTTTTAGATACATTTGACTATTGATGTATCTAGCTCATATTATGGACCAAATACATCAATAGTCAAATGTACCTAAAAAGTCAAATTTATTTACATTTTGGGACGGAGGGAGTAATCCTCTACTCATTGCAAAGCTTTGTCTCCTATTCTATTTTTTTCTCCTTAACCTAAAGGTGGAAAAGACTGGTCCATCATACAGCCATCTTAATTTCCGTGGGTCCATTTTATACATAACTCTTCTTTTATGTTATGTCACTTTCTTAGTTTCTTGTGACTTTTTTTTGCATTAGTTGCTCTACCACAACAATTTCAATTTATATTTGTCACTTTGCACTTGTTAATTTCTTTCCCATATTTCGTAAAGGACTATATACAATGAACGTCGATAATATTTTATTTATTACTTTTTTTACTAATGTTTTTTTACATTACTTATAAATGGATAAAAATGCAATCAAAATTAGTGTAATGGCCTCTTATATAGTCAAGGGGAATTATCATCTTTATCTACTTTTAGATCAAATAAATTTATTATATTTTATCATCGTATTTCTTTTTGTCACTTAACAGTCTCTCATCACTTGTAAACTCAGATTAAAAATAATTTATATACAACACTTTTACTCATCAATTCAATGAGACACATTTTTTAAAAGGCAAAATCTTAAGGGTTCAAACACAGTTCAAAGCGGATAATATCTCAGACATGATTTGACGTACTTGAGAGTGAAACGACCTTTAATTTGACTGATGAGTAGATGTTTTGATACACTTTAAAGTCTCATATTACTTGAGAATTGAGACTAACAAGACACATTTTATAAATGACAAATTTGTAAAGTCTCGCACGCTTCTCAAAGAAGACAATAACTTGTATGATTGCTCAAAGTATAATATGACAATTTCAACCCATCATAACTTTAATCTTTTAAATATTTATTTTTAATTTTAGCCCCACTTTTCTATAAAAATTCACGAAATATGTTTAAAAAATCTTTTTTTTTATTATGTCATTATTAAAACCTTAACATAGCATCAGTTTAATAATTTATTTATTAAATTTTTATTCTTTGTGAGTTTGTCTATAACTATTTAATTAAATTAACTACATATTTGAATGGACCAAAAACAAATTTAATCTTTTATACTATTTCTTACTAAATCTATTTTTCACTTTTCAACAACTGGATTATGGAATCTACACTCAAATTATTCTTGCACGTCATATGATGTAGGAAATGCTGAAAAATGAAATTTCCGTAAAAAATAATAAGAAGATAAAAAATGAAATTTCTATAAAAGAAATAAATTAAAGTACATGTGAGTGTAATTCAGTTGGTAGAAATATTGTATATTATAGGCCTGAACTGACATTCGAATGGTACAATCACTTGTTCATTTTATAAAGTTCTAATCACTAGACACTTGTTAAAAAAATGTAGATTAAAAAAACAGAAATAAAATGAAATTTTTGTTATAAGTGACCTGTAGACACTTGTTAAAAAAAATTAAAATTTGTTAACTTAAGCTTTTAAAAATATCATAAACTCTTTTTTAATACAAAAGTTGTTTTTTTTTTTAACTAATTTCCTGTAAATTTATGGCGTGCTAGAAATAAAAAATATTTTAAGGAGATTCATGTTGATGTGAATACGGAATATCATTATTGTTCAAAAGACACAAAGATGACTATTGTTTTTAAAAGGGTTAGTGGTGTGTTGTTGGAGATGCTAAGTGGAGGTCCAACTATATCTATATATATGTTGTTCATTCCTTGGACAATCTCGCCTAGTAGTTATTATAAGTTTAATGTTAATGCAGCGTGTCCAATATATAAAAGGAGGTAGGTGGTGAGAGATACTGATGGAGTCGTGGTTGCTGCTAGTTGTTGGAAAGTTCTTTATTACGAGATTCATAGGTAGCAGAAGCTTTAAATAATTAGAAATAATGCTGAATGATTTGAAATTAAATTTGCAAAAGATATCTTTTCTGAATTTTATAGTGAAAATTTGATGCTTCAAATGTAGTTATTGTGCTAAATAGTAATCAACAGTATCTCTACTATGTTGATTTTATTATTGAAGATTGTATTGATTTTAATGTTTGCTTTTATAGTTTAAATTTTATTCATGTTAGGCGTAAAAGCCAACTCAAATTATCTATAATTTGACTAAATACTCTTTATAATTTTGAACAATTGTGAATTGAATACACTCTACCTTATATTTCTAGAATATAATCTTGGCTTTTTACGAATGAAATTATCTTTTACATAAAATAAAATAAAAAGTTAGTATAAACCTATAAAATATTAAGCAAGTTTGAGCACGGGAACCCCGCAGCTAAGGATTCTAGCGACTATAAAATTCTTTTAGCCATCACATAACCGTACACGTGTACAACTTGCAATCAAACGGTTGATACTGAATTTGCATGTTTAACGAGTACAAATTAAAGAACTCAGCATGGAGCCATGGATGAATTATAAAGTTTTTATATTGTGATGTTGTCGGTGTGACCCTTGCTTCCAAATCAAATATTTTTCTATATATAAAGCACTCAAATCCTCATACACTCTCACACCATTCTTCTTCTGTTCATGTGGAGTAATATTATTATTGCTTCTTCCTTTTGCAACTTTGTGTTCTCTTTGGTTCATGTGATGTGCAATTGTGATCCGTTCTAGTGTATCATGCAATTCACAGCTCAATATTCATTAATTCTAGCTAGTTTAATAATTTGGAATATATATGTTTTTAGTTCTACTTATTATACTCTTTCTTTTGAAATATTTTGCTTATGTTCTTGTTTGAATATATAAAAAAAAATATCATATTCATCTTTATCATTTATATATTTATAAGCTTTAGTTGGATAAATAACTCACTTTGCAGCTTAACTTAAGTGCTTTTCATATAGACGGTTATGACTTATATATGTATAAGAGATTCATTTTTTTTTTTTTGACAATATGTATAAGAGATTCATATATATCTAGAATTTATGAAAATACTTAATAAGTTGTTTTAATATTTTCTTTTTAAATAGTCTCTCACAAGTGGATACTAGTAGTTGTAAATTTAAATAACTCATATAAACAAATTTTTAACACATGATATAAAATATTTGTAGCACTGTCTGATTGAACATGTGAAATCAATTTATGACAACTTTAAAAACTGTTTTTAGCTTATTTCCATAAACTCTTGAAGATATCTTATAGAAATAACTTATAACTTATTCGAAAACAATTTATTCTTATTCTATTGCTTCAAAAAAAAATTCTTATTCTATATATCTTGTGCTATACAAATATCTTGTTCGTACAGATTATATTATAAGTGTTTGTATTTAAGCTGCAAAATAAATTGTTTATCCTAACAGAGTACATATATCATATTAATTAATTAAATATTTGTATGTCCCTTAATTAAACTGGAAATATATGATGAGCTGGGTTTTTTATTTGATACACTAGTACGGATCACTTTTGTTGGTCATGTAAAAATAACAATTACAGTTTTGTGGTGTTCTTTTCATAGAAGGTGGACAAATCAGTTTGGAGTTTGGACAATAAATTTCAACTTTAGACAACTACAAGAAATAAGATATTTCGCAGCGACATTTTCTCAGCGACTATTAATTTGTTGGTAATGATATACATATAGCAACGACTTATTTAAGTCGTTGTAATAAAAATATTTTTTCTCAACAATCTCATTATCGTTGAGAAAAATGACTTATGTCAACAATATTTTATTGTTGTTGCAAATAATTCAACTTTTTGACAGCAACATAATTTGTTGTTGGTAATAATATAGTTTATTGGCAGCAACATAAACTCTTGTTGAGAATAACTAAGTTTTAGTAGTAACATAATTTACAATTAGATATATATCAAATAATATATAATAATAATAATAATTTTGCATAAATGGGTAAGTTTTTTCTCCTTTTCTAGAAAAAAAAAACGGTCACTTAGTGGGGTGAGTTTTCAACTCATCTCCGTCCCCCACTACTTGATATGGTTTCATACTTTCATTCTTTTTTTATTCAATTAATTTGTTCCAACACTAAACACTAAATTCTAATTAATCCCAAGTTCTACATACAAAAGATATCATGCATTTTTGTTGATTCATGCTTCAATTGTCATTCTTAATTTTCTCCTGGTACGTACACTTTAATTGTTTTATTCATCTTTGTTGGTTCAAACAAGTTCTAATTCATAAGTCATTATTATGATCTTCATTTTCATGCTTCAATTTACACTTTTCTTGTATATTTTTATGCTACAATTGATTCACTTGTGTTTAATAATGCTCTCTCTCTCTCTCTCTCTCTCTCTCTCTCTCTCTCTCTCTCTCTCTCTCTCTCTCTCTCTCTCTCTCTCTCTCTCTCTCTCTCTCTCTATATATATATATATATATATATATATATATATATATATATATATATTGATTTGTTTCGGTTCCTTTTTTTCCATCTCTAACTTTTGTGTTTTGTGCAAATATACATTTGAATTATTCTTTATAATTTTTGTAGAAAAAAAATATATTAAACTATTAACTCATTATGTTGAAATTGCAGGTTAAATACTCGTATCAACTATTTCACAAGGAAGTATTCAAAGTCAAGATTTTGAAGAAATAATAATGTTGTAACAAGCTAAGAGCCACAATTTTGTTTGTAAAATACACATAAGTTTTATAGCTATTATTTTGTAATTTATAAATTTTATTATATAATTTTTTTTTTTAATTTATGACATTTTATCTTGTTAATATTATATAACTCATGTTTATGTTTCTTGATAGTTTTTACGTGACTTATATTTTGACTTGATTAAAATATGATTGATGAATTAACCAAAAAAAATATAATTGAAAATAATTTTTAAAATGAAATAATTAAAAAAATACTAATATAATTACATTTTATTAAATGACATATGATTAAGTTGTGAAAAAAATATAATTTTTTTCCAATTAAAAAAATAAAAGATATAGCAACAATTTGTACCGTTGACAAAAAATTATTACAGCCACTTTATTAATCGACAAAAATACCTTCTTGTAACAACTATACTCATTATTTATATCAAATAAGGCAACAATATTTGTTGTTGTAAAAACATTAGTTATAACAGCGACATTAATTGTCCTTGCAAACACTACAAGAAATTTGACATATAGCCACGGCAAAATTTTGTTGGTAGAGGTCGAAAAACCGTGGGTATAGGTCAAAAACCCTATACCAACTGCTGTTTGGTTCCGTGTACTTTAACTATGCTGTACCCACAGAAATTTGCTGTTACAATAGCCTATAGCTACAACATTTTCGGCTGTTGGAAAAAATATAAGAGCTATATCCACGGATGTTAATACCTATTGTAAATCATTTTACCCACGCATTTGTCCGTGGGTATAGGTTTTTTGTTTGTTTTTTTTTTTACAAATAGTACATATTTTTTTAAATAATAATAATAAAAAAAATTGCCAATATGCACAGACCAAACTCCTCTATAATTATAAAAGAGAATTTTAATTATATTAAAAAACTAAGTCTTAGAAACATCTCAAATTAATTTAACAAAGTACATTTGTTTGGTAACACCAAAACAATTTCACCTAGCTAAATCTCATGAAATTGAAACTGCATCAAATAACTTAGAGCAGAACAAAATCGGTACAATACATGAGCAAAAATCTGTCCAAGATAAAATCAGCTTCTAATATTTCTCTCTTCATTCTACATTGGTGTATGGACTTGGAGAATTTGTTTGGTTTGGAACTAGAAGCATCTGTAACCAATTAAAAATAACACAAATAGGTAAGCCAATGATATGTGCAAAATTAATATCAACAAGAGAGGTAGCAATCCATAAATTGAAAAGTTAGCAGTAAGTTCACCGAAAATGAAAAAATGAAAAAGTGCAGGCAAAGCAAATATAACCATAATAAAGTAAAGCTGGTGATAATTAGATTATATAACAATAGGTAAGGATAAGATCTGCAAATTATTTTACTATTGCAAAACTCACCATCACAAAACAAAAGACTTAAAATCCAATTCATGACCAATAGCCAGACAAATAAAGTGGCTTTATGTAAAAGATATAAGTATAATAACTATCAAATTGAAGATTAAAAAGATTGCCTCTACATACATACCAAGCTTAGACAATAATTCTTGCAGATACTTGTGATGTATAATATCATTAGACATTATCTTATAGTTGCTAATTGTGGCAGTGGTGATAGAAATGGGTCCATTCACTCAGTCTGCAGATTTTAGTATTGTACTTCAACTCCAAACATTATCTTTTACAGAAAAAATTGTTTGATAAACTACATTTGTTACAAATATAATGACAATTGTGAAAAGTTTAACAAGGACATTTCTTCCAGTATCAACACGATTCCCTTTAGTTACTGAAACAGGGTACAAAATACACAAAGTATTCATGGGGTGCATTGCATGCTGA
This sequence comes from Trifolium dubium, assembly GCA_951804385.1. Classification (NCBI taxonomy): domain Eukaryota; kingdom Viridiplantae; phylum Streptophyta; class Magnoliopsida; order Fabales; family Fabaceae; genus Trifolium; species Trifolium dubium. Next base: position 984,086 of record OX638063.1, on the reverse strand, counting down.
TTCTCTATATAGTTGCTGTAATAGTACGAAAAAGATATAAAATAATAATAACAGGCCTTACATTTTCCTCAGCATCGACCACACCAATTTCTCCAAACTCTACGTACAATAAGCATAAGACGTTGGCCCAAATCTAACCGGAAGAGATAACTCAAACAACTCTTGTTCAAATAAGTTGTTCCAAACTGAAAATAGAAACCAATTACAAATGTTTATCATATATACAGACTCAAACTGCAACATACGATTCCCTTCCATACACACATCAACATGCTACCTCCAAAAGAATTGCCATAAAGCACTAATAGACCATCACCAATATATTCATATAAGTTCATCATCATAATCTCATTCCGATACACATCTATAATCATCATAAGAATAGCTTAATTGCTTAATAATTAACAAATCACATGACTAATGATTAATTTTCTCAACATTAACATATAAATTTAACCTATATCCAACCATAACTGTTTTTTGAATTGTAATTTGTATTATATAGGAATAGGAATTAGGGTTAAAAAAAATTGGGATTCAGAATTTTGGCACAATCTAGACAATGAGCGTGTAACAGATAAGATGGAAAATGGGTAATGAACAAAAGTGGATTTTTTGCATACCTGTGTTGATAAAACCCAGATTGGAGCCTCGTTTTAATATTATTTGTGAAGGAATCCCATATATATAAAATAAACCTGTGAAATAAAAACAAATGAGAGAAAGATTGTTGAAGGGTGCAGTAGAAATAGATATGGAAAGGTAGAGGTTTTACCCTTTTCCCCATTGCAGCCGCCACCAAGCATGGCTTTTACAGTGAGTATCAGTTTGTTCGCCGCACAATCGCATATAGATTGGTTGTCGCGGTGAAATCCTTCAAAACTTCTTTCATCCCCAATCTTTAATCGACATGGCTGGATTGATATTAGATTTGAGTTCACACGGTGATACAATGATAGAAGAAGAAGAAGATAATTTGATGTTAGGGTTTGAGATTTTTTTTTTTTACCAAGGTTTTGAGGAAAGGTAAAGCAAAATAAACTAAAAATTAAAGAGGGAAATCCAAGCGCACGCTCAATTTTCACAACAGTGGAAAATGCGAAAAGTATCCGTTGGTATATGGCAATTTTGTTGTAGTGAAAACTTTTCGCAACAGCACTTATATCAACGATATGCAGCGCCTTTTTTTTCGTTGAGAAAAATACATTTCGCAGCAACTTTGTATATTTCTTAGCGACATATGTCGTTGCAAAAAATCATTTTTCTTGTAGTCGTACAAGGTATTGATGGACATTGGACAATGGGGACCGATAAGTGGTCACGATCTTGTACAAAATGCAGGTACATTAATTAATTTGGAAACTTATTTTCTTTTTTTTTTTGACAAATTCATTTTTTTCTTTTGAAACATCAACATATATACTAAAAATAAGCCAATGCTACTATGCACAAATTAAATGAAGATATTGTGCATGGTACACAAATTTTCAATTATATTATAATAAATACAAATTTTGCAAAATCTATCGTTGAATTGAAAATCATTTGTTAATATGTTATTCATAAAAATTAAAAATCATATAGATCTATCAAGATTAACGGTAAGCATTCATAAAAACTCATAAACTGTCAATTTTGATGGATCTCAATAACATATCAAACAATTTTTAAATTTTTTTAAATTTTGCATAAATAATCTATATGATATAAATTTTCAATCCTACGATAAATTTTATAAAATTCATATTCATTAATTATAATATAATTAAGAACTTGTGCACCATACACAATACCTTCCATTTTGTAGATATTAGCCAAAACCACTAAAACTCAAGATGAGCATGAATTGAGAGAAAGGATGCAAGTCATACGACCTTGAAACATATTGCTATTTCATTTAACTTTAACTTTGAGAAAGGCAAATAAATAATGCGCTCATTTTATCGATAGAGTGTGATATATGTTATATGTTTGGATTTAATAATTATTTGGCTTAAAAATGAAGGATACATTAATTAGTTTCTTTTAATAAAATAGTAATCATTTTTATTGACAACTATCTCACACTCACACATATGATGAAATACACAAAACATATATTGTTGTAAATTAGTGTATTTTTTAAGTGGTTTATTTTTTCTTCAGTGTTTATTATTTTATTTATCGTCTTTGATACGGTGTTATTTGATTTTTTTTTTGTTTTATTGTAATGTTCTTTTGATTTAGATTATTATATTATGTTTATATCTATTACTACTACAAGTTAATCAATGATATGTGGGTTAGTTAACGCTACAAATCTAGAAACTTTAGTATTTCGATCGGTCGATCACTTTATTAGTATATATTTTGTTAATTATTATGTTTTTTTTATGAATATTACAGTATGTTTTTCATTTTAACAACATTTAATTTGTATTGTTTTCAGTGTATTTTTTTAAAGAGACGCATTAAGATCTAATCTTTTTCTTTTGTGTGTTTGTAAATCAAATATACTTCATGTTTAACTTGTAGAGACTAATGATATGTACCAAAAAAATAAAATTTGAAGAGACTATAATAATCCATACAATAGGTGGAAAAATTCACCATCAAGAATTTCAGCGGTACTACTACACTCTCATCTCAAAGCAGAATCCTAACTCATGTTAAATTGAAAGAGATCTAATTTCTTATCAATATATAGTAAGGAATTTTTTAGAGCTTTATGTGTACTATGCAAATAAAATAACTTTATTGCAAAGTGTCCATACTCTATAGTGAGGTCTCACAATTGCATTACAAATATGTAAAAACGTGTGTGGGATCGATGATCACCCTATTTATTTTGGTTAAAGTGCTCCAATTTGATTTAGTAAGAGTTTTGAGCCTCTTAAAGATTACTGATGATTAAAGGTTCGAATACTAATTCAAGCATATGAAAATTGTTGGGAAATATCAGTGCCGAAGGAGTAATAATAAACAAGAGAAGCACAATCAACAACACAAGAATATAACGTGGAAACTCCAAAACCGGAGAAAAAACCACGGTCGTTGTCTAAACCGACAACCAGAGAATAATCACTATGTGAAAATTGTTACAACACATAGAATAACAGAATAACACTATGTGAAAATTGTTACAACACATAGACTACCCTCAACCATCCCGGCCCCCAGTACACCCACACACCCTCCAAAGAGAATACCTAACTACATCTCACTATACTCTAAAACCAAAGCATAAGAGAAAACAAAGTCAAATATAAACTTAAAATATTTCTGACTGGTGCATTGAAACAAGGAACTTGAGGTCTCTTTATATAGCCTTGATTTTCCCCTTACTTCACCACACTAAGCGATGTGGGACTTCTCCAATAGCTAATTTTCAACTTCCTTCTTTATTTAAAAACTGGACGATGTGGGACTTGACAATCAACTCCAACAAAAATAACTTGTTGAAAGAGGAAAATTCATCCTAACGTGTTTCACAAATTCTTTGATAGAAGCACTAAATTACTTTGTACATCAATCATTACACACTATGTCGTTGATCCTAATTCCTGTAATTGACAATGTTGATGTATTTCATGCAACTAACTATAATTTATGTTGTAATTAGAAATGAAGTTGGGGGGCTAATGTTTGCTTTTAATTTACAGTATATTACAAATCTTTAATGAAAAATATGTGGTTTTTATATATTGACCTTACATACTAGATCGTCTCCTAATTTAAATTGGATAACTCATGCATTGAATTACGAGTTAAAAGAACTTGGAAGATCCTATATCACTTTTTTTTTTTGTTTATAAAGGAGCTGAAGATCGAACCTACGACTTCTAGCATATTACTCAAACCTCTCACCACTAAACTAACCTAGTGGTTTACCTGATATCAAACTTTAATAAAAGAAGATAACATTAGTAGTAAAGTAATTATTAACATTTGATGGTTCTAAAAAACTATATTTTTATAATAATGAAAGCACAAAATTCTCAAAATAAAAAACATTCACCTTGATAATGAAGAGTAAGGATACTCTCCATTTCTCAAAAGAGATGAAAAATACTATTTGGAGATTATGCCCACGCGAGAAATAACTATTACTATTTTTTAGAAACTCATATGGGCATATGGCTATCCATTAATTTAGTGATTTTTTTTTGGATAGATTTAATAATTTGTTTTTGATATATTGAAAAGGAAAAATATCAAAAAAACTTATTGATTTTCAGAATATGAGAGACATAATACAATTGATAGATTATTTTAATAAAATATAAATTTAAAATCATTAAAGACATAAAGATAAATTACTTTTTTAGTATATCGGAATAATAAATTACTTCTGCCAAAGATCAAATTCTGGATTTTTCCTATCCAATCCATAAAGGCAAATTATTGAAACTTATAAATAAATTCTGTAAAAAAAAAACTTTAAATAATACTGCATTGTCCTTTTTTAAGATTCTAAACAGTTCTGTTCCTTTGGTAAAAAAAATACAATTTTGTTCCTTTTCACTGTCACTGGTCCACTTTTATTATGGATTTTGAACCCAATTTATTTTTTTAATTATTAAAATTATTAAAATGTAAAATATTAGAAGTAGTTCCATTCCACGTCTTTGTTTTCCATATGCCTCTGCAAGACATAATTAAAGGTGTCTCCCAAGTTGCATCTTGCTTCAACATTAAGAATTCTCAGCTAATTAATTCTCACACTTAAAGTAGCAATCGAATGAGGAAATAGGGAGGTGGAAACTTACACCAGAAAACAGTGAGGTAGAATAGGTAAGAAACAAAGTTAAAAAAGAAAGATAGGAGAGATGGAAATAAGCAAGTGAAATGTGATGGGAGGTAATGTAAACTATTGTTCTTTTTTTTTTTTTTATATATATATTAAGGTGTCAACCGACCGTAACCGTAGAGAATAATTTCTTAAAGTAATTAAAACTAATTTAAGGGGTTGATCGACCTCTTCCAACCAATGTTTTCTATATACATCGGTCGATCAAGATGAAATCACGAATTAAATAATTAAGAGACTCAAATATTGTTGGTTGATAACTATTACTTTTATTCAAATGAATTGTATTATTTTTCTTTAACAGCACTTAATTAACTTCAATTGTGTTTTATTTTTTATTTTTTTTTAATGGCAACTTCAATTGTTTTTTACACTCTTTTTTAGATACATAAACAAAATGGCATATCATGCTAGTTACATGTCGATCAGCATGAACAGACTAAGAGTAAAACCACATACACAATCTGCTTAGAGTTCAAAATTAATAAAATCACATCTAGAACAGTAGAACTAATCTTGTCTCAAGATTAAATCAATAAATTTATTATTAATTTTTTTTGTCGAGACTGGGGTACCCACCACCGAACGCAGCGACTAATCCCTTGTTAGATTGGAGGCACCTTGATGGGTGGGATAACTAGCCCAAGGATTATAATAAATTTATATTTTACTAAAACATCTAAAAAATAAAACTTAAAGTAAAATTAGTAATTTTATTATAATACTAAAAAATGTCTCATTAAAATTTATCTTACCGTAATATATACATACACACATGACACTGACACAATCTATCCGAGCGCTTAATACAAGCGCACATACATATAAAATTAAATTGCATGTATATATAATTATAATGTTTAATATTTTTTTTACAAGAAATAATAATATATAATGATAATTTATATCCTAAACCATATGCAAACCTGAAAAATAATAATCAGAAACCGTCCTTTAATTTATCCGTATTGAGCATGTTAACAATCGAAAGTGCTATGGCAGAAAGTTGAAAAACATTTTTGTTTCTCTTTGTCAATGGTGAAATAACATCATTCCTTTGCTTGAATCCATCTTCACAAGTAGTTGAGGCATCAATGATAGAACTTAACTTAAAATTACAATCTTCATAACGTTTTGCCTTGTAATCTCTAATGGCTTCTCTAAGAGTTGTGATGGCATCCGAATATACATCAAGACAATCATTCAAACATTCTTTGATAAATGGATCTTTATCTTTCTTCTCTAAAAGATCATTGATGTAATCACAAGTATTTGTCACATTGTGCCTTGTTAACTTTATAGATATGAGGCCTAATTCTTCAAGATTTTGGGCACATTGGCTTCTATGGTCCGATTGAAAAGATGTTGTACAAAATTTGTAGCTTATGTTGGGATCATTTTTTGAGCAATTCTTGCATGTTTGTTGGATGAGATTCTTGGCATCAACAAATTGATTGAAAGAACACAAGATGATCGTGAGAAAGAGCAATAGAAAAGAAGGACTAATTTTTCTTTGTTTAGACATTTTGTGTGTGGGACTAAATTTTCTTTGTTTAGACACTTTATAGATGCAAGAAATATGAGTGTGTAGTGATGGGAAAGATTGTACTTTTTCTCAATTTTTATGGGGTGGAGAAGCAATGCTTGTGTGAGAATAAATGTGAGTTGCCGTCTAATTAAACAAGAGGGAATTAGAAGCTAAGTTAATTTGGTAATCATTAAAGGTGCCAGAAATATGGCCAAATGTTAGAAAAAATTAAGTAGGATGTTTATTTGTTTATGTGGATAACTTGGAAGGATTAATAAGATTGTGCATCAATGGTTTTTTTTTTTTTTGACAAAATGCAAGGGCTTATAGAAAGCCAAAAAGTATTATTTTTTTCAGAAATTAAAGGAATTTAATTTGTTAAAGGAAAATGTTGGAGACTGTAGTTAGCCCATAGATCTTTAGAGGTTTATTTGAGTAAGGCTCTTTAGCCTAAAGAGTTTTTTTGGCCTCTCAAACATGTAGTTTGAGACCAAATTTTAGGGGTTGGGTAAATTGATAACTATACTTGTGAGCACTATTTGGTCTTGGCTAGGTGAGGAGTGGTAGGTGCAGATAATTCACGTGTTTAGTGAGGAAAATAAGGTTTTGGACAAGTTGGCTAAACATACCTTGCATGTAAGCATGATAATTCCCCTAAGGGTTATGGACATCAAAGTTATGGGTATTTATTGTTGTAACTAATCAAGTATTCCTCAACTAGGATATGTTTTAGAGACTTCAACATTGAATCTTATTACCTCAACTAAAGAGTTTTGGTTTAATTTCAGTTCATATAACAAATGAATTTCCTTAATCTTCTTGTATTGTGAAATTTTTAGAAACATGAACCACTTGATGAGAAGAAATTAACAACCCTTAACAAAGAATTACATTCTACATTTATGAATTACTTTACTAACCACCAACAATAGACACTTTTTTTAGAATAGAAGCAATCACACTCTATTTGCAATATAAGAGGGTGATTGCTCTTCTCATTTTTCAAAACATATATTCCAATAGAATGAAGAGATTCAAATCAAATTATGTAAGAAGAGTAATTACCTAAAGAAAAAGTAATGATTAAGGGGAGAATAATAGAAAGAGGAAACAAGGCCCATAGATAGAATGGCCCGATGTCAACCATGGATAGTTGTTGGGTCACACTCTTGAACTTATTCGTCCAAAGCAGTTTTTAATTGTTTTTGGGTAACATTTATTTTAATTCATACCTAATTGTTTTTTTGACAAAATACCTAATTTTTTTAATTAATAGTATTAAGTAAATTAAAAAGAATTCGGTAAAAAAAACAACAAATAGAAATGTATTAAATTAATAAAATTTATAAAGATATTTAATCTTTTCGATAAATAAGATGAATTCTTCTCTCTTTTTCACAATAGACCCAAATATATATTATTTAGACAAATGTACTACTTTATTCAAGTATGTTCTAAATTATCTTATTTTAGTTCTGCGAACTTATTTGAATTGACAGAACATTGGACTATATATGTAGGAAGCGGGGAGACTACTTGATAAAATAATAAAATTATGGGTGTGTTTGTTTAAGATTAAAATAAAAAAGATTTTTTTAAAAAAATCTACTTTTAAAAAATAGATTTATTTTGTAGAGATTTTGAAAAAAATCTAAAGTTGTTTTGTGTTTGTTTATAATTAAAAAAATCATTTTTGAGAACAAACACATGATTCATGTTCTTAAAAAAATAAATTTTGAAAAAAGCTATTCAAAATAACTTTTCATTTTGAAGAGAAAAATGATTTTTTTAAAAAAATGATTTTTATAAAATCTGAAACAAACACAAGTAAAATAAAAAAAAAATGATTTTTTTATGAAAAAAATAGATTTTTTTCAAGAAAAAGCTGAAACAAACGCACCCTATATCATTTTTAAGAAAAATCATTGAGAAGAACTCGCATTCAATTTTTTATGAAAACAATTTTTGCATTGATTTTTTTAATTAAGTAGTCTATTAGTTAGAAATTCCACTTTTAAAATAGAAAAGTAGGATGACCGAAATTAAAACCCTGCCTATAATGCGGTATTCAAGCAAGGTAAGAATGTGAGGTGGTAAATAAGAAAAAACATTAGATGCCACAGTAAATAAGAAAAAATTCATAAACAAAAAATTGACGTATTTGGTTGTGGATAAGCAACAGAGAGGTTAAACCTCAACAAAACAAAACCCCTTTCACTTCACTTCACTTCATAGTTCATTGTTATTGTCTCTCACACACAACACAACATCATCGTCAATGGCTAAGCTAAGAACAGCCATTGATTCATCATTCTGGGACTTAAACATTTCATCTCCTCAAAACCATGATGGTTGGGCCAAGCATGTTCCTGGTGACCCTTTTCCTCTTGATGCTTCTGTTTCTAGCAGACTCTATCGTCATCAACAACTCACTGAACAACTCTCTCCTCGCTTTCGCATTATCCCTTCCTTAGCTCCTTCTCCTGTTAAGGAAGTTGGTTCTTTTTCACTTCAATCACTTCTCCTTAATCTCACCACTAATCGTTGGTATTACCCTTTTTCTTAATTGTTTTTTACATTGTAGTAGTTTATGTTTTACTTGAATTTGATGGTAATTGGAATTTTAAACAGTTTAATTTTAAAGGGTTGTTTCTGTTTTTCATGTTTTTGTCTTTAAATTATCTGTTTTAGTTTATGCTTCTTTAAAAATTGAATTTTTATTTGTTTGGGTAATTGGGTTGTTGAATTGCTTAAATGGGGGGCAATAGGGGTTTCAAGTATATGTTTTCTAGGGTCTTATGATATATGAAGTTAAGTTATTTTCTATGAAATAGAAACACAAACAAACACTGATACAGACATGACACTGACACGTTGACATGATAATAATTTGAGAAAAAGAGATAATTGAATTTTACCACATGTGTCGGTGTCGTGTAGATATGCACACGGAGACTGACATGTGTCGTACGTGCATTCAATTAGAAGTGTCGGTGCTTCATAGATTATATTGGAGCACTTGAGGAAGCTATTTGTTTTTGCTTCTTTTTTTTTTTTTGAAGAAATGATGAAAATGAGGTCTCATTTTGTTGTTGATGTGTATGTTTACTATTGAATGAGACGAAATGAATGAGAAGGTACTATAAAGAAGAAGGAAATAGAAATGTGCACATGTTTCTAGTCTGAATTTGATAAGTTGGTAGTGTGTATCACTCTGTGTATCATCCAATTTTGAAGAAAGATTAAGGGCTGTTGGTTGTTTTCAAGGATTGTAGGGATAGTGAGTTCTTAAATGGTTGTATTACAGTCTACAGTGCATTAAGTTTTACTCATTAGTTTTAGTTCTACTAATTTATCTCAAACACAAGTTTATGTTTGTTGTGCTTAAAAGCCTTCTTCATATATTGGTTTTGTTTATACATTCTACTTCTAAATGCCTTTGACTCCAAACTTTAAGATTTTATACTCAGTTATATACTTTTGCTGTCTTATCACTGTCATTCAATATTCCTACTTTTAGTGCAAACCATCATTTTGATACTTGAAAGTGTAACTCACGAATTATACTTTTGAGGACCAAAATGGTTTTATGCCCCTTTATTTATCCTTTCTACTCAATGTACTCATATGGTTTTATTATGGTCGATATAGGTGGCTTGCAGCAACCGGGCAATTCCGTCCTAGGAAAATGATAGTTGATATAAAAAATGAGATTTCTAATGCCGATGAATTCAATCTCTCCACAGTTAAGGGTGTTGCAAAGCATTTCATTGACAAGGCACATTATTCATATGGCTTAACCTCACAGTTTGCCTTTTCTCCTTCAACGTCTGCATTGTTTGCTTTAGAGGGCCATGGTGAGAAAGAAAGGCGCCGTAAAAAAGTGACGGTTTTTCACGAGGTACGGACTTAACTGCTTATCTTAATTTTTCATAATCTCATGCAGGCGGTTGAAAATGTTAACTTTCTTTGTGCTCTCAAATGTTAAGTATGATTTGCATGTATAATTAGAAACTGTTTTCATTCATTTTCTGAAATTGAAAATTATATTACAACTTATAAATTATAATACTATAAATTGGATCTTGCAATGTTGGTAATTGTAGAAGTTTAAAAATTATATCAAATTTTGAAACGATACTTAAATGCTGATACTTCAGTTTTAACCATCCCATCTCCTAAGAGGTTCTTCATATGCATTCTTTTAGTAAAGTGGTTGTGTTACTTTTTTTTCAATTTTTCATTTACACATGCTTACTCTTGATTTCATTGTTGCATTGCTATTGCATGCATGTGTGTCTATGTCGTAAGTTTTACTCTGATGCTTGTTCGTATAATGAATAACCTTAATAGACAATGTTTCGTGCAGCTTTCTGATCATGATGTTACGGTAGAGGCAGCATGGCCTCAATTGTTTGTTGACCACAAAGGAAAATATTGGGATGTGCCTGAGTCTATATCGGTTGATTTATCATCTCTTGGGTCTCCTTCTGGATTGCGATACCGCTTTGGGATACATAAGAACAATGGTAATCCGCAGGCGATTAATTCAACTGATAGCGATCCGCCGCTGTCTCTACTGCCAGGGTTATGTGCAAAGGCTGCTGTTACTTATGACAAGATCAAGTACTTATGGAAAAACACAAAGATTGAGGAGGACTACGAAGACTTGACTCCATACGATGTGCGACTTATGGAACCGCATGAAGCAGTATCTGGAATTATAGGTAAATTCTTTTGATTAATATGAACGAGTTAAAGGAGTTTCTTTCACTGTATTTTATAAATTTCCCTTGATTATCATACTAACATTTTTTTCATCATTGGTGAATTTATTGTTGTTAGCTGGCTAGACATTACGACAACTATCTTATAAATATTTTTGTTTTGTTCTGTTTCTTAATAAATTTAGGTAGCTCATGTGCTTCTTGGATTTGGAACGCGAAGAACTTTTCGGGAGATGATTCAGCTGTATCAAAGAGAAGAAAGAGATCTCGATTTAATGCCGATTTGTTTGGTTCAGCTTGTTATACTTATCAGCATGGAAGATTCATGAAGCGTTTCGGGGACTTAACCAGGGTAGATGCCCGTCTAGATATATCTTCAGTTTCGGGACTTGCAAAGAAGATTCTGAATGGTTTCAAGAGTTCTAGTGCCGATCTTAGTGAACAACCATCAGCCGCACCCCGGCTTAATTTAATCTTTCAACAGCAGGTACATATTTTCCTTGATAAGAGCTGACCAATTCAATATATTGGGGTTTATCAGAGCTGATCCAATGTAACTATGATCAATTCAATATTTTCCTTGTCTAATTGTAGGTTGCAGGACCTGTTGTATTTCGAGCAGATTCTCGAATTGCACTTGAGTCTTTGACCAGGAAACATGGTGTCTTTGTTGAAGATTTCATTTGCAGCTTGAATTACTCGTTGGATTTTCTAGAGTCCGGAAAAATCGTTGCTTGGTATTCACCGAAACGGAAAGAAGGAATGGTTGAATTGCGCTTATACGAGTTTTAACTGAAGTCGATCTTCACACTTTTTAATGCAAGCAGGCGACACGGTTGTTGTTAAACTCGCACTTGTTTATCCTTTGCTTTTTGCATGTATATTGTTGCATGCATAATTCATTTTAGATGTCAAAGAGATTAGTTAGTTGCTTCTTGTTGTATCAATTAAGAGTTATGTTTAGTTGGTGGTTATCAAAGGTTCAAAGCCAAACTACACTATTGTTCTTCATAACTGCCACACAAGTTCAAAAAGAATCAAAATTTTGTTCATTTAGCAAAAAGAGTGATGTGAATGTGGTTAAATGTCTAGGCCTTATTTTGGTCATTTGCACTGCACTAAATTGAACAGAAAAAGGAAACCAAAATAGAATCTTTATTTTCAATTTGAATTGGTTCTTTATTTTCACAAAAATGTTTGGTTAGTTGGATGTCTTTTAAGCTCAGTTAATTATGATTAACAAACCAAATGTAGATTTATTTTCAACAAAATATTCCATCATAACAGAAATCAAATGTAGATTTATTTTCCTCTCCTTTTTGACAGATGATGAAATTCACTCTCATTTAGACGAAATCTTTGATTAATGATACTTCATGAGTCATGAATTATATTGCTTCTATTCTCTTACATATTCCCTGAATCAGTAACCATTTGATCAAATCAGATGATCTATAACACATAAGATTTTAATTTTAACTTCATTTTATGATTGATTTTTAAAATTTTATCAGAGCCTCTCACCAACCTGTTACTAAAAGGGATGAGATAGAATTGCAACATCACTTTCATTATCAAGGTGGTCTTGCTCAAGCCCTTAAATAGAGCTAGAATTTAGGATGGTTATATTTCTTTCCATGCCTATAGGTATTTATCATCTCATGCAATTGGTACAAGTCTAAGTCAGCTCACACTTTGAGTATTTAATTAAAAGGATAGAAATGCAAAAGTAGTCAACATTACAAAGGTCTCTTTGAAAACATCAAAACCCTTGTTAACCCTAATGTGGAATCCACATAGTTTGATTCCTTGGACATCAATCAATCAATTTCAAACTGAAATTATGCATTGCAATATTGAAAAACAACACAGATCATAGCATCTGCAAGATTTAAAACTCCTGAAAGAATGTTATTATAATATCACAATAACACAGAATATTTTAACACCAATCATTGAAAAATGTTCATTCTACTCCTAATACATTTGCCATAAATATATTATTATCAAAAAGGCCGTTCCTCGCTGTCTCATAGTGGCTGAAGCCTACTCAACCACGGCCAATAAGTCGCTTGATTTACAGAAGCAGTGCTTTGCATCAGTCCCCAAATCCACCTGAAAAACAATTACACAAACATGATATTAATGATGAAATGAAAAGCAAAGTTGATCCATAACAGCATTAGAATGCTATCAATTTTCTTTTCTCAATAAAGCAGTATGAGATGTCACAAAATTAAACAGCAATCAGCATAACAATTTACACTAATCTTGGCAAATAGCCCTTTCTCAAATACTTTCCTCCAAAAGTTGTTCTTTCGATATAAATATTTCTTTAGCCATTGATTAATTCATTTAAAAATTAGAATCCAATGTTAATGTTACGACTTAAAATACACACGGATGTAAATCTGAACATAAGTGCAAATATTTTTATGTCACTTACCTCATAAGCATTTACGTCAGTGAATAGAACCTGCAAAATAATAATTAAAATTATGGTTAAACTTTGAAACGAAATTCAGGAAGCTCAAATGATTCAAAAACCACTAACTTTATTCTATTATTTGAACCAAAAGTAATACTAAGTTACTCGTAAACATTACTAATCTCATGGCAGGCAAAGAAGTGAAACTCTAAATTCTTCCATTTTATTGAATCAAATTAAGATACATTGAACAAAACCAGAATAGACTCCGCAGTCATTTGACGTATGAGTAAGCACAAGTATGGGAATTGCAGTCACGGATGCAAAGAATATTATTAATTTATGTTTATTAAAATAAAATTTTGAAAGTTTTAGAATACTCTTTTTATCTTTTCCATTTCTAATTTTCTATTTCATCTCTTTCACAGTACCTTTGATCCAGCCTTTACATTTTCTGCCTCAGCACCAACATTTAGGACCTGAAACAAATGCAAAAGGAAATGACCAAATTATCAAATCTTAAATACTAGTAGTACATAAAGAATTACAAACAGAACAAATTTTCAGAACTACAACAACAGGATATCACGTATACTTACTTCTCCCACAAGGTACCGTTCAAATTTAACAGCTGACTTGGGCAACAAAATTCCACCAGCAGTTTGCTGCAGCAAAAGATATATTCAAAAATCAGCTACACAATCATGCACTGTCCAATTTATAATTGACATTAAAACAAAATCAAACTAAGCATAATAAAATAGATGAAGCCACCAACTAGTTCAATCACACATAAAGCATAGATAACAACAACTCATCTATATAGCATCACATCATTACAGATGTATATCTTAAAGAAGTTCAACAACAAACTCCCTAGTCTATAGTCTATACCTTCTTACATAACTTTTTTACTTTGCTATCTATTATTATACACATGTAACTCAAGAAATATATAATGATGCGCTTAAATTGCTATTATCTCGTTAACAAGGGAACATAGGTGATTCTGTTTTCAACAATAAAACAGAAAACCAAGCTGATGTCATTCAACAAGGATGATGAGGATATATAGATTCAGCACGCTGACAAGTGATACAGCTTGGTTTTTTGTACTTGCTGCTCTTACAACAAATTATTAAATCGGCACACCAAGCGCATCAAAATCATGTCGCGGCACAACATTAAACTGAAAGTTATCTAAACAAGAAGCCCCACAAATGAATCCAACACTCAACCTATAGTTTGAACGTTTCGAATTGTGGAACAAACATTGGAACAACAGCAAGAACAACAATAATAACAACAACAACAACAACAACAACAACAACAACAACAACATCAAATGAAACTATAATCCTCATAATTCCTGCAAACTAAGAATAAAAAATATCCCAAATTAAAATTCAAACAAAAAAATAATTTTTGGATAAGTTTGTAGCATACTTGTGATAACTCCTCAAGACGAATAAGAACCTTATCAGCCTGAGGCACAACCTGAAATCCCAAACATCACACCAAAATTTAGATACAAAACAAAACAAATTAAACTTTCAAAACATAAAAAACTATAAAAATAACCTTAGAGGGTTCCCATTTCTTGGCAATTGCATTAACCTTCAAAGAGTTCCTCTTCAAAACTGAAACATACCCAAATGAAAAAAAGTTAAGAATTTGTTGAAACAAAGAAATGGGTCAACAAAAAAATGAAATTTTTTTACGAGTAGAAGAAGAATGATACCTGGGGCTGAGAGTCTCCGGTTAGAGAAAGAAGCGGTGGTGGTTTTGTGAAGGAAGGGAGTTGGTAAGGTGAGGAATGTGGAAGCCATGATAATGGATAAGAGATGAGAGAGTGAAAGAAAAGAATAACAATTATATGAAGAAGAAAATAATGGATTTGATTTGAGAAGAAGATGATGATGAGTTAAACCCTATTTTAGGTTTTATTATCCACAAAGTCACAAAATGTCAAAAATTAAGACAAAAGTGAGGGTGTCATGTAAGAAGGTGCTAGAAGGTAACTTCAATTTATGATTTTTGACATTGTTAGTTTAGATAATAGATAAAAAATAAAATATAGATTTTAATGAATTTTTTATATAAAATAATTTTACATTATTTTGACAAAAATTTGCGAATAAATTAGTTTATAGTGGATGAATTTATAATTTATAAGTTAGTTTATAATGAATGAGTTAGCTAATTGTCAAATAATGGTCTTAATTTGTTTTTTAAATTTATATATATAATTTAATTATATATTATCAAATAAAATATAATTTAATTACATATGAATAAAAGTATGAATAAAAGGTAAACGGACAACAAACTACACAGTTACCTTTTTTTGGATTGTAAAATTCATTCTCTTAAACACTACATCCATAGATCTAAAAAAACAATATTGCTAATTAAATTTTTAGTGTTTAATAAAATTAACAATTAAATACTTAAATTAACTTATAAAATGAGTATAAAATAATATGTTTAATTAATATTTAATTTTTTAAAATAAGATAACAATAATTTAATTGAAATAAAAAATATAAGTTAGAAGTTAGGTGCATCTAAATTACCTGTATTGAATAAATTCAAAGTAGGTGCAGTCATCCGGTCAGTGTTTATAAGCTGTAAAATCATGATCGAAAAGTTTAAGGGGGGTTATTGGATTGTGATTTCGACGGATTTCGAGGGATTATTTTGATAAAAAAATCTTGAAGATTTTAAAAGACTTCGTGGGATTATATTGATTTTGTGAGATTTTGAGAGACTTTTTTTAAAAGATATTTTACAATCAAGATTCTTTTTTTTTTTTGGCGTGGAAAAAAAAAGTCTTGATTAAAAATCTTGATTGGATAACAACATATTTTGTGGCATTAAAAAAAAAAGAAGTTTTGATTAAAAATCTTAATTGAATAACAACGGATTCTATACCAAAAAAAAAATAACAACGAATTTTGTGGCATTGAAAAAAAAAAGTCTTGATTAAAAATCTTCATTGAATAATAACGGATTTTGTAGGATTGAAAAAAAAAAAAAAGTCTTGATTGAATAACACAAGACTTTTAAAATCCATTAAAATCTCTCAAAATCCATTAAAATTCCTCAAAATCCTAATTGAATAACCCCCTCAATATCATTTTAGAATTTTATATTAAACCACAATAAAAAAACCTATCTTAAAATTTAAATCGTCTGATCAAAATCAGACAGTTCACCACTCCACTTAATCTCGATTCGAGAAGTAGTAATAAAAGTACAAAAAATTACAGTATGAATAAGCCTATAAACTCAAAATTTTAAGCTTCAAATATCAATAATTAGTGGTTTATGATATCGAGGTTTGAAAAAAAGAACATGACTTTTAGCTAGCTAGCTGAAAATCTTTGCCTCCAATCCATGTATGTTCCCACAAATATTCCCGGAAAATTGGTCCCATTTGTTTGTGTTAACTTTTAATTAACTTAAATTAATCAACCTTTTTAATGTTAAGAAACCATAAAGTACTAGTATTAGAATGAATGACAGAGATGATAACGGCTACATTGGTCCCACACTCTTGTAGTACTGTAAACCCATATCCATGATCTCACCCATTTGAGCAAAGCTTTTGTCTTTGTTGGAAAACACCATAACCCTTTTCTCCACTCACTTTCCATCACATTCCTACTAAACAAAAGCTCCTTCTTCTTAACTTAACATGATGAAGAACAACCTTAGTTGCTGTTTCTTGTACTTTTTCTCTTGTCTTCTGTTGCCAGCTTCTGTTTTCTCACACAACCATGTTAAAGGTACTTTGTTTTTGTTTCTATTTTTTCTCATTATTTTCCATTAATTCATATGCTATGCTTATGTTATTTATTTTTGTAGATTTTTGAATTCTGATAGTATATATAGTTAGTAAGTAGTAACTCTTGAAAAGGGTTTGAAAGTTTGAATCTTTTTCTGGATCCCTAGACTTTTAGAAGTGTTAACATTCCTTTCTTTTGATACTCAAATAAAGGATTTCTTTCTACCATTTGGTGGTATTTTGAAATTGAAAGTCTTAAGTTTGTGCTAGTGAACTTTGAGTACTATTCTACATTGGACTATTATTCTCCCATTTGAGTTATTTTTTATCTTGTGTTTAGGAGACATAAGTATCAGTTTAATCTTGTGTTTAGGAAAATATTTAAGCCTATGTTTGATATCAAGGTGGATATGCTAGAATTTCAACGATCCGCCGTGATTTTTCAAAAGCTACACTCTATAGCTTCTGCAAAATCACGGTGAATCACCGTAATTCTGACATATCCATGATTTGGTTCTTACTATCTTAGCATTGCTTACTTTGTGCATAAAAATTGGTGGAATTGTGAGTGTAGTACAAGTTTTCCTGATGATTAATGTCATCATAGGGCCTTTGCCATTGTTTATGTCCATAGAAGAAAGTGAAAATTGAGAACATGCTTTTGAATTGAAAATGATACTTCATAACTTTTGTTTATCTACAAGACACTTAAAAAATAAATTGAATTTAAGCTTTCAGTACTGTGTGTTGGTAGAACTTAGTTCTTAGAATTTCTAGTCATAGAGCATATTTATGATCAAGCACTAGTTCCTGAAATAATGCACTACACTAATTAGTCCATCCATTTCTAATTGACTTATTTGATCTTATCTATTGGTATAAGCACTTGCGGGACTGTTTTGAGAGCTTATAAAACTCGCTTAAGATAGCTTATAAAAACAACTTGTGTAGTTTATATGAAAACAATTTGTTACAGAAATAGCTTATGCTTAAGCACTTATAAACACAATCTTCATTTATGGGTATATGCTTGCATAATTACTATAAGGAAAAAAATTACCATAAGACATCTCTGATATCAGCTGGTTTTGTGTTCTTTCTGTCTAACAGGAAACCCTGCAAGCGAAATTGTCGACATTATTAACAAGAATAGAACAGATCAAAAGCTCCCTAACTTGAATGACACTCCTGGTTTAGGGTGCATGGCCTTACAATATGTTGAATTATGCAAAGGAAACTGCACCGATAACAATGTTGTTAACTGCAAACCTCCGGAAGATGATTTTGTTGAAGTCTTTGCTCCGAACTGTGGTGTAGAGTTACCAACTTTCGGCACCATAACTGGACACGTTGTTGGCTGTCAAAGAAAGTATCTCGATCCATCATTAGCATTTTCTCAAATTCTTATTAAAGATAAGAAATCTCTCTCTCTTTTGAGAAACAAATCACATACTGAGGTTGGAGTAGGCCTTGTTGGAGATCATAAAAAAGGGCCTTTCTTTTGGTGTGTTTTGTTTAGTGATGGAAAGGCTAACTCTACATTTGTGCTTGAAAATCGTGGTGCTGGAATCAAGCAGAAAAAAGGGTGTTATAGTGGGAGCAATACACCATGCAGTGGAGTGCAGAAAAATGGTGTTACATTTATAAACCTGTTTTTCATGTGTCATGTGTTCATTCTGTTATTTAAACTTTTGTGATCAATTTATACTGATTCAAGATCTTCCCAGACAAATCTTAGAGATGTTTTTTTGTTCATATTTCAAGTTATCTGTTTCTTAGTATTTACATTTATCGCTAGTCTGCTGCTACTAGGATTTATATTCCTCCCATTCATGTGCGCTTCTCGCAGAAGCTTCTGAAGGCGAAGATAACCTGAAGTTGACTAGGGACGGCTCATTTTTCTCTATGTAAACATATTCATGTAGTATTAAATTGTAGAATACATGTGCGTTCGCACAAGTCACACAATGTTCATTGTTCATTATAATTTGCAGTTCAGAAAAAATGCGAATTTTGAACTATACTTTGAGAAACATCAAACATGTATGTGTTTTTAGAAATATGAGATGAAGAAAGTTTACTCTCCCCTTAAAACAGGTAATTTGGGAGAGTTGGATAACTACCAAACAATATTACCACAAAATAAACATCCTTGAGAATGAGAAGTTACTAAATTGAGGATTTGAATCGGATGCAGTCAAATTTGCATTAGTCCTCTAGTTAGGATATATCTAACCGTCCGATTAAGCTCAACTAGTCTAGATTTAAAGCCTAAGAGTGGACTTGTAGGGTGCACATTTTCACTCAATGAATGGCATATGGTAGATTACTACTATGCACACTTAGTCTTTAGTTATGCTATGTTAAAGGGTGTAAAAAGGAAATTTTAAAAACCTGAGAGCAATTAGGAGGGTTAAAGAGTAAATTCTCAGAAATGTCTAATGTGCATTCCTCTCAATAAAAAGGCCCAGCCCAACCTCACAGCTCCTTAGGCCCTAATGGCTTTTTGCCACCAAATTTAGGCCTCCAATTTTGTTGGGTTATTTAAACTTAACAAAAAATAATAACTTAAAATAATATAGATCAAATACAACAACTTTATTAACTCGTTTCTCTTATAAAAAAGATTGGATTGAATATAATTTTATAAGATATAGGAAAACTTACATGTAGTTATTTCTACAAACAACATGAATTTTATAAGATATAAGTAGAGTCTAGTTAACAATTGTTTCATACGTAAACTAATTTGAATTCTTTCGAATAATGAGTCTTTAGCTAAAATTCATTAATCACATGTGTCCAATTATTTGGTTACACAAAACATTATTTACACTCTAAGAATATAGAATTTTATAGTACAAATATATGAATCATAGAAATAGTAGTATTTCAATAAAATATTATTGTTAATTCAAAAAACTCTTGGATCCAATTTTGTTGTACACATCAAAACAACGTTAGACCGGCGCTGCTCTGTAAATTATGGAGCACTACATTAAGAAAATGTCAAAAACAATATTATAAAATGATACTAATATTTTTGTAGCCTAGCTAATACTAGTTTTTTTATATTTGTAAAATGTTTAATCTATAACATAAAAACAGGCGTTCAGTTTAAATTTTTAGTACCATACAAATGTAGTACTGGTAACTAAACTCTGGCCATATCATAGTATTTTGGTTTCAATTTTAAAGATGCATAAAGATTTTGATATGTTTGGATGTGTTGTTTTTACAATTGATTAAATTTTGTTTATAAATAAGGGATTCATTTCGTTTTTTCTGACTAGAATAAAATAAAATAAAGTATTCATTCATTCAATCAAACTAGCTAATCGCATAAAACGAAAAAATGCATATAAAAGCAACAAAGTTATAAAGTGACCTAAATACTATATGTCTTCAAATTTGTAGCATTGATGTCTAAAATCATCATTAATAGTTGAATTTGTAACTGTAATGAGTCGAAGTCAACCTATCAATTTGAACGAAGCAAACAACACAATAAGATAAAAAAAAGTTAACCTAAGTCCCACCAAGATGAGCAAACTAAGTTATGTCGTACTCAGATGACAAAACTAAATATGTTGTACTTAGATGGCGAAATCACAAAATAATTTGTACGTTAAACTTTTACATAACACAAAAATCACTCATCTAACAACTCATTTTCATCTAAAATAAATTTTACTAATCTTTTTTTGTCGCTTTTGTCACAAATTCACATGGTGATTCTTAGTATATGAACCAGAAAATTCATAGTTTATAGAGCATGCCAAGATTATGAGCAAAGCAAAACCATAGTACTATAACAAGAATGAAGCACGCTCTCATGATGAATTTCAGAAAAGAATGTGAATAATATACTATTTATTTTTGGGTGAATGAGAATGTGAATAATATATTCTAAGAAGTGAGAAACATTACATGAAATCCAAGGTAGCATCATCCAATTGATAATTGAACAATTATAGATAATGCCACATTATGGTTGCATTATAGAATTCTTATGGAATGTATTAGTTGCCTTGTTTCTTGGGTTTGCACGTTTCCAAACACCTGTGCCATTCTGTTTAATTCTATTAGCTTATATTATACTACTATTATTTATATGGATATCATAAAGATGTAATTCACTCCAATATTTTTTTCTATATATTATTATAATGATAAATTTAGTGTCGAAACTTACACACACAAAATGCAGAGAATAACGGTACTAGATTAAACTCTCACTTAACACATCAAATATTTATATTATGTGATGTTTTATCATCTGAATTATATTTACGAGACAATTTAGATTCAAGTTCTAGATGAAGATTAATTTTAAAAAAAGTTCTATGTTATATTTTTTTAAAATACTTATGTGCTAGTACATGTATAATGATTGGTATAATCTTGAAGTTATCGCATCATTTGCACGATCTGAGGATGATGTTGGCTTAAACTTTTCCCAATCCTGTTAATTTGACTTTTCATTCCATAAAGAAATTCCTCCCTTGTTAGTTAATTAAGGGTAGCCCTAAAAGCTAAATTCCGTTTTCTTTTTATACGAATTTGAAGACAAAAGTTGTCCCTTACCATTTCATTTGTTTCTCAAAATAACTAAGCAAGGTTTATGAGTCAAAGTTTCTATTTATATCCTTTTCTCACAATCATAGTTCAATGTGCCACAGTCACCATATTGATCTTTGGCAAAATGTGAATGATTAAGACTAGCATGTTTTTATTTTCCCTCATAGTTATAAATCTAGTTCATATATCATATCTCATATCATTTTTCTTAACAAAAATGAAACAAATATTAGTCTTTTTCAATAAGTAAAGTGAAACTACTAAAGCACAAAGCAACATATTTTGCCTGAATTTACCATAACCTACTTTTATAAGTTAAAATGCCGCCATACATACATACATATATAGACATAGAAAAGGAGTAATTAATTGTCTCAACAAAGAAAAATTGATTCGACCTAATGAACACAAATTAATTTAGGATCTTGTTAGTAAGTGCTCCCAAGACCTTTGTCAATAAACTAACAAAAGGAAATAAAAAAGGAGCTATCTATTCAAAAAATCAAAATTTAAAATTTGAAGATGTTCACTTATAGTATTAGAATTTTGGGTGATCTATATAGATATAAGGACTATCTAATTTAACACACCAAAAATCAAGAGCTCCATAATCAAGATGACCATACATTACTATCGAAATGGATCATCTTTTTAATTAATCTCACTCATATTTCTTATTTTGATTTCAATCGTTCATCCACAAATCATATGTGATAAATTGAAATTAGTGACTAAAATTGCACATTACCATCTAACCATTAGAGAGAATCCATAGTACTTATTTAGACACACACAAGCAAAACTAAATAAATACTAAAAGATAAAATGACTAAATGATATGAACAAAATAATTTTCTTTTAATTTGTTTTCCATTTGTGACCGTCTATCCAAATAATTTTCATCTAGAGTTGTGATTGTGACTGAAATGAGCTACTCAAGTCTATATCACAAATCTTATATATCAAACAAGAAAAAGTAACGTTGACGATGTATGAATCACGAATATGATAAAACACGGATATTGAATATGATATAGACACCGATATATTAACACAGATAAATTCTTTAAAAACAATATAATTCAATGTACCTGTAAATACTAATATTGTATTAGTGTCGAACACGACCGTAAATACACCTCTTCATACTAGTTGTGAAGTGTGAACACTAGTATAAAGGGAGAGAACAATGTATCTATCTCTCTCTTGCATAGACTAAAACCTGAAAGCAAGCATTTACTAGTAGTGTATATTCAATAAAATCAAATAAATTCCATTTCCCCAACTCCATCCATTCTTTACTCCCCCATTAACATTCAATTCAATTCATTACTAAACTCTCCACCAAATCTTCACGTGCCATTCACGTGCATTCCCTCCCTCACTTAGTATCTTCCTTCTCCACAAACACAACAGAAACACTATAACTCCATTTTCACGCACACAAACACAACACAAAACAAAACAACCTTTTCCCTCTCTCTCTCTCTCAACGTCGTCGATATTATGGAAACACCAACACCACCGTCACCGTCATCATCGTTACAAAATATCTCACCAAGCATTCTCATCATCGTCATCGTTCTCGCCGTCACCGTTATCATTTCCTTCGCTATATGTTTCCTTCTCCGCCACCTCAACTGCCGCTCCCTCCGCCGTCTCGCCGCCGATCCAACCACCGATTCATCAAGCAACCGAATCTCACCGGAAGTCACAACTCCTTCCGTTATCGACTCACTCCCTCTCTTCACATACGCCTCCATTACTCGCCGTTCCTCCACCGTAACCGCCGCTGACTGCGCCGTTTGTCTTTCAAAGTTCCGTAACAGTGATCTTCTCCGTTCTCTTCCTCTTTGTTGTCACGCATTCCATGCTGAATGTATCGATACTTGGCTCCGTTCGAATCTCTCGTGTCCTCTATGTCGCTCTTCAATCTTCCCTTCCGATTCCGACCTCGCGAAAGTTCTCCGATCAACTTCCTCCGACAGTTTCCGAGTCGAAATAGGAAACATTAGCCGGCGAGGAACCAATACCACCATTCCAGAAGCCACCGCCGGTGACTCGAGGTCCTATTCTATTGGTTCATACGATTATCACGTAGTGGAGCCGTCGGAAGTTTCGTTCACACAGGATCACCGGAGAAGTATCTCCGATCATAAGGATATTCACATTCCGATTGATACTGCAGCAGCTATCGCCGGTGAAGTTTCTGGAAGTGGACATTGGTTGAAAGATTACGTGGACAGGCTTTCAGCTTCTATTTCATCGCGAACGGCGTCATTTCGAAGCTCCGGGAGATTCTTCGGTGGTGGTGGAAGTAGCCGGAGAATTGAGCCGGTGGATTACGACGTGGAAGGTAACCGAATTGGTGAAGAGATTAGCGAGTTGTTTCGTTGGCTTTCAGGGGTATGATGGTAATTAATTAGATGAAGAACTTAGATTAATTAGTAATTTTTAAATTTTGATATACTAGTTCTTATTTTTGGTAAAGTTGGGGAAAATTAACACGTGTTCAAAGTTAATTTGTCTGGATGTTGATGTCGTTGTTGTTAACCTGTTAATATTTCATAGACCCAAAAAAGTAGAAACCAAAATCAATGTTCCTTTAACTTGTTAGAATATTTTTACACTAGTTCTATAAAAGGGTATTTTTGGATTTTATTGGAAATGTGTCCCATATCATATGTGACAAACGAATGAATTAATAATATTAGTGACATTAGTAAAAATGTTTGGGTTTGAATGAGAAAAGAACCAAGGACGTGGTTTGTTCGGTGAATATTAATTTGTTGTTTATTGTTCGGTGAATGATGTTGATTTCCGATGATGCAATAAATAAGAGTAAAGTAGTATATAGAGGTTTCATTTGATGTAGGTGAGTGAAGAACGCATGAAATTGAATTAATGGTATAGTGGAACATTTATTGTAATATTACCAACCTGTTTAATGGTATAAGGTCCTACTTCTGCTTCAGTCTTGAGTCTTTTGTGACGCTTATTTATGTTTATAGTAAATGAAAGGGAACAACTTATTAATGATCACATATACTATTGTACAGTAACATCATGTTTGTTGAGACCTTTTGTTTTTGGGTACATGTTGAGATCTTTTTCAATACTATGTTATGTTATGGTAGTTGAAGCTATTTCCTTGTCAATTTATTCTTTTTTTTGAAAAAATTTAAACAGTACATAATACTGTGCATGGTGTTTCGTTCATTACTTAATTAATTAGAAATCATATTTCCATTCCAATTTTACTTTGCTTTTCAATTTTATTAGTTGGGAAAAAATAATTATGACTCCAGTATTGTTAACTCGTTTCTTTTGTTGATAGATAGATTGTGATTGTTAAATTTTTTTCTAATAAAAGAAAAAAGCTCATTAATGATATAAAGAGTTAAAAAATCAATGAGCATGTATGGAGTACTGTATTCAGTAGAGATAAAACAAAATGAATAATAACAACATATGTACTACAAGTGATAAATATTTGATTTTTTTAATTATGTAGTTATGAGGATTCCTGATCTGTTTATATGGAAAAAATGTTTGTTAGGATAAATCGACCCTTAAATGAATTTCAATTATTTTCCAAGGGTCGAAAGTTCGATCCTCACTTTGGGTATAGAGCAGCTTTAAATTTTTTGGCCAGCTATCCCACCCATCGAGGTACCTCCAATCTAGTGAGGGATTAGTTACTGCGTTCGGCGGTGGATATCCAGTCTCGACCAAAAAAAAAAAGAATTTCAATTATTTCAAAGATTTATCTTTATAGTTCTGTGCAGAAGATATATTGATTTATCAAGAGGAAGAAAAAAAATGGAGTCACCAAATTTAGTTCCAAGAAGTGTACCAAAAAATGTAGTACCACTTAACATGGGTTAAAACGTCACTTAATATGTGATAAAGAAAGCAATATCGTGTCTTAGTGTCTTGCATTCGAATTTATTGTTATCGGTGCAAAAATAAAATGCGACACACTAATACTATTATTAATTAGATCAATTTTAATCTTTTTTCTTATTTCTAAAATGGCTCAAAAAGTCATCACTATGATACGAATGTAATCATATTTTCCTTTCTCATCTAGCTCCTACAGTTGTATGATGCTTTAGGGTGACTTGTAAAACATATGATACATGTTTTCTTCTTCTTTTTTCTTTTTGATTGTCTAGGAATCCAGGGTTGCTTGATCATAAGGCAAACTTAACTCAGACCAAGATCAAATATGCATGACTCAATCATATAAGTTTAAAAAGGAATGAACTTTGATTGATCGTACACAGATTTGCTTTCTCTTCATCACAAACATATACCTTTTTGTGTTGAAAATATATAATTGCAATAAGATCCAAATGATCACTATGTATATATGATTAATTAATGTTGAAAAGTTCCAATAAATAATGTTAACTGAGGTAATTTGAATCAAAATATAGTAGTAATAGATATATTGAATTCACTTTTTGTGGGAAGTAAAAGTGATTTTAAGTACTAGAACATGAACAAGCATTTGGATTTTGGATATACTAGTAGCATGTTAAGAAAGAGCATTTTTGCCCAAGTGTTAGCAAAGTTCCATTATATTATGCAATTCTTTTTAACAATTACAATTTTTGCTTAAGTTTGTATACATTTTGGACCATATATACTGATTAATGATCGATGGGGCTCGACTAAGTTTTAATATAGACTACTTTCGCCTATTACTAGGCTCGGTGTTGGAAAGATTGTAGTACCGACTAATGATGATAAGTTCCTAAGAGAACTCAAGTTAAAACAAGTTTACTAGGAAAGCAATGATAATAACATAAGCAAATGACCTTTGTCTTTGAGTTAAAAATGAATCCTTCTTGAAAACCCGAATTTGAATCTTGGCCGAAATAATTATTGTCAAGACTTCACTTATTATCCGGCCAAATTCTAAATTATCGGAAAATCAAATACTTTTCAATAAGTGAACGTTTATACTTTGCAATTCATTCATTGCATGAACTTGAAACTACATCATATGTCTAATTCATATCACAATCATGTTGTTGAATTGATGAATAACTACACCACCACCAACTCAACAAGTTCATTCAATTATTTATATGAGCTAATAATAATTATTTTATCTTCCACATTGTCTAGTTCAAATCTTGAAATGTGTAAGAGCAGAATTACCATCTAGTCCTTTTGCTTCAAAGTAGGCTACATATTCACCAATTGTTGTTTCTCTGTATTTGGGAGGATTGTCTTCTGATAACAGTTCCTTCATAGGTCCATAGAGCTTTGAGGATGACCTATGACCTGTGCTGAAAAAGCATGCAGCAGATATTCTTGGACCAACTTTATTGGCAACTACTCTGTGTTCGACACTCTTGAATTTGTCGTTCGTTATAAGCTATATAAGGTAAACAAACAAACAAATAATTAGTTACTACATATGTTTACATCTACTATTGTTTCTTCTAATCAAACATGTGAGACTTTTGGTTCAACGTTGAACCGAATGACAAAACAGTACCATGATAAATTAGATTAACCATTTTAAGTTGCATGGTGTGTCCTATTTTAGTAGTTTTGGTCTGCATTACTTAGTGCAGGACACATTTTGACAATAAATGCCATATTAATTTTTGTTCATCATGGAACATTACTAACAACTCATATGGATTGGCTTAGTGGTGAAGGGTTGAGACTTTGAAGTGTGCTCCTCTTATAAGGTCTCAAGTTCGAATCCCTCAGGTGCCACCTCTTGTGTTGGGCCATTCAATACTGAGTAAAGCTCTGACTTTAAATGGACCCCCACTAGTAGATGTTGGAAATGGTGTTCCTCAGATTAGTCGGTGCTTAAGGCGGATACTGAATCTTAAAAAAAAGGAAACATTACAAAGAAGTAAATATACACATAAGAATAGAGAAAACTTGCCTGCATAAGATCTCCAACATTAACAATGAGAGCTCCAGGTACAGGTGTAATATCAATCCATTTATCTTCATAAAGAACTTGTAGGCCACCAATATGATCTTGTAGAAGCACTGTGAGGAAATCATTGTCCGAATGTTTGGTTGTTCCAACAGTTAATTCTGGTTCAGGACAAGGAGGATAGTAATGGCAAATAGCAATTAGTCCTTCAGCACAACCCATATCCTTCAAATGGTTTGGATTCAGACCTAAAGCTTCTGACAACAATTCAAACAGTAAAGTCCCTAGATTCATCATGTATTTCCCATATTCTAACAGTATACCTCTGCAATGCAAGAATAAGTAGCATATTAGAAGAAAATTTGTATATCTTTCTTCTTACTCTTTTCGTTCTAAATTATGTCATTCTGGCGAAAAAAATCGTCTTATTTTATATGTCATTTTACAATGTGAATCAAACATTAATGCTTCTTTTCCAATTATATCTCCACTATTTAGAATTTATTACTTCCTTTTCTAAACCTTTTAATTTTTATTTCTCATACCATTATTAAAAAATAATTTTGTAAATTAACTTATAAATTCTCATTTCGGTACAAAATTAACCATGTTTCTTAATTTAAAGTGACATATAAACTAGATCAAAAGGCAAAGTTTGAGTATGAATACACAACAAAGTATTATAAATGGTAGAGTGATCATGTTGCAGCGATCTACTGAGATTCAACCATTGTCGCTACAACTTGTACAATATAAAAAAGACCAAGTTTGAGTACCTTAAGTCCAAGGAGTATTAACGCGGACACTATATACTAACACATCGGCCCCGATAATAATTTTAAAAAATGGCATAACTGAATGTTACTGAGGGGTGTTGTGTCCGACTCGTGTACTACCAACCAACATGTGTCAAACGTCAAACATGTTTTCAATCTGAAGTGTCGATGCCACAAAAATAGTAACCAAAGTTGATGGAGCACATAAATTTTATACATACCTGCATATTTCAGGAAATTCTTCTGGTTTAGGAGTACCAGGAGCCAAGTAACACGCAAAAGAATCCCTCCAATTAAGTGCTGGTGAGCTATAAATATCAAAATTACTATTATAAATAAAAGATTTATGTATATCTCTTGTATACAAATCTTTTTTGACTTCTATATCCTGTTCATGAAACCTCTTAACAACATCTTTCAACTCCTCAAGAACACTCAAAGGAATTCCATGATTAACAACTTGAAAAAATCCCCGTGTTTCACATGCTTCCTTGATTTTGTCAACAATCCCTTGATGAATACTTTGATCTTTATTATCAATATCAGCAAGGTCTATGACAGGAATAACATGGCTTATGTTGTTGGCTTTTTCATGTTTATCTGGTTGATGATGGAAGAAGCTTGGGATCTTGTTGAGTCCTGCATCAACAAGTCCTTTTACACCAGCTTTTGTTTCATCAAATGCTTTGCGTTCATTCAACATAGAATCAATGTTGGGTTTGGTTGTTGTATAAGTGGTTGCCATTTTGTTTGTGTTTGAAGTTGTTTCTGGATAGAGCTAGAAGTGGTAACTATAAGAATGAATAGATAAAGCAAGAGTTTGATTTTTATATTCTTACATTACATGTGGTGA
This sequence comes from Trifolium dubium, assembly GCA_951804385.1. Lineage (NCBI taxonomy): Eukaryota > Viridiplantae > Streptophyta > Magnoliopsida > Fabales > Fabaceae > Trifolium > Trifolium dubium. The sequence continues at coordinate 954,697 of OX638063.1, read as the reverse complement.
CAAATAAGAGTTACGTGTATAAACAACTAATTTGATTCAAAGATTAATGAGTTAAAAGTGGTTCCAATTTTTCTTATGTTTGTTTTGGTTTTGGAGCTAGAAGTGGTAACTACAAGAATGAGTAGAAAAAGCAAGAATTTATATATGACACTTAAGAGTTACCAACAAAAAAATGCAATTGGACTTAAAGTGTTTAATAAACGAGCTATGCTTTAAGTCAAATTGATTTAGAAATATGAAGCATAAATACAATAAAGTCCACATAATATCGGATACAATACGATACTAATACTGACACGTTGACACCGGTGATAATCGGAGAAAGTGAAAATTTTAAATGCTTATGTATTTATTTGTATAGAATATTGATTAGTTAACCAACCCCATTAGACATTGGTCCAAGAACAGTTATTGCAAATCACAATTAAATTGATTAGTCAAAAGATTTATCTTATGATTGGGACCTACATGGATACAGAAAAAGATATAAGATCAAATAATTAATAACAGTCCCCCTAGCACTGATACATATCCGACACCATAATAATTTACGAAAATGACATCATTCAATGTAATCATATGTATCGGTGTCGGACACCTATGTGTGCCAATGCAATTCTTTTTTACAGGCTGCACATTCTGCAATTCTAATTTTATAGAATGAAGCTTATTTAATTTTTATAAACAGAGTTATGTAAATGGTTTCAATTAGCTGCTATCATAAACAGGATTTAAATCCAACACTTACACTTGTGTATATTACTTTGTATTTATATGATCAAATATGATCTCTTCACTTAACACTAACAATAACAACTTTTCACTTAAAATTTTATACATTTTAGACTATATTGATCAACGATGGACCTCAATTCAGTTTCAACATAGATCGCTTTTATCATTCATCCTCAGCGTTCAAAAGATTGTAGAATATCGACCGATGATAATAAGTTCTGAGAGCATTCGGGTTAAAACAAGTTTATTACTAGGAAATCAATGATCTAACATAAGCAAATGACCTTTATTTTCAATAAGTGAATATGATTATACATTATAATACATGCATAGCATGAAATAAAACCATATAGTTCTAGTTCATATCACAATCATGTGGAATTGATGAATAACTACACATATTTTTTCCACAATGTCTAGCTCGAATCTTGTAATGTGTAAGAGCAGAAGTACCATCTAGTCCTTTTGCTTTATAGTAGGCTACATAATCAGCAACTGTGGTTTTTCTGTATTTGGGAGGATTTTCATCTGATAACAGTTCCTTCATAGGTCCATAGAGCTTTGAGGATGATCTTGATCTAAGACCAGTGGAGAAAAAGCATGCAACTGATATTCTTGGACCAACTTTATTGGCAACTACTTTGTGTTCAAATAATTAGCTATATGTTTATATCTTTTATGATCCTTCCGGTTAATATCTTAAAAACCGTACTAGAAATCGAACCAGTTAGACCTCAAGGTCATGGTTTATTAACTGTTTAATCACGGTTGAATTAAATGACAAATAAAAAGTAGAAATATAAAATAAATAATGTAAAATAGGAAAAATGGTTGAACCAACCGTGGTTGAAGTGCTTTAATCCGGTTCCATCCTATCCTAGTTCAATACAATATAACCAGACTGTAATGTAATCAAGATCAAATTGAAGCCAACGAACGAACTTGTTCAATCGGTTCAAAATATGTTACAATCTTGTATCAATATCATCAATCATCAATACTCAATAGAGTACATTATAGGAATATACACATGGATAGAGAAAACTTGCCTGCAAAAGATCTCCAACATTACCAATGAGAGCTCCACCAGGTGCAGGTTTTACATCAATCCACTGATCTTGATAAAGAACTTGGAGGCCACCAATATGGTCTTGTAGAAGGACCGTGAGAAAATCAGTGTCAGAATGCTTAGTGAGAAAATCAAGTGATGAATCCAGGGACTTTACTATTTGAATTGTTGTCAAAAGCTTTAGGCTCTGATACCATATTAGATTTTTGTATTGGACCTAACTCATCTTTACAAAATCGACGTTAACTCACGTAAGGTTGTAGTGTCACTCTTTATAAACTCATTTCATGTCTTCTCTATTTTCAACGCGGGACTTGTGGTTTTCCGGGTTTAATATATATACCATTTGGTTTTTATACTAATATTTGATTTGTGGCCTGTATCTTATAAAATAGACCTCTACTTATGGAATCACTAACACATACACGGGCACTAGAAACACTAATATGATACTGACATGTCGACACCAATAATAATTAAGAAAAAATAGCTTAAACAATGACATGTGTCAGATACCGAACACACCTTTAACATGAAGTGTCAGACTACAAATGATAATAATCAGAGTTCAAGGAGCACATAAATATTATACACAAGCAAACAAACATACCTGCATATTTCAGGAAAATCTTCTGGTTTAGGAGTATCAGGAGCTAAGTAACACCTAAAACTATCCCTCCAATTGAGTGCTGGTGAGCTATAAATATCAAAATTACTATTGTAAATAAAGGATCTATGCATATCTCTTGTATACAACTTTAATTTCTTTTTACTTATGTATCTTGTTCATGAAACCTCTTAACACCATCTTTCAACTCCTCAAGAACACTTAAAGGGATTCCATGATTAACAACCTAAAAAAAACCCATGTTTCACATGCTTCCTATTTTGTCAACAATCTTGTGATGAATATTTGGATCTTTATTATCAATATCAAGAAGGTCTATGACAGGAATAGCATGGCTTATGTTGTTGGCTTTTTCATATTTGTCAGGTTGATGATGGAATAAGCTTGGGATCTTGTTAAGTCCTTCATCAACAAGTCCTCTTTTACACCAGCTTTTGTTTCATCAAATTCTTCGAGTTTGAATTCATTCAATATAGAATCAATGTTGGGTTTGGTTGTATCATTGGTTCCCATTGTCCTTCTGTTTGTACTGGTAACTTGAAGAGCAAGAATATGTTTTTTCAATGAGCAAACATATATTAAGACATGTAACCATGCACAAGGTATTTAAGGAAGAAAAGAGTTACAACTTAACTACTAAAAGTCAAGGATTAGACTTAAGATAACAAAACTTACTAGAAGAGCAAGAATTATATTCTATCAATGTGAATTGTAACATCAAAGAGTTATATACACAAACAAGTCAGTAGGCCCAAATGGTGATCGACCTACGTTTAATGTCTAAAGTCAAATTAAATTATATTCGATCAATTAGTATTTTGAAATTCCAATACATTCTTCATCTTTTCCACGTTTAGTTTAGTCATGGAATACCTCATCAACTTCGTAATAGAGCATCATTCTTCTTTTTTATGAAAATTCAATGTGGAAGTAATTAAAATAATATTGAGGACTCAATTTAAGGTGTAGAATTGAGTTTGATATATTTGTTTTTTCTAGAGTATATTTAATTTTACCTCTAGAATAATTCTTAAAGTTCAAAATTGTAGCTTCTTATTCTATAATTGATTTTTACATTTGAATTTATTATTGAACTCACTTTTAGATGAATATATCCTTTTTCCGATGTACCAAAAAAAAAGATAAATATATCCAAACATTCGAGGTGCCTCCAATCTAGCGATGAATTAATCGCTGCATTCGGCGGTGGACACCCACATAACCATTAACTCAATTATTCTACCATTAACTCAATTTTACATAACCATTCATTAAAAATCAATTTTCTTGGTCACACTCACATATCCAAACATACTGAGTGCTCCTTACACAAATATATATGTTTAGCTTTTATTTTAATAAAATAATCAACTATTTATAGGGATATTTGATTAATAAAATAATTAAGACTTGCATAAATGAGGAAATGATAAGATATGAGGAGAGGGTACAGTGGGCTAACCCCATCAGTTTGACCAGGACAGCTCAGTGCATTGACTTGTTTTCCATTTTTGAGCATTAGTCTCTATCTCTCTACACAGATTGTATCTTTTGCTTGCCAACCAAGTTAACACAAATGAATTAAAAAAACAAAGAGTCAAAAAGTAAAAGCTATCAACAATATCAGAAAGATAATAATAAGTACAAATAAAAGAAAATAGAAAGTGACATAATCTAGAATTATAGTAATATAAATATTCATATTTCTCGTGTGAGTATGGTAAGTTGGTAACATTATTTGAAGTTCATCTTCACATTGATAATGCATTCCACTTTTTTCCCTTTCTTCCTTCTAGTCTTTGAGATAAATAGGTCAATGGATTAATGTCATTTGCTTATATATCTTTGTTAATTTCTTATGCATAAAAATGGTATAGAACATTTCTGTCTTTGAAATCAAAGTCTATACCTCAGGGTTAGTGAAACAGATGATGAAATGTGAAGAAAAGAAAGTGATGGTGATATTTAAAGAGAGTAAACATTAATCAAAGTTAGCTTTGGAGAAACTATATGTAAATATTTTTACTTTTAAGTAAAAGTATTTACATTGGACTATTTAAGTGCTTATAGTTTCTTCAAAGCTAATTTTAGTTGGTGTTTTCTCTATCTCTAGGTATAACCATCACTTTATCTTCTTTGCCGTTCATCATCTCTATTGCTATCCCTCAGATTTTGATTTTAAACATAGAAATGATCTACCATTTTAACTTTGAAGAGAAGAATAAGTTGTCATTTTAATATATACAAGTAATCAAAACTATACTAGATCGGTCGACTCAGAATAAGCATGCCATAAAATCGGGCAAAACAAGCGGTTCATAGGGTTCCAGCAGGCACAAGAAAAAAGGTTTGGGTCCCTATAATCTTATACAAATGTAGCAAAGTATATTCTACAAAGTTCTTATGATTATATTGTAAACATGTTAAACCACATTTTTGGTGTGTGCTGTGCATCAGAGATTTTCAATCTTGAAATATGGCAAAGGAGAAGTTCCATCAAGGCCTCTTGCCATGGAGAATGCAACATAATCATGAACAGTAGTTTCCTTGTACTTTGGAGGATTATCTTCTGATACCAATTCCTTTATAGGACCATAAAGCTTTGTTGATGGTTGAAAACTTGTGCTATAAAAGCTTGCAATTGATACTCTTGGACCTACATGGTTTGCCAACACTCTATGCTCAACACTCTTGAATTTGTCATTTGTTATAAGCTGTTTTCAATAAACTTGTTAATTACTTAATCAACAAAAATTATTGAAAATGTAAATTAGTTTTACACTGACGTAGTAACGTCCAGTCATATTTCACTAACTTGCCATAATGTAAATATTCATGTTTTAAAAAGTACTGAAGTATACAATGTGACGAGACAGTAAAATGTGATTGACTGACAGTGTAAGAAAATTTATATCGACAGTGCATCAAAAGTACTCTCGATGAAAATTACCTGTAAAAGATCACCAATGTTGATGACTAGAGCACCAGGAACAGGTGATACATCAATCCAACTATTTTCATGAAGAACTTGGAGGCCACCAATATGATCTTGTAGAAGTATAGTGATAAAATTGTTATCGGTATGTTTGGTTGCTCCTAAAGTCAATTCTGGTTCTGGACAAGGTGGATAGTAATGGCAAACAATTGCAAGTCCCTCATCGCATTTCATGTCATTTAAATAGTTTGGATTCAGTCCAAGTGCTTCTGATAATAGCTCAAACAATACATTTCCTAGTTTCATAACTTGTTTTGTGTATTCAAGCATTATATCTCTGCAACAATAAGAACATAATGTCTTAGTGTTTAAATTAATCTCAACTATTATCAAAATTTGTTACAAAGATATGATATTGTTATAAAGTTTAGTGACAAATTGGCATGTTGCTCGAACGGACTCATAGTTCATGTTCAGACTGTAGTATTTAAGCACAAGTTTTACTCTGTAAACTCTAAGCTTGATTAATAGAAAAGTACGGCAATTGCTTAATATAACCAAATAAATTCTCACGAGAATATAAATATAATTTCAAGACTAAGCCTACTCAAGTTTTTTTATGAAAAAAGAAAACTATGCGATTGCGACCATAATCTAGACCATGACGCCAAATTTTTAATGTCTCTGCGACTGCTATAGAGACTATATCAGTCACATTTAACCATACTTCACGTTCACGGCAATATTAAGGGTTGTGACATGACTAAGATTCATGATATCTTAAACTTTTGAGAACTAGTGCCTATAATCACTATGCTTAAACAAGAGTTATTCTACTAAAATTAAAGACTATAAGTAACATACCTGCATACTGATGGCAAATCTTCTGGATTAGGAGATTTCGGCGCCATAAAACAGTAAAAGGTATCCCTCCAATTAGCAGCTGGTGAACTATAAAGATCAAAATTGCTATTATAAACCAAAGGCTTCAAAGGATCGCGTGTGTATAGTTCTCTTTTCACCTCAGAATCTTGCTCAAAGAATCTAACAACTCCATTCTTCATCTCATCCAAAACACTCACTTCTATTCCATGATTAACAATTTGAAAGAAACCCCATTTCTCAGATGCTTCTCTAATTTTCTCCACAACTATTTTCCTTTTTGTTGGATCTTGATGAATATCAACAAGATCAACAGAAGGAACAACAAGGTTGATGATGTTGCTTGAAGGTGAAGTTGTGTCCTTGTGAAATTCATGATGGAACATAAGAGGGATGTTTGTGACAGAAGCATCAACAAGTCCTTTGACACCATCTTTTGTTTCATCAAATGCTTTGAGCTCACTTGCTCTATCATATTCATGTTTTGATGTCACTGAAATTTCATTGTTTTTAGATATTCCCATTTTTTTTTCTTCTTCTTATCAATGTTGTGAATGCTGTTTTTCAAGATAAAATCTCTTTATGGATATGCATACCGTCACAAATGGGAGGCTTGAAGTTTTGTAGCATCGACACTTATGATTGAAGATATATCCAATGTCTTGCACTGACACGACACTGACATATATAATTATATTCAATTATATTATTTTATTTTATTAAATTATTATCAGTGTTAACGTCATTATGTCATTATGTTCGCTGTCCATGCCGGTGTTTGATTGTCTTGAAGAGACAAAATCACATTAATTGGGAAGTGGCTCAAATGGACCACCATAATAGGTGGTGCATAGTGGACAACAAATTTACAAATCTTGTTGTTTTAGGATAAATCTAAGTTTGAAAATTTGTGTACTGATAAAATTGATTAGTTAACCAATACCAGTAGACATTGGTCTAAATTTGACCCTTAAAATGGATGCATTCGTCTCAAATTTAAGCTAGATCAATTCCCCCAAATGACAAAAGTGAAATTGATTAGGCAATAAGTGATAATTTCATGATTGGGACAATCCACTAAAAAAATTGGGATTTCCTCATCCTCTCAAAGATAAAATAAAATTGGACTTTTGTTAGTCGATATTTTCGACCAAATTTCCCGGTAAACAACTATGGATAGATAATTCAAAAAAAAAACTATGGATAGAGAAAAATATATGATTAAATAATATTCTTTCCCTTTTGTTTATAATAAGTGACTCATTTAATCTTGGACTTTACCCTCTTTTTGCATCAAAAAAAATGTGACTCATTTAATCATTTCACATAAACAAACTGTATTAATTAAAAAATACATAAAATAGAATTCCAAGTACTACATTCATATATTTTAGATAAATCATGAAAATAAATTTCAAGTATTACATTCATTGATTTTAGATAAAAAATTGAAAAATAAAAATCATGAAAAACGGTAAAGGAAAATATGTCAAATAAAAAAAAAAAATAGAAATAGCTTGCAACATGCAATCATTGACTTATTCTTACGGAGCAGTAGAAATTGTTAAAGTTATTGTACCCAAAAAAAAAATTGTTAAGGTTAAACGTATTCTTTATTCTTAGAAATGTCTTGAATTTTGTTTTTATTCTTTGTAACTATTTTACCATCCCTACAAATTACCCAAAAAAAAGGTATAATATTTTTTTGGCCCAAAAGGGAAAGTAAATCTAATTTAATTTCTCTTAAGAACTAAAAGCTACATCATGTAACTTTTTTTTTGTCAAGTATAATGGTTAAAAATTTCACCCTTAAATAAATATGTAAAGTGTTTGAGATTCGAACTTAATCCCTATATATAAAATATGATATCTCTGCCAATTAACCTAAACTCACGGTAACACAATAGGTAGCTTTGAACAAAATCAATTTCATTAAAAGAAAATAATGATACAAATGAATGCTCCTTTATTTTGACCAATAAATAATAAACACATCATATTTGGAATACCACGTGAATAAAGAATCTAAATGTGTGTAGCACTAATAACACTAACACATGTATATGCTTTTTGAGTTCTGTTTTTTCTTTTCTTTCACAAGCCACCAAAAATAACCTTGACCTTTCTTTAGATCAGAAAAACACTTCATCTCATAAGCTTTAAACTTCACAACAATTTCCATGGAGAAATCAATTCATATTGCAGTTGTTCCAGGTGTTGGTTATAGCCACTTAGTCCCTATTCTTGAATTCTCTAAACTACTTGTTCATCTTCATCCATACATTCATGTCACATGCTTCATTCCTTCACATGGATCTCTCTCAGCTGATTCAAAAACAATGCTTCAAACTCTTCCATCAAACATCAACTGTACTTTTCTTACACCAGTGGAATCTAAGGACTTACCACAAGGTGTTCCCTTAGAAATTCAACTTCAACTCACATTGACTCAATCATTGCCATCTTTACGTCAGGCTTTGAAGTCCTTAACGTTAAGGACACCCTTTGTGGCCTTTGTGGTTGATTCATTTGCAATTGAAGCATTAAAGTTAGCTAAGGAATTCAACATGTTGTCCTATGTTTACTACCCTTCGGGAGCAATCACTTTGTCTACATATTTCTATATGCTAAAACATGATAAGGAAATATCAGGTGAGTATAGAGATCTTCCAGAGGCTATTCAGGTACCGGGTTGTGTACCGATTCACGGTCGGGATTTGGTTGATCAAGCTCAAAATAGATCAAGTCAATCTTACAAATTTTTGCTACAACGTATTACAAGTTTTAGTCTTGTTGATGGGATTCTTATTAATAGCTTCTTAGAAATGGAAAAGGGTCCTATAGAAGCACTGTCAAAAGAAGGAAGTGACAACCCTCTTGTGTATCCTGTTGGACCCATTATCCAACAGGGAACAAAATCTAAGGTTGATGCTAATGGATTGGAGTGTCTTTCATGGTTGGATAAACAACAACCTTGTTCAATTTTGTTTGTGTCTTTTGGAAGTGGTGGTACACTTTCACAAGAACAAATTGTTGAGCTTGCTTTGGGTTTGGAATTGAGTAATCATAAGTTCTTATGGGTTGCAAGAGCACCAAGTAGTATAGCAAATTCTGCATATCTTTCGGCACAGGGTGATGTCAAGCCTTTGCATTTTTTACCATCTGGATTCTTGGAGAGAACCAAGGATCAAGGGATGGTTATTACATCGTGGGCGCCTCAGATTCAAATCCTAAGTCACAGTTCAGTTGGTGGGTTCCTGACTCATTGCGGCTGGAACTCTACGCTCGAGAGTGTGATGCATGGTGTGCCACTAATCACATGGCCTCTTTTTGCTGAGCAGAGAACGAATGCAGTTTTGCTGAGTGAGGGCCTTAAAGTGGGACTCAGGCCAAGATTTCATGAAAATGGCATTGTAGAAAAGGTAGAAATTGCTGAGTTGATCAAGTCTCTCATGGAAGGGGAAGAAGGTGGGAAATTGCGCAATAATATGAAGAAATTGAAGGAAGCTGCTAATAGTGCACTCAAAGAAGATGGATCTTCTATAAAGACTCTTTCTCAATTAGCACTCAAGTGGAGAAATTTGGTATAGAAAAACAAGTTTTATAGAATCTTTTGGTCATGATATTTTCTTTGTTACTTTCCTGTTTTTTACCTTTTCTGCTTTGTAGTAACAGTAAGGCATTAAGTGAATTATTGGCATGAAGAAGACTTACTATATGCTGTTAAAAACTAAATGCTTATTATGAGATTTTATGATCTGAATTGAGATCATCATGATAATATGTACTTTTAAGGTGATTTAGCATGCTTATTTGACATTTTATTTCACAGTTTACGTTAGTTTGTCTTATCTTCATTATGTGCTGTGTGTGCACCATTTATTTGATATTGCATACTTCTCATTCAGTAAGACATATATGTTTCTAAATTTTATTGGTTATTGTAATGTCATGATTTATCAGATATAAATTTCTATATACATTACTCACCTTGTATAGCGATTTTGTTTCTGGCTGTTTTAGATAGCTAGTTAAACTAGGTCATTCCAAGCTTCTGGCTGTCTAAGATATAGATTGTAAACCTAATTTCCTTTTCCTTCAACCCAATTTAGCATCTTCAACTTTTCTGTCCCTGTGGCTGCAATTAGGCTGTGATGTATGGCTATGATAATCTGAAAAATGTTGAACCTCTATAAAGTAAAAGCTATCAAAGCATAATCATTAATAGCAGGAGGTAAGAGATCAAAGCTAAAAAATAAGAAAAATAATATCAAAGCTTAACAATAAGAAAAAAAAATCAAACTGCAATAATATTAATCTTAATTGAAAGGTGTCACCACTTCACATCTGTATTGTGCGGTTGAGTTTGGTTGAAAAAAACTGCTCCTATATCCTATTCAATTACTTGAATAACAAAAAATGACATTAAGTATCAAGTTATTGAGACCTGAAATTAGTAAGATATTTTTGTTGTCATGTATTAGTCACCAACTCTCTAAATTGTGTTAAATTAAATAACTTCTTTACTTTTCTATTTTCCCTTCTTTTTTAAAGAGGACTTTATTTTACAAACCTTCTTACTTCCCAAACAATTTTTAGAAGTAAGTAGGTGTGTGCTTAGGCTTCTGTTACTTCAAGTCTGATGGATTAGTTAGATAAAAATTCTAAATATTGGATTAGGAGATGACAGATGAGTTGAAGTTGTGAAATACAGATATACTAGAATATACCAGAAAATCATAAAACTAAACATTCAAATAATATTAGAAATATATCATTTCAAAATTTGCTTTGAAATCTATATAAGTCTTTGTCTAGGTGAGTTGAATGAACTTGGCCTCAAATTTCCATGGAGAAAACAACTCACATTGCAGTTGTTCCAGGTGTTGGGTATAGCCACTTAGTCCCTATTCTTGAATTCTCAAAGCTACTTGTTCAGCTTCATCCATACATTCACGTCACATGTATCATTCCCACACTTGGTTCTCCTCCAAGTGCCTCAAAAACCATCCTTCAAACTCTTCCATCAAACATCAACCACACTTTTCTTCCACCAGTGCAACCCAATGACCTACCACAAGTAATCCCATCATTACAAATGCAAATGAGGCTCACAGTGACTCATTCTCTCCCATATTTACATCAGGTGTTGAAGTCTGTGGCTTCAAAAACTCCCCTAGTGGCCTTGGTAGTTGACTGTTTTGCTGTTGATGCACTTGACTTTGCTAAGGAGTTCAACATGTTAACCTATATATACTACCCTGTAGCAGCTACTACACTGGCTTGGGCCTTCCATTTGCCTAAGTTGGATGAGGAAACATCATGTGAGTACATAGATCTACCAGACCCTATCAAAATACCAGGTTGCGTACCGCTTCATGGCAGGGATCTTTTTATCGCAGCTAAAGATAGATCAAGTCAAGCTTACAAACACTTACTTCAAATTTGTAAGAGTTTTAGTTTTGCTGATGGTATTCTTGTTAATAGCTTCTTAGAAATGGAAATGGATCCCATAAAAGCACTAACAGAGGGAGAAATTAGCAAGGGAAACCCTTCTGTGTATCCTGTTGGACCCGTCATCCGGACAGTAACAAGTTATGGTGATGATGCTAATGGGTTGGAGTGTCTGTCATGGTTAGACAAACAGCAGCCTTGTTCAGTTTTGTATGTGTCTTTCGGGAGTGGCGGTACACTTTCACAAGAACAAATTGTTGAGCTTGCATTCGGTTTGGAATTGAGTAATCAGAAATTCTTATGGGTTGTCCGAGCACCAAGTAGTAATTCATCTAGTACAGCATATTTTTCAGCACAAAATGATATTGACCCTTTGCAGTTTTTACCATCAGGATTCTTGGAGAGAACCGAGGAGAAAGGTTTGGTCATTCCATCATGGGCACCCCAGATTCAAATCCTTAGTCGCAGTTCAGTTGGTGGTTTCCTGACTCATTGTGGTTGGAATTCAACCCTTGAGAGTGTGATGCATGGTGTGCCACTAATCACATGGCCTCTATTTGCTGAGCAGAGAATCAACGCGGTTTTGCTGAGTGAGGGCCTAAAAGTGGGACTGAGGCCAATAGCTAATGAGAATGGCATTGTCGAAAGGGTTGAAATTGCTGAGTTGATCAAATGTCTCATGGAAGGGGAAGAAGGTAGGAAACTCCGCAATAATATGAAGGAATTGAAAGAAGCTGCTAATAGTGCACACAAAGAAGATGGGTCATCTACAAAGACTCTTTCTCAGTTAGCACTCAAGTGGAGAAATTTGGTATAGAAAAACAAGTTTTAATACAATATACAATATTAAGATCAATTTATTTGGCATTATATTTCACAGTTTACTTTATCTTGTCTTATCTTCAAAGTGTTGTGCATCTATTTGCATACTTCTCAGTACTTGCTATTCGGGACTATATCTCTGATTTTATAATGTCATGATTTATTATATCTAAATTTCTATCTACATGATTCACCATGTATAGTGTTTTTGTTTCTGGCTGTTTTAGATATTTAGACTATGGTCACCACAAGCTTATGTTGATATTGTTTTGCTTTATGGATTTGCACATGCCCTTTAGACTAGTCTGTAGCTTATTTTCATTGTTAATGCCAAATTCTCTTAGCCTAGGAATGGTTTATACTTCGGTAAGGAATCTACATTCATGAACCTAAAATTTTCTGATCTTCCTATTCTTTTCTATGATTTTATTTATTTTTTTTTACCAAACTTTCTAATGGGACTTATCTCTGCTTTAATTACTTGCTATTCTCATATACTTTACCTTACCATGACCAGAGAATAGTTTGTGTATCTAAATCTATTTCCTGCAATTGTTATGACTAATTTCACACAGGAAGAGGATAATACTTTCTTATTTTGGTATTGTGATATTTTCAAGGTAATAACATGCACTCAAAGAACCAAAAATGGTAGTATGCATCTAATTATTGAGATTTTAAGCTAATTACTATTATAAGGTACTTTTGTTGTCCTGTACTAGTCACCAACTCACCACATAGGACTTTGGGGTTGTTTTATTGGTTATAATTTAATTAACTTTAAACTATTAAACTCTTACTCAGTTATACAAATCCTCATATATAGTCCTATATGCGTCTAACAATTAAGATGATTCATCTAACTCATCTCTAATGTATTTAGGTACATTTATATTATCTTATAATTTTGCCATACAGTCAACTCAACAAGTGATTTGAAACACTTAAACAAGTGGTTAGAGGTTTGATCCGTGACTTTTGCATATGAAGAAAATTAGAGATAAGTTAATGAAATATCTCATGACCAATTTTTAAAGAAAAGGATCAAGGGAGATCTATATATTAAGATGAGCAAGGTTGAATGGTGAAAGATTATATCTTACACTCATGTGAAAATAATACGCCATACATTCCCCACATTCACACAAAATGACAGAAATATGCAATCAAATAAATAGATCAGACAATAATTCGGATCTCATTCCAAAGTAATCAGATTTTTTAGATGTGTATTTTTGTCTCCTTGTTGGCACTAGTGAATGCTTTTCGTTAGTAGGTGGGATAGAAATTATACGCATACAATAATGGAGATGGGATCATCTCCATTTTCAAAACAAAATTAGAGAAATAGACACAAATAAGAAACTAGAGAAATATTTTAAACTTATTTTTATAAATGAATCTCACCAATCTTCCATCTTTATATATTTTCCTCATAAATAGAGCTCTCCATTTCTTTGCCGCCTTTGGTTCTCCTTTTGGATGTTGATATGACGACGACACCTAGCAAAAAGGTCCCCATTTCATTTGAAAAATGAAAAACAACTTGACTAATAATAATAGACATAAACTTCGTAAGATTTTTACTTGACTAATAATAACAATATTTTAAGGATATGTTACTATCAGATAGAATGATATATTCAAGACCAAATGTTATTATATACTGATTCGGATTCCTAGACCTTCAAGATTAATGTATGATACAATTACATAGTCTAGTGTTAAACTGTTACTACATCAATCAATATGTATATAATTTTAATTTTAATAATGAAATAGAAAGTTATCTATATCATTAAATCAATCAAACTGCAAAAATAATTGTAAATATATGTTATACCAATTACCAACATGCTGCATAGTCAGGTGAGCTCTATCATTGGTTTCTTTCTTTCCCAACTCACATAACAAAAGCAACTATTGTGAACTTGACCATAAATTTCCATGGAGAAAAAAGTTCACATTGCAGTTGTTCCAGGTGTTGGATATAGCCATTTAGTCCCTATTCTTCAATTCTCCAAGCGACTAGTTCAACTTCATCCAGACTTTCATGTCACATGTTTCATTCCCACATTTGGGTCTCCTTCAAGTGCCTCAAAATCCTTCCTTCAAACTCTTCCATCAAACATCAACTACACTTTTCTTCCACCAGTGAACCCAAAGGACCTACCACAAGGGACTACTATAGAAAGCCAAATGCAACTCACATTGAGCCACTCTCTCACATATTTACATCAGGCTTTGAAATCTTTGGCTGTAGAAATTCCCATTGTGGCCTTAGTGGTTGATTCTATTGTTGTTGAAGCACTAACTATTGCTAAAGAATTCAACATGTTGTCCTATATATACTTTCCTGCAGCAGCTACTACACTAGCTTGGAGCTTCTATTTCCCTAAGTTGGATGAGGAAACATCATGTGAGTACAGAGATCTACCAGAGCCTATCAAAATACCCGGTTGCGTACCGCTCCATGGGAGGGATCTCATGACCATAGTTCAAGATAGATCAAGTCAAGCTTACAAATACTTTCTCCAGCTTGTTAAATTTTTAAGTTTTGCTGACGGTGTTTTTGTTAATAGCTTCTTAGAAATGGAAATGGGTCCTATAAAAGCACTATCAGATGAAGGACGTGACAACCCTCCTGTTTATCCTGTTGGACCCATTATCCAGACAGTAACAGGTTCTGGTGATGCTAATGGTTTAGAGTGTCTCACATGGTTGGATAAACAACAACCTTGTTCAGTTTTGTATGTCTCTTTTGGGAGTGGCGGTACACTTTCACAAGAACAAACTGTTGAACTTGCTTTGGGTTTGGAATTAAGTAATCATAAGTTCTTATGGGTAGCAAGAGCACCAAGTAGTAAAGCAAATTCTGCATATCTTTCGGCACACAATGATGCCGACCCTTTGCATTTTTTACCATCTGGATTCTTGGAGAGAACCAAGGATCAAGGGATGGTTGTTTCATCATGGGCACCCCAGATTCAAATCCTTGGCCACAATTCAATTGGCGGTTTCTTGACTCATTGTGGCTGGAATTCAACTCTTGAGAGTGTGGTGCATGGTGTGCCACTAATCACATGGCCTCTGTTTGCGGAGCAGAAAATGAATGCGGTTTTGCTTAGCGAGGGCCTAAAAGTGGGACTGAGGCCAAGGGTTCATGAACATGGCATTGTGGAAAGGGTAGAAATTGCTGAGTTGATCAAGTGTCTCGTAGAAGGGGAAGAAGGTGGGAAATTGCGCAATAATATGAAGGAATTGAAAGAAGCTGCCAATAATGCACTCAAAGAAGATGGGTCTTCTACAAAGACTTTTTCTCAATTAGCACTCAAGTGGAAAAATTTGGTGCATGAAAACTAGCTTTAATTATGAATGCTTTTTCTCAATTAGGAGTTTTTCTATTTAACCATTCAAGTATGTCTGTTTTTCTTTGGAATAAGATAATCATTATAATTTTCAATATTAAGCTTATATTAAGACTTTGTATTTGAAAGTTGAGTTGAGTTGGTGAGTCTTAAACATTACTAGCATATTAATAGTGAACTAAGATATACAACAGTACATTACTATTACTTGTCGATAAACTTGCTAATCCTAAATATAGATTTTCTAGTGTCCTAAAGGCTTCACAACTTTCACGAACTTAGGGCCTATTTGAACCGGCTTATTCAAACTTATCTACCGGCATAAATTTTGAAAGACTGTTTGGGAGAGCTTATGAAAACAGCTTATGAACACTTTCATAAGTTTTTCAGCTTATTTTCATACATTCTTTAATATAGCTTATGAAAACAACTTGTAGCATATATATGAAAACAATCTATCTTTAATTTATCTTTTCTTATAAAAATAAGCTTATGGAAGCTTATACATAAGCACTTATCATGATAAGCACTTCTGCTATTAACTGCAAATAAGCTAATTATTCAAACAGACCCTTAATCTATGAAACTTTATAAATAGGCGCTTATGCTAACAATGACTGAAAAACCACAATTTCAGTCATAAATTTGGGATGTTAATGCCTTTGAATTATAACAATGTGAAGCTAGTAATAATCAATTATGTTTCTAAAGAAGATTCATCTCAAGAGTGTTTGTACCTTCAAGAGAAATCAAACAAGTGTAGCCATGGAGGATTAACCGGGAAGCTTCCACCAACAACCGCAACCGTTAATGCGGTTGAACCGTCGCTAGAGCCACCTCTGCAACTTCGGAAAAGAACGCAATGTTTGGGTGGGGTCGTTTTGGGCCAAATGCTTCTCAATATGCAAAAAAAAACTAATTTTACCCATTTAACTTTTTACACTTCCATTTTATTTTTCACCACCGGTATAAAGTTATGCTATCAAATGATTTTAATCTCTTTCCATGGAATTTAAAAGATGTGGTTGGAACTCATCCTCCCTTAACTAAGGGTCGATGGTTCGATCTCATATATGGAGTAGTTTTAAATTCTTAGATTAGTTGTCCCACTTTTCAACGTGTCTTCAATCCAGCGAGGGATTAGACACTGCGTTCGACAATAAGTACCCTGTTCTCGACAAAAAAATCTCTTCCCATGCGCAGGATCAATTGATCTTCTCTAACAAATTTAGCGTAAATCACCACCAACTAATATTTGATTTTACACTTTTATTCCCATAAACCACTAAAATTACAAATATGATTAAATAAAAAGAAAAATATATGTATACAAAAGAATATTGGAATATATAATAATTAAATAAAACATTTAGAAAAATGTTCCAATTCCCAACATCTAGCCTTTTTGAACAATTTATACATCTATTAGTATTCTCTATTTCAAGTTAGATTTTTTTTTCTCAAATGTGTTATTTTTTTATTTTTTTTTGACGAAATGTTATTTTTAAACTTTATAACACTCATACTCTATTATACATATATATACTCAATTTTTGTCATATATGCATCTAACGATAATATGGTATAGTCTTGACTGTACGGTTGATGGCAGCATCAGCAGCATGCATGAAAGTAGAAAAGTCCTAAAACAAAACTTTCAAATTTTAGAAAAAAATACTATTATTGTCCCTGAGAACTATGTTCAATCAATAGTGACATCATCTTATATACGCATTATTGTCTCAATGGACTTAGTTTAGTTGATAAAGATATCACTTTATATATACACAATGGTCGGGTTTGAACCATAAACACCGGTTGCTTGTCCAAAAAACAATACTAATAAAAGTGGATCTATGGCTAATTGAGTTTCATGAACTTGACCTCAAATTTCCATATAGAGAAAACAATTCACATTGCAATTGTTCCAAGTGTTGGCTATAGCCATTTAGTCCCTATTCTTGAATTCTCCAAGCTACTTGTTCATCTTCATCCATTCATTCATGTCACATGCATCATTCCCACACTTGGTTCTCCTCCAAGTGCCTCAAAAACCATCCTTCAAACTCTTCCATCAAACATCAACCACATTTTTCTTCCACCAGTGCAGCCCAATGATCTACCACAAGGACTACCATTACACATGCAAATTCAGCTCACAGTAACTCATTCACTCCCATATTTACATAAGGTATTGAAGTCCTTAACTTTAAGGACTCCTCTTAAGGTCTTGGTGGTTGATGGTTTTGCTGCTGAAGCACTAGATTTTGCTAAGGAATTCAACTTGTTATCTTATGTATACTCCCCTGTAGCAGCTACTACAATGGCTTGGATCTTCTATTTGCCTAAGTTGGATGAAGAAATATCATGTGAGTACATAGATCAACCAGAACCTATCAAAATACCAGGTTGTGTACCACTGCATGGTAGGGATCTCTTAACTATGGCTCACAATAGATCAAGTCAAGCTTATAGAAACGTTCTTCAACTTGTTAAACTTTTAAGTTCTGCTGATGGTGTTCTTGTTAATAGTTTCTTAGAAATGGAAATGGGTCCTATAAAGGCACTATCACACGAGGGTTGTTATAATAACCCTCATGTGTATCCTGTAGGACCCATCATCTCGACAATTACAAGTTCGAGTGATGATGTGGCAGCTAATCGTGCGTTGGAATGTCTCACATGGTTGGATAAACAACAACCTTGTTCGGTTTTGTATGTCTCTTTTGGGAGTGGTGGTACGCTTTCACAAGAACAATTTGTTGAGCTTGCTTTGGGTTTGGAATTGAGTAATCATAAATTCTTATGGGTTGTAAAGAGCACCAAGTAGTTCATCTAGTGGATCATATCTTTCAATTTCAGCAGATAATGATGTTGATACATTGAAATTTTTACCATGTGGGTTCTTAGAGAGAATCAAGGAGCAGGGGATGGTCATTCCATCGTGGGCGCCGCAAA
Source organism: Trifolium dubium (assembly GCA_951804385.1). Taxonomy (NCBI): domain Eukaryota; kingdom Viridiplantae; phylum Streptophyta; class Magnoliopsida; order Fabales; family Fabaceae; genus Trifolium; species Trifolium dubium. The sequence continues at coordinate 935,846 of OX638063.1, read as the reverse complement.
TTCAAATCCTTAGTCACAATTCAGTTGGTGGATTTTTGACTCATTGTAGATGGAATTCAACGCTGGAGAGTGTAGTACGGTGTGCCTCTTTTCTAAAACAAAACTACTCATTGTGGCCTATATTCTGCTCGGCGAAAAGAGGTCATTATGAGTAGCAAAACAACGCTGGATTTTTTATTTTTTTTGACGAAATGTTATTTTTAAACTTTATAACACGTACTCATACTCTATTATACATATATATACTCAATTTTTGTCATATATGCATATAGTCTTGACTGTACGGTTGATGGCAGCATCAGCAGCATGCATGAAAGTAGAAAAGTCCTAAAACAAAACTTGCAAAACTACTCATTGTGGCCTCTTTTCGCCGAGCAGAAAATGAATGCGGTTTTGCTAAGTGAAGGCATAAAAGTGGGATTGAGGCCAAGAGTTAATGACAATGGCATTGTGGAAAGGTTAGAAATTGCTGAGTTGATCAAGTGTCTCATGGAAGGGGAAGAAGGTGAGAAATTGCACAATAATATGAAGAAATTGAAGGAAGCTGCTAATAATGTACTCAGAGAAGATGGATCTTCTACAAAAACTCTTTCTCAATTAGTACTCAAATGGAAAATTTTAGTATTGAAATAAACGTAATTAATTAAGAGTATGAGTATGACAGTGTTACTTTATTATTGATGTATCTAGGAAAATAGTTGTATTTAGATGAACAAATGGTTGATTTTTTTGACAATGAATAAATGGTTGATTGTTGCTCAAATACTCATAAATGTGTATTTTATGTCTCTTCATAGCGTCAAAAAAAAATGTCTCTTCATTGGAACAAAATATAATTTGCATTATGAAGCTCATCAAGCATCTCTGTATCAAAATATAGGTCATTTTAAGAGAAAAAAATTGTATTAAAATATATTTTTTTGGTCGAGACCGGGGTATATTGGCCCAAAGATTTCAAGTTGCTCCATACTCAAAGTGAGGAATGAGGATCAAACCTTCGACCCTTGGTTAAGGAGGATGAGTCTCAACCGCTCAACCACACCCCTTGGGTTATTGTCATTTTACATTACCATCGAAGTATTTATGTTTCTTCTTTTAATTCTAAAATTTATCTTTTTAATATCATTAATATAAAATAATTTTGTAAACTAACTTGTAATTTTTCTTTTTCATACAATATTAATTATATTTTTTAATTTATATAATATAATACGGCTGAATGTAAGATGTAAGATAGTAAGTTATAAGACAATCTATATGATAGTAGCACATGTTTGGGAGCTGGAGGGGAATGGTGCTTGGAGCCCCTGCTTGCCCTAAGAAATCAGTCCCCTAGTACACTCATAGTAGTAATAAATAATCGGCACCCACCATGGGGGGATAGTAGTGGTCATGGGTCCCCTGCTGCCTACATATACTCATTTACATAGTAAACACTCTGTCAATAATGTGTCAAACATTATTACATCATAAAAACATGGTACTATTAAAACTGTTAGTTCTTCAACATGGCACTATTAAATCCGTTGGTTCTTCAATATTTTTTAAAAAAAAAAAATTATTTTTAAATTTATTGAACAATTGATGTATAATTAAGGTATATCCTTTATTAAGTAAACGTAAAAAGTCAAATGTATCTCTTTTGGCGAAGATTAGTTGTTTAAGTTATATTAGCAGTTAGAGTTTGAGCACTAGATTGACCTTCTTCTCAAACTCCTCCAGATGTATCCCCCCTATCATTTGTGCTACGCCTTAAGACAAGTAACCCTATATTGATCTCCCTAATTTACTCTCTCTAATTTGAATAGTAAGAGAAGAGCTTAGTTCCACTAATTAACCGTCTAATATTGTTCGTGCAACTTAAATCTTGTTGAAGGTATTGTTCAAACTCTTGTTGAAGTGAAAAGCTTGTAATAAGCATAATAGTTTGAACAAGAAGGAAGAAGATTAGAATTTTTATTGATCACACAATCTGAATTTTACAAAGTTTTTTTTTTTTACATCAGAAATATAAATTACTCTCGTCAGAAATCGAATCATGGACCTCCCTCTATCTAATCCTTATATCCCTTCAACTCTTACCACTTGAATTATCCTGCAGGGACATGAATTTTACAAAGTTACGTACAAGTATATATACATCATGAAAGCTAAAAACTAACTCAACTAGAATTAGTTACAAAATAAAAAAAACTAACAACCATGTGAAAAGGTAGTTAGGCATTAGATCCCCCACATTTACAAATAGTAGTGTAGTAGCATTTACTTTTGTACATAGTAGACTGTCTGCCCGTGAATATGTGTCAAAGGTATTATGAGTACACGATCAAACATGGTAATGAAACTCTTGTTTCGTCGTTGTCTCATCAACTTAGCTCATAAGGACACTAGCGGATTCCCAGTCTGAATGTTCGGGTATTTGTCTAGATTCAGCAAAAAAATGGCAAAGACTGTTTTTTTTAAATGGCAAATATATTATTATTACTAATAATTAGATCTCTGCACAAGACGTATATAAATAGATAAAAAAGAACTATAAATAAAGGCGTCGTATATAAACGGAACATCAATGAAAAATATCAAAACAGACACCACATAAAGAAGGTCTATTTCTAATTTCATTTTTAGAAAGATAATCTTCAACTTCCAAACCACTATAGAAGACATCAAAACGACCCAAAGAGATGCGGTGATTATTCAGTGAGTGGTGCGTATAACTTGCTTACTAGTCAGGATTCACATCGCGTGACAGAAGATTCAGACTTAATTTGGCACAAATAGATACTCTTGAAGGTTTATGTTTTTGCCTGGAGGCTTCTCCACAATAGGTTACCGACCCAAGACAATTTGGTGAGACGTAACATTATTCTTTCGGACGCTCAAATATGTGTACGTGTCTGGTTATGGCAGTGTGGAATCAACAAACCATTCATTGCATGCCCTGTTTTCGCCTGCTTATGGTGCAAGATCATATATATATTGGATTGATATTTCCTCGATTGAACCAGAGTTAATACATGATCACTTTGTTGGAGGATCTCGAACTACTCGATCTCTCTTATAACTTGTTTGGTTATGTTGTGTTTGAGTGAAGTGGAATGAGCAGAACAACAAAATCTTCAAGTCCAAGGAAAGCACAATTCGCCAAATGTTGGAAAAAATTAAACTTCACTCCTTACGGTGGTTGACATCTAATAGTGCAAATCTTGGTTTAAACTCTCATATGTGATGGCCGAGTTCTGTTGTTTGTACGGGCATCGGCTAAATTTTTTGTGTTTGTTCCTGGTGGAGGTGTGTAAGTTGTAAATATTTGAAGTTCATTTTAGTATACCCCGTGTTTGTAAGAACTTTTTGTTAGTATTAATATAATTCATTTTTGTTTGTTAAGAAGAAAAAAAAACTTTCTCTTTTTTGGATATAAAAGAAGAGCTATAATTAGTTCTTATTACATATTGACCTAGATCATGTGCAGTTGCCACTGTTAATGCACATACAGTCAGTGAGAACAAGATTATTCAATCGAAATCGAACAATTTATATTTAAATATTAGAATTTTATATTTTAAAATATCAAAACTACATTTAATTCTTAATCGTTTGATTTTAATTAGATGATTATGATAGAGTGATTGCGTCGTAGTCTCATGAGCTTAGCTCAATTGGTTAGACGTCGCATTATATATGTAGGGACGGGAGTTCGAACCCGGATCATCTCACTTCTCTACTTTAAAAATGAAATTTCCAGTCACTAAACTACTTAACTAAAATAGAAAAAAAAAAAAAAAAAAAGAGCAATCGCGTCGTAGCCTATACTTAATCCATTTTCCATACATATAAATGTGTGAATTATCAAAAAGAAAAAACTGTGTGAACTGATTTCTCTACGACAAAACTCGGGTCCATGTATTTTAAAGCATTTAGACTCATCCTCTTATATTTAAATTATTCGTTATTGATTTGATACCGTACATGTTTCCAAACAAGACAAGATAAAATTGATTGAATTTTCTGTCAAAAATAAAAATTGATTGAATAATTTAGTAGGTTTGAATCCCTATGTAAATATTTGATGCATTCTCCATCTAACGGTGGAAATTAAAGTTACACGTTTAGCTTACGTGGATGTGTCTAGTTATAAAGCTAAAAAACATCTTTGAATTTGGGAAGAAGAAAATCTCTTAGCTAGAGTTCTCTCAATTTTTCTTTGGATGGAAGATTCATGGGAAAAGTGGATTTCTTCTTTGGTAATGAGACACATTAATTAGAGTTTTATTATTCTTTTGATACTATAATGAGTTTGATTATTCTATACAATATTGTTTTCTTGCATGAATATGATATAATATAATGTTTGATTTCTGCATATCTATATAATATATAGTATAATACTTTTTTTTTTTTTATGTGTTGTTTATAGGAATTAGATGGTGACAAATCTCTCTCTTTGGATGAAGACATGTTTCTCATAGAGAATGTTCAATACCCAAGTTTCCCTTTTGAGAGTACTAATAATTCTCAATCTTCAACTTCAACCATACAATGTTGTAACAATATTGTTGATAATGTTTGTGTCACCACCAGCACAATCCATGAGAATATGCTCAAAAATAGTAATAGTTCCAACTCTCTCATTTCTCAAAAATATTATGATGCTTCTAATTCACAACAAATAACACCTTCTCAATGCATTTTGTCTTTTGAAAACACTACTATTGAACCTTCTCCTAATAGTGTCACCATGGTCCAAAAAACAACATTGGATAACAATGTGAGTGAATTACCAAAGGTAAAACAAGGAACCAATAATCTTAGAAGAAGCTCTTATGAGATTAAAGAACATGTTCTAGCTGAAAGAAAAAGGAGACAAGTTATTAGTGAGAGGTTCATAGCACTATCTGCCACCATACCTGGATTGAAGAAGGTTAGTTAATTTCTTATACAACTTACAACATCATTAATATATAGATCATAGATTCATCATATATAATAATCAACATTGCACAATGTTCAAATGTTTGTTACTTATATAATTTTTTAAAGTTATTTGAATATCAATTAGCAGTATTTTCACCTTTTGAACTAAAGATCATGATTATATATTGGTGAACTTTCACACAGTTTCACACAATAATAAATCTCATTTGTTGATTTGAGATTAAACGGTTTAGATTATATAATCGATATTAATTTCAACTGTCAGTTTAAATCGGACGGTGAGAGTTGTCGTAACCATGTGATGCAGGAAATCTAAATCCTTGAATCAGTTTATAAACTCTTTTTTAAGTACAATGGTAGCAAGCAAGGATGTTCCAAGGGAAACAAAAAGACTATAATAGACATTGAAAGAACCTTTTTAGCAGGCAAGATATTGAATTTGAAAGAACATAAAAAGTTAAAGTGTAGTACTCCTATAAAAAAAATTATTTGTTTATAAAATTACTTCTTTTGTAAAAAAAAAGATTACTTCTTTTATGAATTTTTTTTTTTGTCAAATAGTCTATAACAAAACTCACATGTTTTGCAAAAAATAGAAAATCTCTAATATGAACTCAAAAACTTATAATCAATGTCCTTGCGCAACGTAACTATTATATAGTCAACTGAGTTCAACTTATAAGAGCAATGCTAAATACAGCGAATGAATTGTCCCGAAAGTATCCCGAATTTGAAACTAACCAATAGAAAATTGCTGATGACCGGAATTCACGGGAAGTCTTAGTGATAGGTGGAAGTCAAAGATAATGGGGCTGAGTGGAATAAAGATCGTGATGAATTCGCGAGAATGCATTCGCTTTATATAGCATTTTGCAACTTATAAAATTGTCACTTTATAAAAATTAATTTTGTGAGGTTATTAATTTGCATGATTTGTGTGGTTATTAATTGCATGACTTATGAAAGAGACGTTTAACAACTATACCAAATTTAATCTTGTCTGTTTTAAATTCCTTGGCTGATGAATGAATGAATGAATTCTACATACCATTATGCACATAATTTGTTTAGAACAATTATTTATTGTTCCCATAAAATGGAAAGTGAGGTATGCATGGTATGAGAAAAAGATGTAAATATGAAACTCAATTTTAACAAATCTTCGATATTCATGTTCATGCACACACAAACAAAACAACATATGTTCTGTAAAGGTCGACAATTAATATGTACTATCTGCCCTCTCCATATCCTTCTGTAAGTTCTGTCAAATTGCCTTTTTACTATCAATTATCAACAACTATGAAAGATAATTAATGCTACATCCATATCAAAAAAATTGCGGTCCCATCAGTTTACCTTAATTTATTGGACATTTACACGTAAGATATATGGGCTGAGATTCGAACTACACCTACTTATTTATTTTTAGAAGTAAAATTTTATCTACTATACTACAGTATATGACAAAATAGATATTTGATGTTCCTGTAGGATAGCTTAAGTGGTAAGAGCTGAATGATATGAATGAGTAAAGGAGGTCTAGGGTTCAAATTCTGATGAGAGTATTTATATTTCCGATGTAAAAAAAAATAGACATTTGCTTATCTTAGTCCACATAATACTCTTTCAATATATTTGCATACCCAATTGGGGATCTTAGTGGGGATTGGAACAAAATATAGAATATGACATATTTTAACAATTTAACGTAAATTCGTCAAGAAAAAAAACAATTTAACGTAATGTCAAATTATATGTTTTGAAAGAGGAGCTAGTACAATTTTCTTAAAAACAAATTGGAGAAAGAATTTTTTTTTATTAATCATTAACATTAATGATTATCTTACAATGTCTATGATGTGATTTAAATTTAGCAACTTAAAGTTACAATATTAAATTCTAAACAATTCAAGCTTAGCTAGCACAATTCAAAACAAAGTGAAAAGGAAGATCTTTAGAATTAAAGTTGAAAAAGTTGTTTGTAATTGTACTGTCCTCAAGTTCACAACACTATGCTTCTGAAGTATTGTTTGTTGGGTTTCTCTAACTTGTGTAAATTTGTACTACATGTTATGAAGTTTAAAATAGCAAGGTATATAGATTATATTGAAAATTGTATATTTTATATTAAATATATAATTTTTAATAAATAATAATTATTTTTTAATAAAAAATTACTAATTTTAGTTATTTTAGCATGTTCAATATTGTAAATGTTAGACAAACTCTATTTTGTTTTGCCCTTTGAACATTTTGTTACATTATTATAAATATATGAGTTACTCTAAAAGATTAAATTAAATGCATTTTTGTTTCTATAGAAATTTTATAAAAAAACTAAAGGAGTTCAACTATTTTTTTCTTTTTAAAATAGCTCAACTATTTTTTTTTAGTTTGAACCGGGTATCCTCTATATATGCACAACTACATGAAATAATTTTTTTTATATATATATATATATATATATATATATATATATATATATATATATATATATATATATATATATCAAACTGAAAAAAAGTATTGAGTAACATTAAATATATTTGTTTCTACCGTCAAAAAAGTTTAAATATATTTGTTTCTCCTTTTCTTTTCTTTTTTATATATTAATCATCCATCATATCTAGTTTTTTCCACTTTGTTTTTTTTCTTCTTTATATAACTTTATAATTCAAATACATAATTTTCTCTCTGCATATAGACTGATAAGACCTACGTACTTCAAGAAGCTATCAATTATGTGAAACAACTTCAAGAAAGGGTAAAAGAACTAGAGAATCAAAACAAAAGCAAAAAAGGTGATTCAGAAATATTCATCAAGAAATCTCAAGCTTGCACAATAGAGGAAAAAAGTAATTCATGTCAAGAGAATATATATTATTCCAAGCAACAAGAACTACCTAAGGTTGAAGCAAGAGTGGTAGAGAAGGAAATTCTAATTGGAATCTATTGTGAGAAACAAAAGGATATTGTGCTCAAATTAATGGCTTTGCTTCAAAATCTTCATCTATCACTTGCTAGTAGTAGCATATTGTCATTTGGAACTTCCACTCTAAAAGTTACAATCATTGCTCAGGTAATAATAATTAATCATCTTTCACAATGAATAGATGATTTTGATATATCCACAGTAATATCAATAGTATCATTATATTCTAAATCAAATATTGATTTTATTTTGACACATAAATCAAATATTGATAGATAAACTAAAACAGACAAATTTAAAAATATAAGATTGATTATGTGAAATAGTAAAAATAAATAAATAAAATTGTACTTAAATATAAAAAAAATACATCTCCGTTTTAAAATGAATGTTATTTTTAGTGTTTTCACACATATTAAAAAATGTAATAATTATGTTAAAAGTAACAACACTTTTATTAAATTAATCTTACATTTTTTTGTTTTCTTAGAAATTGTGTATAAAGTATACTCCCTCCGGTCCTATATATAAAAAACATTTTACTTTTTTGGATGTTTTTGTCTAAATACATTAATTTTATAATGAATTTAAAAAGTTAACTTTCTCTTATATATAGGACAGAGGGAGTAGTATAATTGGAAAGTGTTCATTAAGAATTAAAAATGATACTTATTTTAAAACAAAATTTTTAAGTTAAAACGACACTCATTTTAAAATAATAGAGGGATTACAATTTTATACGTAAGAAAAACATGATAAATGGTGCGAATGAGTGTGACAATTGACAAGAGAGGAAGAAAAAAAATCAAGATAGTAGAAAAGCTGAAAAAAGGAAAAAATAAAACGTGAAAGAAGTAGTATTATAAAAGTGATTTTTTATTTCCTTTCACCACATGGTCTTTTGAGTTTTGATTGCAAGTAAGTACGAATATTCACGTGACAATATTCCATTTTGATGAAACTCTTACATATACTGATATACACATGATGATTTATAGTGTACGGTAATTTGAAATTATACGAGACTAATTTTTTTTTTTTTTTTGAAGAATATACGAGACTAAATTAAAAGTGCTTTTTATCTATGATGCAGATGGATGATGACTACTGCATGAGCATCAATGATCTAGTTAAAAACCTGAAGCAAAATCTCTTGGAGTCACGTGACAATCATAACAATATTTAATTTTTTAGTGGGCCAAATAAAAATCTCCCATTGTTATAGATGTTGATTTAAAGTTTGTAGAAATTTTGATCGGTATTTAAGGTCTGTTTGGTTAGAAAGAAAGAAAGCAGGAAGGAAGATAAATACGGAAGCTAATGCATGTATTTGAACTATTTTATAATTTAAATACATTTTTCAAATTCTGTGTTTTCTTCCTTTCCTATTTTCTTTCTTTCTAACCAAACAGACCCTAATTGTTTGTTTGTAACGAAACTCTTCTCTATTTTTTTCCCAACCAAACACACCCTTAAACAAAAAGAAAGAGGTAGCTCATGAAGATTATGGTGTTATTATCGAGTGATATGATTATAAGATTTGGTGAGTTTAACATAGTGTATGCTTAATGCTTGGAGCAGTTAAATTTATGTTGATCCATCGTAGTTTTGTAGAAAGTACAAGTTATTAAGATAATAATTAAGAAAATAAATATAATAAATAAATATTATTTTCGATACAAATATTATTTTTTTATAACCTTAATTAGTGTTATAAAAACACTAGTTAACAAGATCCATATTATAATACTTCCACGATCACAAGATTATTAACACAAATTTTGAGGCACATTATAAAATGTAGAATAAATTTTTAATAATTTTTAAAATAATTAAAAGAACGAAATATAGAATTACTAATATTTTGTGAGCGAGTATTCTTGTGATCACATATACAGAATAATCCCTTAGTGAGCATAATTATAAGTCTTTTTGCAAATGGACTAAAAATTTTAGAGATCAATAAAATGTTAGCCAACAATAAATTCCAAGGAGAGAGATTCATCAACAAACTATATTGAAGGATTTCATGAAAAAAAAGTGGTATATATATAAAATAAAAATGATGGAATGATGGAATCAATGATATATGTAAATTGTATGAATCTCATGAATTTTTTTCTTCACTATCTTCTTCTTTTTTTACAGTATTATAATGTACCAAGTTTTCACGCTCGAATCATAAAGACTTTACTCTTTAACTTAAACATGATCTTTCATATAGGATTGTACAACTGTGTTTTTGATTTCTAAAGAGACTATAGAACATAAGTCTATATAGTAGATGAACTAGGACCATGTGATTATTAAGAAAGCACCTAAGAAATTATCCTTAACGTGTGTTTGATGCGGCAACAAAAATTTATTTTGAATGAATAGTATTTGTAAAATTGATTATAGTTTTTTTTCGGTATATCAAAAATATAAATTGCTCATGTCAAGAATCGAACTCTGAACTTCCCTATCTAACTCATATGTCCCTCAACTCTTATCATTTAAACTATTTTACAGGAACAAAAACAGAACATATACTTTGTTCTTGGAGTACTACTCCAGCATGATCATGATCTGAGTCAACATACTAGAATTTGTTTCAATATTGCCTTTTATTTCGTCCAAGTTTTTGGAAATATATAGATTGGATAATCTCATCGTCCACTTTTTTGGACAAAGACTTGATAGTCTCACTTTTACCAGGTTCATTCTGAGCTTGAATCATTGCTTTTGCTGTGGTTACATATATGAAGATCAAGAGAATAATTTAATGGCTAACAATATACGGTTAAAACGCATGTGGATGAAAAACAACAACAAAAATCAATCAGTTTGAATTTTAGATTGGATGAGTGTTAAACAAAAAAAAAGAAAATAAAAAATTTCAACTCAAATCTCATATCGGATATATAAAATATATTAAGCCAATACCTTAATTCTAAAATAAACGGGTGCGTTTGATCTGCTAAAAATCAAAGTACTGGACAGGACAACTTTTGTTGTATCCTGTTTGATTTAAAAATTGGTTATGAGATCGGACAAAACAAACAGCAAAGGACAGGACAAAATCAAGAATTTTTGTCCTTCACTAAACCACAGCACAACTTTTTGTCCACAGTACAACTATAAAAAATACGAAAATACCCATTTTATTTTCAAATATAAAAAAAATTATCTCCCTATCTCTCTTCGATACAGTTTTGTCCTGTCCTGTAATATCTTATTTTGTCCTGTACTGTCTTATTTTGTCCTGTACTGTTCTGTCCAGTACTTACTACTTTACAAATCAAACGCACCCTTCGGTGAATTTTAAGATTGGAATATAGCATGAGTGAAAAAGAATATTTAATTAATTTTAAGGGTTTGCATCTATTCCTAGACTAGAAAGACAATTTTTTATTATTTCAAAACATTCATAAATTCAACTTATGTATCACAATATAAACAATAAATCAATTTAACAGCGGTCGAACAATAAAAATAATAAACACGTAGATAAAAAGAAATAATTGAATAAACTTTTTCAATAATAATCATCCCTAACAATAAAAATATTAATAACTCGTAATATTTGACTAGAGATAAGTGGTATATCTATTAGATAATAAAGTATTAGATTTAAATTATTAGAATTAATGTATTAGATTTACATCGACACTACATTCGACACTATTATTGAAAAAGTGGTATATAATGAGTTGAGATAAGTGGTATATCTGTTAGATAATAAAATATTAGATTTACATCGACACTACATTCCACAGTTCTGCCTCAACATTAAATCAACTAACGATTGATGGCAGGTAATGAGTTTAACCGCAACATAAAAATACCATATGCCATGTCCATGTGAATTTTATGTCATGCATCCTATGAGTATGACCATAAATAGATAATAAATTAACCATGAGAAACTCCACTTAAAAAATATTAAAATATTAGAAATTAACATCAAAATAGAAAGGTACGTGTAATGCAAGCTTCTTCTTCTTAAAACAACCCTCAAATCAATCACACTTACCTTTTCATCTTCAACAAAAAGGTAAATAAAATCAAAAACCATTTTTTTTTTCTCAAAAAAAAAAAGAACCATTTTCTTCACACTTTTTTTATTTTATTTTTTCCCTCATTTTTGAACTGTGAATTCTGTTTCTATTTTTTCCTCATTTTCTTAACATTGTGGTTTGTTTCAACTTCAAATCACAATGTGTGTGTGATTGTGATTTAGGTTATTTTTTTCTACTCTCTTAGTGTGATTTTTTTTCTTCAAGGAAGCAAATTTTTTCGTTGTTTTGTTTGTATGCTGAGAAAGTGTAGGAAAATGGAGTAAAATTTTGGGGAAAATGGAGGAAAATTTTATGTTGAGCTGAGAAAAGGGTTTGTAGAGTTAAAGTTCTTTGTTTTTGATTCTGAATTGATTTTGACATGTTTAATTGATATTGAGTAGAATTGATTTTGACTTCAAAAGTGATTTTAACTTAAGTTAGAATTTGGGGTTTTTCACATGTTTGGTTGTTCCGTAGTAAATTGATTCTGACTCCAGAAGTGATTCTCACTTTTAAGTTCACTTTTTCCTGAATATTCGAACATAAATCATTTTATCTTCGACTTATTTTTGGTCATAATGGATTTATGAAAAAACAAATTTTGTCACTGTAGAAGCAAATAATGTACACTGATTTTTTTGCCCCTTTTTTTGTTTGTATTGAAGTGAGAAAATAAGTCTAGCATTTTTTTTCCATCACTGTAGGCTGTAGCACACGGAAAATTCATTGAGATTGTTAGTTTTCTTTTGTTTTGAGAAAAGGGAAAATGCACTGAAAGTGTTCACTAGTTTTACAATGAGAAAAGTGGACTTGTGTGACAATGGGATGACTATGAGTTCTTTTTGAATATCGGTGCAAAACTAATTTACATCGATATTCGACACTACATTATGATTAAACTAGTTTTTTGTTACATGTATTGTTCATTTTTGATTGTATATGTTGCAAAAACTTATGTATTTTGTATTTTTACACAGATTTTCTGAACATACTTTTGAGTATCTAATGGCATCATCAGATGAAGAGGGTGAGATTGTTCCAGATTCTGTTGATAGTTATTGGTTTGAGAATGATAAGGCGCAGTTTGTGTCATTTTTTAATTTGACATTACTGTGGAGCGTTGATGAGGTCAATTGTTTTTCCGAAACAAAAGTGTTTTTACGTGGCACCACTGATAATGGCCTCCAGAAAATTCACAAACAAATTACAGGATGGAGATTTGAACTTTCATGTGAGCATCCTGTGATTTCAGTGCTTTTGAGGGAGAAATACTGGATAACACTTCTAAAACCGAGAAAATGCTTCGAAAGTACTATTAGGTCAGTCTTGGTCACAGTTTATTGGTTGCATTGTGTGAAATGGTATCCAGAGGAATCAAGAATATCTATTTTGGTCAGACTACTGAAGGAATTTAGGCGAGCACTTACTTTTATCCTTTGTAGATTTCTTTTATTCCAATCCAATTCAATCATTCAATCAATGAAATTAATGTCTGTTTTGCAGCTCGTTTGACATTAATCCATCTGAGAACGAGATTCGAAGTCATATGGCATTGATTCATGAGGCTGCTAAAAGGGACACTGATTTAACAAAATCAAAGGTTCATAATTCTGTTTTTGTTTTGTACTTGAATGTATGTTTGCATTTGCTTGAGAAAAAATATCTCAGGTTCATGTAGCTATGTTTATATTATGAAGTATATCTTTTTGCATCAAGTGAATATTCTAGCTCTTTTTCTAATGGTATAAGATATCAACCAAATCAATATCAATACACCCCCTAAGCAAATGCATATATGTCACATTCATCAAGTTTGGTATATGAGCATATTTTTAGTTAAGATGTTTACTAGTAGTTTATAAGGTGGTAATTTCTCCAAAAAGATATTTTCTTTGGTGAAGTCACAGTCAATCACCATATCTCAGTCTTCTCATAAAAGACTAGTTTTGAGGCAATGTGCAAAACTGCTTAATCACAAATCAGTTTCATAGAGCTTATTTAGCAAAATTGATGTAGTTATTTCATCCAAGTGCGTACATAGGAGTGACTATGGCTTGATGCTTTGATTCTACCCTAGATCTTTCATTTGCATTTTGCTTTTTCATGAAATGGTATTTGTTGTAAACAACACTATTTTATGATAGAATATTTCATTCATTCCTCCTCTTCATAATGTGTAGATTTTATTTCCTTTTTCTTCTTATTAACATCTATTAAGATATTAGAGCCAGTAACTTGTAACTTATCAAATGACCTTTCAAGTTGGTATTAGAGCTTCCGATCCGGGAAACTTTGCTTCCATTTTTCAAAACCACAATCACCTTCATTGCCGCCACTTTGTGCTGCCTTCATTGTTGTGGCCTCTA